>CM052365.1:29932187-30384829 GCA_028551485.1 Casuarina cunninghamiana
CTCATACATAGGTTTCCCCATAAGGTTTCCTTTTATACAAGTACCAAGGAAAACCCAAATAGAATAGGACTAGGAGACCTAAATAGAATAAGACTGGGAAACCCATATAAACTACCCACAATACAAATATGGTAGTTACATAATTACCCTTACTAATTTACTCCAAACCTAACACAACCTTCTTGATAGCCACAGGGGTTAATGATACATTCTTATTTTTTAATTGGAAGAGACATTATGGCATTGGATGGGTTCAAATCCTTATCCTACCATATTAATGTATCTTGTGGGCACCTATGATTTCTGTATCTTCTTAGATATTTTCTTGGAATATGTAGATATTGAATGAATATCCCTTGGGTATTGCTGACGCGACCTTTTTCTCTTCTTCTAACTCTGCTTTTTAGAGTAAAAGAGGGAACTTTTGAGAGCCTATTCCTAGTGTTTCACATTTCCAACTTCAAATTCTTCCCCCCACATGTTGATTCCGACTGCTTTCTCATAAGGGAGGAAATATGCTTGGTTTCCGATCGCGGAAGCCATTCGTTATAGGACACTACTTCATCTTGAAGGCCTGAAAAACCTACCAAACTTACCACTTTCTCCTGGGTATTGTTGTATAGCATGATGGCCTTCTTATGGGCTCATCTGATTGAATTTCATTCCATGACTCCAATGTTTAACAACTGAAACTAATCACATCTGACAATAACGCAACTTGATGGGTACATGCATGAACCAGTGCTAATTAGATTAGCAACCACAAAGTTCAAGTTTACCTAGTAAATGACATTAAATGCTTCTTTCCTTATATTTCTTTCTGCAAAAACGTCATGAGGTGAAGAGCATGAATCTCCTAAAGATGACAATCGCGCTTTGAGAGCGCGAGAATCAGAATCCAAGCAAGTGGGGTGCAGGACAAATACTATAGCACAAGCTTTGTAAGTGTCTCCTCGTAACTCACAAAGTCATTTCACGAATCAGAAATGTCCTCCCCGCTCCATTTTAGAGGGCAGTGAAGTGCTGGGGATATGGTACAGTTCAGAAGGGTGGCTGGGGGGGTACCTAACAAGACCTGTCTACTGTTTTTTTTTGTCTTTTTGCCATTGAAAACGGCAAATGAAGGCCCTGAAACAATGACAAACTGCCTTTGTTCAGTGAGGCGAAATCTTGAAGTACAGCGAAATCTTTTTCAAGATTCGCATGGGCTCCAAAAGATGACGATCGTGTACTACAAAGCCATTCACAATTTGATTTCATGTTGTTTGAATTTTTTGTTTGCGTTATAAGGGGAACAAACTCAAGTTAGCTGCAATCTTGCTCGTGAGAATGGGACTATTCCCATCAAAGGAGAATGTAACGATGCAAACTCATGAGAGTAAATACGCAATGGTGCTTTGTTAAACTCAACATTGGATGGCCATCATTGAAATAAACCAAGATATATTCATATCCAACATTTGTATTGAAACCACATTAGAGAACTTCCAAATGTATCAGGATATAGATGAATAACTTTTGACACCGCCAAAACAAAAGAGAGAAAAAAATATTCTCTAATCAGAATGATGTAAAAGCTAGTTTGTCGAATAGGGAAGGTGCAATTATGGTTTCTGGCCATATTCTCACATGGCAGCCTGGGATTGCATATAAGTCGATCAAGATACTGATTACGACAGCTGAATGAGATGCCGAAGTTAAAGAAGATAAGGACTTGACGAGAACGTCATTTGAGACAGCATAAATCATTATCTTAACCCTTGTATACTAGGCAAATTTCATCCCAAAGTGGCATATGGAAGTGAAAAGCTGTATATAAGGAAGCTGGGAGAGAGGGGCCATGCCGCCATACAGCGGCAGCACTCTCTGCTAGCTATAGAGAGGAAACAGAAAAATGCGAAAAAAGTATACAACAGTTCGAGGAGAAGGCTAAGGAGCTCCTTTTGGGTCCAATACAGAGGGCTGAGGAGCGGGTAGAGCTGCCATCCCATGCATTCGGTTAACCTTAAAATGTTCCTACCCAAGACCACTGGTGGCAGAGATTTGGCTAAAGATGTAGATGGATAACAGAACGTTAAGTTTGGCCAGTGCATGGTGTGGGAGCAACTCCTTCCGCCTACTTAGCCCGCCCATTGGACTGAAGGGAGCTCCCCCTCTGCGTGAGAACCGTTTCTTTTTTTCTTTGTTCTTTTTTCCACGATATCGATATGCCAATTATTTTCCTGGCTTACTACTATTGGATTACATACTGTTTGAAGGGTTGGATTCAGATCATGTGAAACTTTAGCATAGAATCATACACTTGAATTAGCTTACATGAAGCTATGTTTGGTTTCAACAGGGTAGAAATTAAGCACAGTTGCTGCTCGGTACTCAATGGACGGTTGGAGCCACACAAGCTTTGAGTCGGGGCTTTGATCTCACTTCGAAGGGGTGAAGACCGTAGTGATAACTCTCGTAGCCTTGCTTCCTACACTTCAAGTTTGAGATACTGTAAAAGATTTTCATCTTCCCTTTCTTTATTTTGTTTTATTTTATTTCATTTTTCGTTTGGGCGTTTTCTACTGGATTAGGAAGGGAGGAGCAATGTTGCGATCCACAACTGCATGTACACAACCCAGTGTCTCTCCATAACAAGTCCGCTTGAAAACAGCCTCTCAAGAACGAGCAGCTTTAAAGAAGGGAAGCAATGTCTAAGATTCCACAATATTTTCGTCATTTTAAAAGATTTTGAGTACACAAGATATTGCGAAGGACTCTTCTCAAAGAAAGAGAGGAGAGCTTATATTTCTATCCATATGGTAAAAGTGAAAAACAGTAGCAACACAGGGATCATGCCACGAAAAACCAAAAGCCAGAAACAAAATCACCTATAAATTGCCAATACCCATGATATGTTCAATTTCTTTTATCGGCAAAATCTATGGGTCTCAAAAAAATATAGGGGAAACCCTTAACTTCATAGTGAAAATAACTTTCCTTCAATTTCTTATTCCCTGAAACCCGATATGCAGTGAATATTGTTAGATTGTGTAATCATCCACAGTTGCCTCTTTATTCCTGTTTATAGCTTTATAGAACTATCTAATACATTTTATTTTCTAAAATGCAGCTTTAAACGATACTAAACATTTTAATCTTAAAACTGTCTTTCCCGTGGTTCCCAAGTATTTGGTTTCCTCTCTGGCAGCAGCTAACCGCAGTACAAATCACAAGCCATCACAAACAAGGTATACAGCACAACTGAGAGGCAGAAAATTTTATTTAATCATCTGATGTACTTTCATTCAAAGCCAAGGCCAGATGACTCCCATTTTCAGGATGCTACATGAAATAAAATCTAACATGACAGCCAAGGCAACAATCATTTGGCTTCTGCACATAACAAAGGGAAAATATTGGTGTGTGACACAAGTCCAAATAAAACAAAACGAGCAATACAACCAAACTGCCAAACAGGCAGGCCCCCACTTCCGTCCTCTTTGAGCATTCAGCTACGGACCAAATTGAGTTCCCTGCATGAAGAAAAAAGTGAATTCCTTCATCCTATTTGGGAGAAAAATATAATAGCCAACAATTATTAGCCAAAAACCTTTACTTTAGACAAAGGAAATACAATAAAGTAAATGTACCAGTATCTAGATGTGGCAACAGACCAGGCCAAGATCGCATGCCCAAACCACCAACAAACAATAAACCAATTTCCATACTTAAACTCAAACCGTGAGGATCAACAGTCTCACCTCGGCATCGGGTGGCAAGCCAATAACAAATATAACCTAGTATCATCAACTTCACTTTTCTCAATATAAGGCGCCTTAACCTGTCGTCCAATATCTAGGTTCACGACTTCCCAACAAGGTAACAATTTCCACGATAATCCCATAGTCCACATGGTCCCTTTTCTTTTCCTCTCTCTCTCTCTCTCTCTCTCTCTCTCTCTCTACAGATTCCTATCAAGGGTCACAAGACCTTTTTCTTGGTAAAATTGATTGCAGCACCATGATACGAAAATGAATAAAATCCATAAATCCAAAATAGATTTCATATAAATAAAAGCAAATTCAAGAAGTGGAAGAGAATAGAAATACAATAATTCTGCAGATGGTTTCTTCCAGCCCTTATTGGAACTTGTTTCGTTTTGATTTTATTTCTTCCAATTTTAATTATTTTGCTCAGTCCTGATCAATTAGTATCAGAGCCAATGACAACAAAAAAGGAAGGACCACGATGCTGGCAAGTTGCAAGTGCAGGAAGCAATTCGCAATGGCATCAGGGACAAAAGCTCAAAATTCTTATCAACAGTTGCAGCAACAAGACAAGACCACAAAAGAACTGTCACGATTGATTCTGGGTCCCGACACCCAAACCAATGGGTCGTATAAAAGCCAGAGAATATGAAGTCTGATTTGTACCCACGGATGGTGTTGGTGCAGCTCACTAGTTCAGAAGTCATCTTGGCCTCCTTCCACTTAGAAGGTAAGGCTAATCAGGTTGCTACAAGGGTTGCGAGGGTTCATAATGAAAAAGACACGTCATCTCATGAGAAATTTTTACACCAAGCATCAATACCTTAACAAGGCAAGGTCCAAGATCAAGTAGATGGTAACTTTAAGAGATTATGAAGTTTTTAAACAATTTCCCAACCAAGTGGTTTCTTGAAGTCAGAAAGCGTTAATCAATACCTTTCTAGAAAAATTTGAGATCAAAATTTTCATCAAGGTCAACATATTTAAGCCCAAAACATCACGTTAAACCATTAAGATGATCCAAGTGAAGATGAATGGCTCTTTCATCAAAAGTGGTCTCCATAGCATGTTAAGCTAAATATGACACCAATCACTATGCTTCTCGATCTAGAAATAAATACTTTGTCTTTAAGGAAAACTTGGTTGAAGAGATGTAATATGGGAAAAAAAGAGAGTCTAATAATAAGCAACTTACTCTCCGCCCCAAGTGTCTGGCATACTAACTACCTATTGCGAGTATCCAAAGTGGAAAAATGAGAGTCTTGAACAATCTAGTACAGTGGAAATTCCTTCCATAAAAAGATTTCAATGTGGAATGAGGTAGAATCAACTATCCAGACATTTTCCAAATTTTAATCCTGAAAATAAGGGACATGGAACATGCTACATGAACCAGCCCGTGAATGTACCTTGGCTGACATGTAGGGCACAGTTGCATTCTGTTTTGAGGGGAAAAAGTAGGAGAGAAATGTGGGGTGTGTTTCTAGGGGCTTGACGCTGTCTTGTGCGCCAATTTCATGGGCGGCATTGTTCTTGCCTTTTATATGGTTCTGTATCTTACTTGGACAATGATACTAAATTGCATACAAAAGTAATGATTAAATTCAAAATTTTCGGGTAGCTTAAATACTTAGGAAAACTGATGAGTTAATATGATATCAAGGCAGCAGTCTAACTTAAACCATGTGTTTATTATTTAACTTTCATTTCAACTAAATGTTTCACCTGTTAGATCTCATTTGTTAAGGGGAAATCTGAGCCTACATGTGAAACTTTAAAACAAAAAAATCATATCACAAATAATAAAATCACAATTTCTTATCAATTCAAGTAAAAGGATCATTTGAAGAAAGCGGAGAGGACAAATTTATTATGTCGTATATCATGTGTCCAATCCTAACTGGAATTTGTTTAGTTATTTCTTTTTTCTCCAATTCTTGAATTGTTCCATTCAAACGCAATACATATCTAAGAAACTAAACCCAAGGAGATTAGAAATGCTACCATATTGCAAATTCATAATTCTCTTTCTTGAGCAAAGCATCATCCACCTTAATAGGAAACACATCCCCATTCTTCACTAATGCCACCAAAAGTGCCATTATATAACCTTTCCTCAAACTTTCAAAAGTGAGTAGATTGTATGAGAAATCTCCTGCTCAGCCAAAAGTTTTTGGAGGTGAAACCAGGATCGAATATAACACACTACAAATGGAACAACCAACCCCGCCCACCCCTCCTCTCCCTAACCCAAAAAAGGGGGAAATATGGAAAGAACAATATTCCTCTTTACTAAAAATCTACTCACTTCCTCAAGTCTCTTTCCAGTGCATGAAATTCTTCAAAATGCTGGAATCATCTCGCAAACTTAAGAATTACACCTAGAGCTCATAAAACCTTACAACACAAAGAAATCACTCGTTAAAGGGTTGGCACTGGGCTATAAATGATCTCATACTTCAAGCTTCTTGCTCTTCAGTTCAAGACCTAAACTACACGTGCAGAGCTGACCATAAGATCATTACCACTATAGCTCAAACAGAGCCCCAATTTACATGTTGATGAGACCTAGGAAACAACAACATCATGTTCAACCAGTACTAAAAGAAAACAACTAAAACATAAAGGATTGTACGGCCAATCAATCTGCATGGTATAACCACAAACGACCAAAACTCATATAAACTGAAGCCATGGGAACAGGCCCTGATCTCTTCACTTTGACCCCTATAGTCTAAGAAAGTCAAATGTATCAAAAGTTAAGCCCCCCTCCTGTGCAACGCAGGTTAAACAACTGATTTCCAATTCCCCTTGATGAGACAAGTTAAGGAATTTACCTCTGCCATTAACTCTGCTAGAGACTAAATTCACTTTTTTCTATCGAGAATCTTATGGATTAAGGAAACCCAGAATGCTTTAACATTAATGGTCCATCATTTCATTAAGCATATAATAAAGTCTCCCCATTTGCACAGTAGCACTTCTCTTTCTATTGAAGGTTTACAAGAATAGTTTGAATCTTTATCTACAGTTTCCACTGATATTTCTACTAGGTTCCTCAAGTGCTATCAGTTAAAGAAGAAATACTAACTAAAAGACATAAGAAAACCTGTCCTCAACAGAAGCAGCTAAAATCCTGATTAGATTCTTGTTTGAGGCACATCATACTTGCATGAAATTCAAAGACATTATTCTAAAGCCAAAAGCTAGGAAAAAATTGGGTCATGCTCAAAAGTGAAGGCCTAATAGAGGTAGGGGATGAAAGCGAGGCTTCTAACCAGTCAAAACTTCAGATTTCATACTAGCATAAAAAAGCAAAGAAAGAGACAGATACCATAATCAAAAGCTCTAAAAATGTCCTAGATAGAAAATCAGTGGGACTTGCTTATCATTTATAAATCCAAACGCATATCTACGTACAACCTACTGAATCCTTATCCTAGTTTATCGTCGTGCAGGCAGTATCAAGTTTAATTATTTGATAAGAACTATGAGAAAACACTCTTATGTCCATCCATCACACACTGCCGGTGCTCTATTCTCTTCTCCCTCATCAGGAAAGCAAAGGTAGTAGCTTATTTTCCACAGTGCTACCTTAGACTGGCAGAGAACAACCTAAACAAAAAGCAAAACTTTTGATGTAGATGATGGGAACTTTCACTCAATTTATTCATCTCATGGTCCACATTCTCCGCAATCCCGGAGGACAAAGAAAAACTCCATAGTTCCACAAACAACATCAAAAGAGCAATAAGATCAGCAAAATATACTACTGGTAATTTATTACATTAACGAAATCTACTATTCTTAATTGATCACAGAATAAAGAGTTCAGAAAGAAGGAAACCGTAAGACTACCTCGAATTATTTGTGCTTGTGAATCAGTCAGTCTCAACAGATTCGACCTTGGGACCTGATTCAGAAAATCAGGAAAGAAAAAAGTCAGAATCCTGGGGAGCAAAAGAGGGCATGTGAGAGAAAGAGAGAGAAAGAGAGCGCAAGGACCATGGAGGAAGGGAGGACGAGTGTCTTTGCCCCAGCCGATGCCCCGGGTAGAATCGAGATACTGTTGGACGAGGTGGCGGCACTTCTGGAGGTGGTTAATGCCTTCGATGCGGTAGCACCATTTGAGTTTCTCCCTCAGGATCTTCGCCTTCTCGATGTCAATCCACTTCTCCCTCACTATGTGCTCCCTCATCTCCAGCATCGCCACCGGGTCCTTGTACGGATTCTCCAGATCGAAGTCATCGGGTGGCGCCTCATCGAACTCCACTCCCTTCTTTCTCCCCATTGCTAACGCTTACTTTTAGTCTGCTTGCTGTTCTCTCCCCTTCCGCACCTCGCTGTTGCCGGGGGTGCTAAGGAGATTACCTGCGCGTCTCTGGGCTTGGCTGGGCTTCATCTCATTTTGTCGGCCCTTAACCGGTCCATCTATCAATCATTTTTATTCTTTTAAATAAAATCTCTAAAATTATTTAAGATATTCCACTTGGCAAGTTGCAATACGCTCCCATTAAAATAATAGGATTTTATTTTTTCATAATTTAAAATTGTCATCAATCTGTCCTGAAATACCTAAAATTAAAAATTAATCAATAATCATTTGATTTTGAACAACGATGATTGTTTTTTGGTCAATTTAATTTATGTATTAAAGGCAAATTAGCTGTCTCGGAATTAGGACCAGAGAGTTCCAGAAACAGAGGAAATTCAATCTTGAAGATAATTCCTTTCGTCTCATATCTTTGATTTCAATCTATTACATTTGGATGTACAAAGGGAAAATTGGCTGTTATCATACTGTAGACCGTCTGATCTGAACGCTTGCAGAGAAAAGAGGAAATGGGTAAATACAAAAAAATGTAGAGACCCATCTCATGGGTTCGGCCATTCGAGGACCCGCTTGCATCTTACATCATCGTCAACACTGTCGGGGTGCTTCCCTCCCTTTACTCGATTCCGATGGCCGAACCCCAAAGTCAGCTCCAAGTCCACGTCGATACTGTCGGCTTTCTCGTCCGGATTCGCCAGCGAAGCCTCCACAGTCTCAGCCGAAACACAGTCGGCGTCTCTGCTATCGCCTCCGGCATTCCGGTTCTGACTAGACTCCAACTCATGACTCGTCGATCCACCGAACTCGTCCTCATTTCCCGATGACCCGGTCACAAACTCTAAAACGGTGGGCTCTGCTTTCTGCTTTGCAGCAGAGCTCTTGAACCCGCTGCGAGACTTTTTAACCTTGTGAAGCTGATCGGAAGGAGCCTCTCTCTTCCCCTTCCAGACGTGCCGTATGTCGCAGGCTTTAAGCGGTGGGCTCATGCCGCTCACCGCGGAATCAGAAGAAATCTGCGCGATCGGAGTCCCTTTGAGAACGGCTTCCACTGCCGCTTGGCAGAGATGCCAGCTACCGGACCAAAGCAAACCGGCTGAGCCGTAAATTGGATTCACTATCCGCCCACAAGCCTCGTACAGCAAGGATTTGAATATCGCTGTAACCACAAAAATTGCAACTGTTAACTTAATTCAACAACAACAGAAGCAACAACAACAACGTTTCCTTCGGCAACCAATTTGGAAAGGGAAAGCAAGACAAAATGGCTTACCAGGACGGAGATGTTGGGGCCCAGCATTGATGAGGTTAACTAGCCCAGCACGACCATAGAACTTGGCGAGGAAGACGGTGGCGTTGCCTTGAGATTGGGGGCTTTTGATCCACTGAAGGCAGGGTCTAATGGTGCAGCCATCGCCGCAACCTTTGCGGAGGACTCGGCAACCATTACAACTTAGCCGCATGATTGCTTGTCTAGTTTGGGAAGCAAGAAACGGGTGGGAAAATATGAAGCTGTAGAGAAAAGCGAAGGAATGCGGTCGGAATTGTGTGGGATTTCTGGGGAGAATGGTGGATGGAGCGGAGGCATTTTTGTAAGCCAGCAGAGAACGTGGGTTTGTAATGGGGGCCGCAGTTGGTTTCCGAGAAAACGGTAGTCTGGTTTTTTTTGAGAAAATCATGTGTGCTTCCGATAGTGAAAGGTCTCCCGTGACCCTTCGGCCTCGCCTTGTCGGCGGCAAATATCGCAAAAGCTATCCGTCTTATTTATTAGATTAAACCTACTCAAAACTTGAAAGGTCGTAGCTAAATTACCTTAATTGTCTATCATTATCGAAATTACCTCTCATGTGGCGGCGTATTTCTTATCAAATGACTTTCTAGGAGGGGTTAGCATGGTCAATTCGTATTATCGGCACCATTGTAATTATCTCCGATACGAGGGAACCTTTTTGTGAAGCAGAAGCCATGCAAGTTGATAGGACAGTTGAAACAACATGCAAGCAACACGTGTACACAATATGGAGTTCCACGTGTGACGAGTCGCCACATGGGGGTGCAGCTCCCTTGTTGTTTCAAATCAATCTTACGCGCATGCTTCCTCACTCTCGCTACTCACTTATGTTTAAGAAAAAAATATTATTTACTTTCCACTCATGATCCTAATTTCGTCTAGATTTCCTACAACATTTGCGTCAAGGCGCGTGGGAGGGCGAAGATGGCCAGAAAGGACGCCGCCTACATCTCGTCTACTCCCGGTTTTGTGGAATCATAAGGCGGTTTTAAACAGAGGAACTATGGGCGCCAATGGGACTTGGCCGCTGGTTTTCGCATGCTTATCCAACAACCGTGGGGCCGACGCTGGCTTAACTTTCTAGGCTGTAGGCGCTGTCTTCCGTGCTCTTTTTTTTCTTTTTTTTCTGAAAAAGTCACTTTTATTATGCAACCACAAGCCCACCGATTGAGTTGTTTTAAAACCAAGATCCTGGGACAAACGAGGATCAATCTGTCAGCCTTGTAGTCATCTTTACCGGAAGCTTCTGTTCGGTGAGGCTTTTCAAGCTTTTCCAAAAGAATCAAGATTACTTATCTGAAAACTCCAATTTTTTCTAGAACAGCCTTTTTTTCTTCTTCTTTCTTCCTGTCCTAGTCTACATATCCATTATTACAACTATATATTCCAATGACTTAAGAAACTCGATGATTTCTATGTTTGTATTGATCTAATAGTCTTCAGAGTTCTATTTTCGGTTACATTATTGATCAAACCCATTAAACATGAGCCTACCAATATTGAAATGTTATGGTTAATTGATTAGTCGCAAGTCATTTCTCTAACATATATGTCACCTTGATTACGTTTTCATTATAGCTTACATCACATCTAATCATATAACTATTGAACTCCCACCATATGCGCTTAATTTATCTTATTATTCTTCTTCATACTTTTTTAAATGTATTTAAGATTAAGAGGTTTCAAATAATATGTACTCATTATTAAGCTAAAACCTTGTTGAGTTATTTTTATTCTTTAACGTAAACAATAATAAAAAAGAGTCTGCACTTGCTGCTATCAAAGCCAGTCTTTAGCGTCAAGCAACATAACAAAAGCAAGTAGTTAAAATTTTAAATAAGATTAAAAAATATTAAGGAGAAATAATTCAACAATGCTATTTCGAACTATGCCTCATATTTTTACTGATATTATTTTATTAGTTGAGTTTAGCATATAAATTATTATGCCGTACACTGGAAGGAGCTGGACATACGACTCAACGACTCACAAGTCTCCCCTCAAGAGAGGCTGGTGCCTTTATTATTGAAAGCATGGACAATGACAAACTCCACCATCAACTTTGGGCTGGAAGATTTTTCACACAGGAATCAGTTGATACCTGAACTTTCTCGGAAGAATCTTTATCTGCATACTTGCAGATAATGATTCTCAGAATAATATGTAATTTAGTGAGTTGATCAAATTTCCATTGAAAAGATGCATACATGAAAGCCCACATGGCAATCTGTAGGGAAGGCATTTGCCTTCCTTTCCCCTACGATTTAAGGTGTAGACATGGAAGAGAAAATCGTATTCGTCTCGGACTGACTTCGTCCGACGTCAATCAAGTCTTCAGGACCGGGAAACGGCGTTCTTCAACGGGCAAATAAGCGGGAGAACAGCGGTGTGTTCTTGTGCAAAGTAGGACCGTTGTATAGCGGATTTTGCAGTGCTAGTACGCGATTTTCTTGGCTGAGTTTTCAGCTTGTACACCATTTTTGTTCTCAATATGCAAACACAAATCAACACTGAAAGCAATTGGTAGAAACAACAAACAAATTAAGCCAGTAATGTATTGCTGGAAAACAGAGCATGAAGTCAAGAACACGTATCATGTTATCCGCGACACAAATAGCTCAAATTTGTATAGAATCTCATTTTCTTTTACGGGATCCAGAGTTAGGTGGAAGGAATGGCCAGGGGGAATGAGGAAGCTAAAATCCTAATCTTTTTCTTTAAAGGAGATGAAGCAAACTCAAAGTCTAGCAGTAGCTGATTGGTTAGCCCCCCTGATACAAGGGCCAAAGAGAAAAGACCGACCAGCTTCCACTTTTTGCTGACCACCAAAGGTAGCAGAGAAGACGAACCGTCGCCTTCGGAAATGTGGCACGTGGGAAATCCCCCAGCTTTCACGTAGGAAGAGTTGTACTTCCCACTTTCTCGGATTGTCGTTGCTTCTGATTCATACCAACGGCACACGGAACACGGAACACGAAACAAATCCAAAACAGCGGAGAAAAGATTTCAGAAAAGCAAAAGCTAACAGAATCTGCCCCCTCTATCATCGGACTGACAAGAGTTTAATTCAACCTTAATATCAACGAGCATAGCCAATAGCTTGGCTGTCCCTTGTTCCCTCAGGTTGGTTTTCGTGGAATGTATGTTTATATATCTCTAATGAATTGTTGAATTTTACCTTTTTTTAAGAATCTGTGGGTCAATCTTCATCTTTTCAACACATGCATGGTTGATCATGAAAGTTGGGTCAACCTGTTTTCTGAGAAATCGTTTGTGAAGATTAGAATGTCAATTTGTTTTGCGGCAATCTTCATATGGATTCATGGCATTTTCATCATTGCGAGAGACTTTTGGCTCCATTTTTATTGCCCAATTCTGAGCTTCCCTAGCTTTCCCTAGTTTTAATGGTGAAGTTTTTTGTACGTTCCTCCTTCATTACCCTTATGCAACAAACGCAGGTCAGATTTTTCTTGCAGTTTGATTGTTTGATCCTCAAGAAACCTTTGGGGATCCATCGAGTGCAGTTTTAGCAAATAGTTCAGTTCTTTCAATGAATTTCTTTTTGATCTTTTTCCTGAAGCTTGTAAAGTTGTTTGCATATTTCGCAGGGTAGGATTTTGGCTACGCTTAGCATTACGGTTTCCTAAATGGTTAATCTTAGACTTGCAACGAAATAATTCGAGGTTCTGCATGCAAGTTTCTACCTTACGCAGACCAGGTGAGTTCATTGCCTGTCATACACAACATGCATGCATAAAATTAATGGCAGCTTTCTTCTTCATTATTGTAGCTTTTCAATATCTTGTAGCATGATATGGACTGTTCCAAACGTGATTCTTATTATTAATAATATTATATTTGTGATTTTCCTATTATTTTTTGTTAAACAGGGGGATATTGTTTCCACGTTCCAAGACTGTGTAAGTGAAGCACTGGGAATTCATGTTTCCCACGTTTTCACAATTGGGCTGACTTTAGATGCCTATATCAAGCATTTGCTCATAAATTCCACTTGAGATCTCCCCACAAAAGAGAAAGAAGGATTTAAGAGTTCAAAGTAATTCGCCCATATGGATGTGTCAGGGCAATCACCAAATTATAATGGTGAGGGTGAAGGTAAAGAAAGCTAATTTCTTCCTCTTTGCTTTATTTGCATTCCTTTTATTTAAAACTAATTTTCCTTTTATTTGCTTTTGCCAGCCAAACAGCGAGCCCTGTTATTGGAGTGGTTGAATAATCATTTCCCTGATTTAAGCTTGCCACTCAATGCTTCAGAAGAAGACTTGAGAATCCGCTTAGCCGATGGTACTATTTTGTGTCGGATACTGAATAGGCTGAGACCTGGGTCCGTTCAAGAGGTTGTTGGTAGTTTTTTCATTCATTTCTTTTACCAAGTTTTGCTATGAAATGGAAAATGTGTGCTCATTCCAGTTCTAATCTTTACTTTCCATTCCAGGAAGGAGATTCCGATTCTTCTTCAGGATACACAGAAAAGATTGGAAGGTTTCTGGCGGTGATGAAGGACCTGGGGATACCAAGATTTGAGATGTCAGACTTAGAGAAGGTACCGACCCATATATGCATGAAGACGTATGATTGCTTTGTGATGAACAAACGTCAAAATTTAAGGTCTTGGATTGACTGACATATATGAATGAGTCTGGGATAATGTTTGTTTATCACCACTGTTTCTTACATGCTTTTCTACAGAACCAAAAATGTACTTATGGGGATGGTAATTGCTTGTAGATATTTCATATTTTTCTAGTTTCTCTTTCTCTCATTTGTGAGTTCCATATTATGCAGGGATCTATGAAGACTGTTATTGACTGCCTTTTAGCACTGAGAGCACGATTCATGCCAAATGTTGTTGCAGATTATTTCTCTTCCCCTACTCTGATGACTAAATCTGGAAGCTCTCAGAGGGATGCATTCATAAATGGAGCTTTTCCTCCATTACCTGGAGAAGAGAGGCGGAAGGTTTTGTCCGACTCTAGGTATCGATATGGTTTGCCTCCTATTGCGCCAGGTGTAGTAGTTGCTCTCAGTCTCTTTCTGCATTTGCTAGCTAAAATTGCATAGTTTCACATTTTTTCTTGGGGATTCAAAGTTAGTCATATTTGTTTCATCTTGCGCAGATACATTAACTGCCCCAAAACACCAGGCTGGACATAAGTTCCACGAAGTGTTTCAGCTTAAATATGGGCGATATGCAGACCTTCCTGCTTCAAAAATTTCAGAGATGATGAAAACAAACAGTCTAGATGTAAGCTCCTGAAATATTTTTGGCGTCAACAAGCCTTGGTACTTTTGCCAGGTCATATATTTCCTTTCATGATCAGTATCTGTTGCTGCAGAATGCCCCAACTCAGTCACTTTTAAGCGTCGTGAATGGGATTCTGGATGAAAGCGTTGAAAGAAAGAATGGTGAAATTCCTGATGTATGTCAATGGGAGGATATATTTGTTTAATTATGGGTAATGCATGTATATATATATGAGTATGTACATGCATACTACTCATATTTAGATCTAGAACTTTCATCTGATGCTACCTTTTTCCACAGCGAGTGGCATGTCTGTTGAGAAAAGTTGTGCAGGAGATTGAGCGACGCATATCAACTCAAGCAGACCACTTAAGAACTGTAACACATCTTATGGATTTTGTACATGATATGGTTTTTTTCTTTGCTGCCTTATGTTGATTTTCGTACCTTTTTTTCCCCACAGCAAAACAATCTTTTTAAGGCACGTGAAGAGAAATACCAGTCAAGAATAAGAGTACTTGAAGCCCTTGCATCAGGGACCAGTGAAGAGAGCCAGGTATGGCTAATAATGGAAATCAACAGGTCGAACTTGGATGGACATATACTAATATTTTCTTTACTAAATTAGAGTTGTACGTTACAGATTGTTATGGACCAGCTTCAGCATATAAAGGTACGTTTGTCTTGGGATTTTGTCCCACACCAGAAGTGTTTGCTCAAATGTATGGTCTTATTAATGGCTGGGGTTTGCCATTTCTAGCCTGCGGGTTTTAAGAGGGGCCTCTTAGCCTTTAACATGATATTGGAGCATTATCCTAAGCCTTTTGAGCTGCCGAAGAGGCTTCCTATGTTAGTTGAATATCACTTCCTGGCATAAAGGGGGCATGTTGGGATTTCATCTCATGCTAGAAGTGTTTGGCCTTATTAATGGCTAGGGTTTGCCACCTTTTGCTTGTAGGTTTTAGGATGAGCCTTCCAACCTTCAACAAATTGCTTACATCATTTGATGTACAACTTTCTGACCCTTTTAACTGGTTGCAGTATTCTACAACAATCAGTTGAATGCATAAATTTTACAGTGGTTTTAAGAAGGAAATTTTGCAGATGGAGAGGATCAAATTGGAAGAAAGGAAGAAATATGAGGAGGAGGATATAGCTAAATTGATCAAACAGGAGGAGCACTACAATCAAGAAATTTCAGAATTAAAGAAAGAGCTAGAAGTGACCAAAAAGGCATATGAACTTAGATGCTTGGAGATGGAAACAGAAACCAAGGGTGTTAAAACAGAGCTTGAGACGAGGTTGAAAGAACTTGAGGAACTCTTAGAAGACTCTGAAAACAAGGTGAAACAGCTAGAGTCATATTCTGAATCAAAATCTCAGAAGTGGAATGAGAAAGAGCATATCTACCTGAACCTAATGAAGTTTCAGTTTGGTGCACTGCGGGTATGCTTTTAGATGAAACAAATGTTTCAGCTTTGGATATACTAATTATGAATATCAGAACTTTTTCTAACATTATGAAAGATACAGGAATTGAAGTTTGCTTCTGCATCCATTAAACAAGAAATTCTGAAAGCACAAAACACCTACTTGGAGGAATTTAATCACTTAGGTGGGCATCTTCTTACAAAGTCGATTACATGGATGATGTTTATGAATTTCAGGTTCTCACAAGTTAACTTTACTTTGTTCAGGAGTAAAGCTTCAAGTATTATCAGAAGCAGCTGAACGCTATAATGCCATTCTTGCTGAAAATCGCAAGATGTTTAACGAGATCCAGGAATTAAGAGGTGCCACTAGTTATTTTGGCTCTATCATCTTGAATTTGTTATTTTATTTTTTATTTTTCCTGAGATCAAGTGCAAATATTCTTGCACAGGCAACATTAGAGTGTACTGTCGGATAAGGCCTTTTCTTCCTGGGCAGAAAGAAAAAGATACAACCATAGAATATATTGGGGAAAATGGAGAGTTGCTTCTTGCTAATCCCTCAAAGCCCGGGAAAGAAGGTCATCGTTTATTTAAGTTTAATAAGGTCTATGGTCCTGCTGCAACTCAAGGTTTTTATCACTCACTATAACTTTCTGTCTCATATTTTGAACAAGCATCTAAGGATTGCAATGTGTCACTCACTCTGTTCCAAATGATGGCAGCTGAGGTATTTTCTGATGTCCAACCCTTGATTCGGTCTGTACTTGATGGATATAACGTATGCATTTTCGCTTATGGTCAAACTGGTTCAGGGAAAACTTACACAATGGTATGAATTCCCTCTTTCTTGTACTTTTCATGATTCATTATGTCCTAATTTCCAACAATTCTAATGCAAATAGTGGTCTTTCTTGACAGTCCGGTCCTGATGTTGCAAGTAAAGAGACTTGGGGGGTCAATTTTCGAGCTTTAAATGACCTTTTTGATATATCGCGAGGCAGAAGAGGCTCCATTACGTATGAAATAGGGGTTCAAATGGTCGAAATATACAATGAACAAGTGCGTGATTTACTATCAACTGATGGTTCCCAAAAGAAATATCCTTTTCTCAATGACAAAATCTGCTTCCTAATATATGCATGCAGACTTGAGTTTTGGTGCTGTTGGTTGTTTGTTTGTTTCTATAATCAATAACATGATTCGGCTGTTTTAATTGTATAGTTTCCTGTTTATTCATCCTACTTGGTTGCCTGGTCCCATTTACATTTATGTTTTCCTATTTGAATGTGTTTGGTTTATATGAAAAGTGCAATAAACCGTAATTCTGGAATGGTGATCATTTGTTTCCTTGATTTGCACACACTCGGGATTTTGACTCACTCGCAACCCAATGGGTTAGCTGTACCTGATGCTAGTATGAGGCCAGTTGAATCAACCTCAGATGTGATGGAATTGATGGATATGGGATTAAAGAACAGAGTTGTTGGTGCCACAGCGCTCAATGAAAGAAGTAGCCGCTCTCACAGGTTTACATATCTCATCTTTTACATATCTTTATCCCCTTGTCATTTTTCCTTTCGTGTCAAGATTTTCAGGGTGATGTATTTGTACAGTGTTGTCACTGTCCATGTTCGTGGGAGGGACTTGAAGACTGGTCTGGCCTTGCATGGTAATCTCCATTTGGTAGATCTTGCAGGAAGTGAGAGGGTAGATCGTTCTGAGGTAACTGGGGACAGACTAAGAGAAGCACAACACATAAACAAATCGTTATCTGCTCTTGGGGATGTCATTTTTGCTCTTGCTCAAAAGAGCAATCATGTGCCTTACAGAAACAGCAAGCTTACTCAAGTCCTACAAAGTTCTCTAGGTATTTCTCTCTTACTTTCTTTACCTCACAAGCTGCCTTTGATTTCTACTGCACCATCATATACACATTGACTGAAACATGTATTCCGCTTTATGTCACAGGTGGTCAAGCAAAGACCCTCATGTTTGTGCAGCTTAATCCTGATGCGAACTCATACTCGGAAAGTTCAAGCACCTTGAAGTTTGCTGAGAGGGTTTCAGGTGTTGAGCTCGGTGCCGCACGGAGCAGCAAAGATGGTAAAGATGTCAGGGAATTAATAGAGCAGGTGCTTGTAGGAACAAAGTGGATGGAAATCCACTAAGAAAAATATTAATCCTCTAAAATGTGCTGAAAATGTTTACTAACTTTAAGTTTCTGATGACCTTTCAGGTGGCTTCTCTCAAAGACACTATTGCAAAGAAAGATGGAGAGATCGAGCGGTTGCAATTACTAGAAAATTTGAAAAATTCTTATCCTGGTTCCAATGGTGAGAAGCATGGGACGGAGTCTTTGAGGTACGAACCTCCCTCCCCAGGCAGAGAATCTTTACGAGGGATGCCTTCGCCAAGCCCAAGGCATTCAAGGGGAAGAGGTTTAAGCCTTCCTGAGAAAGCAGCGTCTGAGTACGGAAATTACTCCGAGTACAGCGATAAGCATTCTGAAGTCGACTCCCTGCAGTCGATGGATGAGCTTAAATACCGAAGAGACTTCCTCCGGCGAGCAGACTCCTTCAGAGAGGACATGGGTCGGAGTGTTACTGCAGAGGCTGATATGTTAGGATTTGGGTATGCAGATTATGAAGAAAGATCGAGTGAAATATCTGATAGCGGTTTTTCTCAAGGAACAGAAACTGATGGACCTGTAGAACATGCTCCTCATTTTACGAGACTAAACCATCTAGATCATCGGGACAAGTGAGTATCACTTATTTTGTGCACACCCTAGTGAATTCATCTTAACTTGTACATTTTTGAAATCACGTCTCTATTTTATGCAGAACTAAAACGGTATCCAAGCATCCTCGTGCGACACACAGACCAGGGCGACTCCGACCACTACAGTCCCGGCAACGAAGGACTCCTCCAAGATGTCATCGAGTACGTAAAGTTAGATCGCCATTGTTGTTAGTGGACAAAAGGGATTGTCTTGTAATCATCTTCCTCGTCCGGCAACTAACCCGCTTACAATTTCTCGTTTCAGGTACTAAAAGAGCTGGCAGCGCTTCATCACCCAAGCCTCCCAGAAGATGGGTGTAAACTGTTAAAGTAGAAGGCAGTCATTTTATTCTTTTCCTTTTAGCAAAAAATGAAAATTCTTAGTATCCATGCACGCACGCACATCCATTCTTTATCTTGTACATGCTGTTCATTGTAATTATCATTGTTCAAAGGCCTTTACATTCTTAGTCCTTTTTTCTTCTAACATCAAACCTTGTTCAAGTCCGAGGGTTGTAATACGTAAGTTCTTTCGTTTCTCTACAACAAATATTATGTTAGTAGCTGTTTGCATACCACTTCTCTGTCACTTCATTTAGAGAAAATGGAATGTGTTTTGTCATTGAGTGGGGATTAAAACAAGTAGTGCTCCCATTTCCATTCTCCCACATTTTGGGCTAAACGCATCTTGAATGGAAGTGGATGCACTACTTGGTATTATGGTGCAGCCTAAGTGATCTACGATTCTTCCTTGGTATTGTGGTGCTCCCCAGTCCAATGTACATAGGTGAGATCTTATCTGGAACTCACTTAAAAGTCAGCAACAATGTTTTGATGTTCCCTTACATCATCTGACACTCAGTAACCAAACTATGGAAGCTTCTATGTATGTTTACCACTACTTACTGATGTCCACCCGCCTACCGTGAAGCACATCATTTGTTATCTAATGGTTTTGTTGCTCTGTCCTTGCACTTCTCTTCACCTTTAGGCCTTCGTTGAGTCTGACTAGAATGATATCCTAATGGTCGAAAATTCACCAACAGCACCTTTTGTGTTCTTCTTTGGCTCAAATTTGACAATATCGTTTTCGTTTTCTTTTGGAATTCTGATAAGTATTATATTAATTATTGAAGAGCTTTAGTTAGAATTTCCTTTTCCAAAAGCAAAAGGGAGAAAAAGGGTCGTTCGCCATGTACCCAGAGGGGAGCGTGTAGAGTGTCGTTACTTCCAAAGAGAAGAAACGAAAAGCCGAAAGCAGGCGGATTCCCCGAGAGACTGTTTGCCTGACGCACGCGTAAAGCGGAAGCGGAGACCATGTTTTGCAGGCGCAGACTGTCAGCGCGCCCCACGGAAAGCGACGGCGACGACCCTTCCCAACAACTATCCAAAATGCCTTTGTAAACCTCAGCTTGAAACTCTGGCGATTATCGACCCACGACTGAGTCAGATGCATTTGTCGCTTTCCAGTACACAGGCCTTTGGACCATTACGCATTCTCTTCCATTCAAACCCTCCCAACACCAATACAAATCCATACGGCAAAGACTCCACGCTAAAAGAATGCTACGTTGAGAATATCCCCAAAACGTCAATTCCGGCTGATGCCACCTTTTTTTCACCAAACAATATATAACGACAACTTGAGGTGCTCAGAGCACCACCACCTCATAAAGCAACAGGAAGGTGTTTGTTTATGATTGAATTGAGAATGAGAGCAGCAAACAGAACTCCAAAGTCTTTCCATTCACATTATTCCTCCGTCTTACAATTACAAAGAGGAATTTGCGTGACAAAAACAGACAAAACTCCGACTCCAAAGAGAAACTTCCCAAAAGTTTCAAGCTCTTTCCCATGGGAAAGAAGGAACCTGAACAAAGAGAAAGACTTATCCTTCCCTAATTTATTCTGCAAAATTAAACACCTCTCCTTCCATCATAATTTACATTATACGTTATATAACACAGACTCGGTAGAACAAGAACACATCCCATCGACCGGTATTTACACATGTATCACTAAAACATCAATGGATTAACTGATATCTCTCCCAAAATATCCTCTGCTCTGAATCTCTTTGGTTAGGCCACAGCAGAGATGCTACAGTTACGCCTATCTGTGCTCAGACAATCGAAGCCTTCGACTCTAACTGTAGCGGGTTTGTGCCCAAAATTCATTCGGACACATCCCCTGCCTTTCCGCGCAGAGGGCGAGGGTGGTGCCGCCGGAGGAAAAGGGGTGACATTCTCATTCCCAAACTGCTCATCTTGGACTACAGGGTTCGAAGCCCTGCTTGGTGGAGATCCACAGAAAAACGGTGGCGATGAAGCTACTTGGTTAAAGGACCTCTCACCATAATTTCCCTGCTGCAAACAAAACAACACAACACAATCTGTTAATTTTACTCGAAACTAGATGACGAAAGCACTCACAGGAAAATTCATGAGCTAATCTATTTTAGTTAATTAGCAGAAAATTCTCCGGCTTTACAGGCAAGCATCCGCGATATCTAGCAGAAATCCAGGCTCGTTTGGACTATCCGTTTAAACTACCATCCATTTATCATTATTGACATAAAAAACGAGGAAATTGAAAAAGAAAAATTAGGACATCAGATAAAACACAAAGCCCAGTATTTTCTCTCAAAGTTCGAGGATAATCTTGAACATACAAAGGAAGCACTGACAACACATCAGCGAACACAGACACAAAGACGAACCTTAGTGAGAATGATATCCAACAGCTCTGGCCCGGTTTCTGAACCTCCGGTCTCCATTTGGTGACTGCTATGACAGAAAGAAGGAAAACAAAAGGCCAATTCAGAAACAAAAATCCAGAAAGTGAAGTTAAACATATGTTGGGACAAGGAATTGAGTGGAGATTGTTACTTGATGGCCCATCTGAAGGAGGAGGGTCTGATGTGTTGATCATGAAAGGAGGGATCAAAGAGTCCCAAATCCAACCTACGTGGCTTAGGACACACCACCGAGTAACCCTCCATCCTCATCTCCTCCTTGCAGCCTGCCATGCCGTTCTTCCGCACCACAAGTTTACAAGATCTGCACCAACGACCCCTGCACGCGCCAAAAAATTACAACTTTTTAGCCTCAAAGTCCATATCCAACAAAACACAAGATTTGCAACTGCAAGTTCATCAGAGTTCAATTTTTTTCTTATCATCTTTTGGTTCCTTAAAATTAAAGAACACGGCATCCACAAGATTTTCCTGTCCTGGGGAAAACCCACTTACGGTTTCCTCTTTTCTAAAACCAGAACAGAAAACGAAACTCAAAATTCTTCTCAAGACCAAAGATCTCAACAGACCCTGAACGTGAACTGACTTAAAACCACACAGATCTAACTCACAAACAGAGAGAAAAGAAACTGACCTGACTCCCTCAAGAGGCTCCTCCGGAAGAGGAGGACGTCCAAGGAAGATAAGTACTAAGAGGGAGACACAGGGGCAGAGACTTTTAAGAGAGAGAGGTGTACTGAGGGAGACAAGAGAAGAGGATCAGAAAGCGGTCGGCTTGAGTATTCATAGACGTTAAGAAAGAGAGAGTGTGGCGACCAGGATGAGCTGCACTACAGTGTATGTGAGTGCACGATTTTGATTCTGCAATCTGGACATCCACCCCCCTGATTGGTCCTCAGTCTAGGATTTCGTGCAAAAGGGATCTGATGGCTAGACATGGAGAATCTCCGCCTTTATTTTCTGATGGAGGATAAAGGGCTGTGGTCGGTCCCACCCTTCATCCGTGTCCACCTTTTATTGGCAGTAATTATTGAGATCTGAGCCTTTGATTCTCTCACAAAAATAAATCATTTATTCCTCCACGTTGATAAAGTGGATAAAGATAAAGCATAGTGCTGGAGCCAGGCTTCCTCCGTCACAGATTTAACCTCTACAATAACGAAATACAGAATATTAACTTTAGCAATAAATGCCGGTGTCCAACAAAGTATTCTGAAAAATTCAATTGGCAATCAAGGGCTAATAATTAAAACAGTATGAATTGCTTTGGGGGTTTCCTCTGGCCTTCGTATCCTGACAGCACATGGCGAGGCCCATCGTTTTTTGGAGGGACCGAAACTTCATTGATTACCACTACTATTCTTGGATAGAAATTAATTTCTTTGATTTTTTTAATATTATTAAATCCCAACTCGTACATAAAATATCAATTCCCAAATCTTACTATTAGAAATCCTTACTAATTTATTACTTAACAAATTAACTAAGCGATAATTTCATATGTGTCCAAGTCTACTTATTAATTTTGTCAAAACAATATTGATTGATGGGAAGTAATGGAACCAAACTCCTAAGGAGATGTGATAGTAGATCATCTCGTCAATTATGGTCATGTCGTTCAAAATGTGATAATTTTTTACTAACTTGATTTATTATCTTATTTATACTTAAATATATATGTAAAAGATCAATTAAAAGAAGTAGAGGGTAAGAAGTGAAGGGTAAGCAGAGAACATGATCTCCCTCCAACTTGCAAAAGGCAACAGATTTGCAGGCCGACGGTTGAAGTGGGACATCCCCCACCTCTCCCTTTCACCCTCTGTTCCTTGCTGCTGGCTTTGATGCATCCACATGCCATTGCCTCGGACTTTTCAAATGGCAAGTTGTAGTTGTTTTTAGATGTGGTCGTGAGGTCAATATGGGGGATATATCTGCCCAACCACCTCGTCTATTCGGCCTCACGATCCTTCCTCCCCTAATAACTCTTTATTTTTCATTTCTTTTAATAATGTTGAGGGTGGTCCATGGAGGTACGGCCTCTCAGACTCCATGGCTGCCAATATTTGCTGATCTGTGGGCCTATGAAACAGGGATGCGTGGAGGGCTTTCACCAATTGGCGGGACAGTTGGGAGTGCATTAGTGATAGTTCCTTCACGACCTATCAAAATTGGTATTAATATCTCATACAGAAGAATCAAAATTTAGAATGAAGGTCTTGCTTTAGCGTTGATTGCTTAGGAGATTGGAAGGGTGAATAATGGGACAAAATCCTTCTTTACAAAGCAAAAGAGAGAAAATGAGGCTCGGTGAAGAAGTTTTTCAGAGTCTGTGAGCAAGCATGGCTTGGAAGTCAATCAATAGCTTTTTAGACATCCATGAAGATTGAGCTTCTAAATGACTTCCTAGTCAGATTAAGACAAGAGGCTACTAGAAGCTCTAAAAGGTTTAACTATTTGTTCATATTTTTTCAAAGACAACTTTCTATTCTAGCAAGTAATGATTTGGTTCGAGTCCCACGTCGGGTGAATAAAAGGATATTTTAAAACTTATAGTGATATTATGATATTTTTTTTATTAAACTAACTTTTTAAGATAAGGGTTTTTATCCTTTGGTAGTATCAAGTGATATCATAACTCTTTAAAGGCTCACTTTTTGGTGACATTACAACTCTTTAAAGACTCACATTTTGGTGACATAATTCTTAGAATTGGAATTGTTTATTGGTACAACCAACTTTGTAGCATTGTTGCTCTTGTAAGGACACAAAGCCTAAATTTTAGGAAAGAATGATGCAATTTAAGTCTTATATTTTAGAACTTATAAGGGTGTGATGTTTTGAACTATCTTTTTAGGTGAATTTTACCAATTTTTGGCCTTGGAAAAAAAATTGAATATCTATTTTTCAAACATTAGAGAGCATTGAGGGATTTTTTTTTTCAGATATTTACGAAGGATTAAAGATATTATTAAGATGAAGTAGATTTTATAAGGTTCAGGAAGATGCAAGAGAGATTCCACGGCTTCTTGAGCACACAGCTTGGTTAGAAAATTCAACGAGCATATGGACAGTGACCTAAAAACTATCGTACCAAAGAGCATGAAAAGAAAGGACAAGACTCAAGTGGTAGGGTTAATACCTCCATTAGAGGTGACTGTTTCTAGAAAGGACACGTATCCCCCATTAGTGAGCTGAATTATTTAGACGAGATGAAAAGTATGTCACTCCAATTTGATTGGATTGATGTCAATTTAATTATAGAAAACGAAATCGTTAAATGTTGTTATGGGTACGTTAACTTGTCACATTTAATCAGTACGGAGGATTAGTTGAGTGATAAGAAAACTACCATGTTATTTCAAGCTTTGCAATTATTTATGTTTTCGTTGTAATGTTGTTTTCATGGCAAGAGACAATCAATGAACACAAAGGCATCATGCATCTTTCAAGCTTATCGTACGATGTGTTGATTAAGAGTGAGTTTTACTTTAAACTTTTTTGACAAAAAAGTTCAATTATATTCATTTGTTTAATTATATATATGTTGATTAACGCATGTGTCTTGATTATCTTTGGTAACATTTTTTTATATTTATTTAAACGAGCTAATGTAAATGGGTCATTGAGCCCAGTGCCAAAAACGGGCCATCCCGTGTTGAAAATTAGCTTCTCGTGGGCCGGCCTTTTTTTGCTTGGTGGACTTAATGGGCCCTGTTCTATTCACCGCTTTTACTCTAGATATTAGTATCAAGTTGAGTGGTTGTTAAAATATGTTACAAGTTTAATATTTTATTTTTTAATCATACAAAAAAGACCAATTCGAAGGAGAGTTGGATATCGTATCATTGTTTAAAATTATAGAGAAACTCTAAGATATTAAATAAAAGAACTTATCTTTTAGACTTATATATATGGAATTTAACATATACTGTTTTTTTAACATACTTCTTATTACATGATTTAAGTTTCAATATTATGTTAAAAATGGTAAATAAAAAACTGACTCATTTTAACTTAAAATCTTAATGCATTAAATAAAAAGGTTATCTTTTTATAAAGTATTTTTATAGACTTTTATATTTCTCACATCTTAAAAATTCTCTCTCCTATGTTTCTATTCCTTTGTGCTTCAAGGAGTCATCTCCTATTCATATGTTTAGAGATGACTAGTAGCTTGAAGGACAAGACGTTGACGCCCATTGCATATGAAGTAATGAAGGATTTATGTATAAATTTGGGTGTTGTATTTGTTTAAGACGGAGTTCTCAATCTCTTCATTTTTTTTTTCTCCTAGTTCTTCTGCTTAATTTCTAACAGTAAAGTTTATATGGGTGTCTCGACTGACATGCAAATGATTCACGCGATCAGACAATAGGCAACGATGCTGCCTCACTGTGGTCGATACATCTAAGCACCATCACGGTCTACAATTTGTACGTAGAGGAACTAGAGATTGGAATAAAACAGTATGAAACTTGACTGCAGAAGACTTTTATCGAAAACAAAACACATAAATCAGATATGTAAGATAGCAAGGACAATTTAAGGCTGCTACTATGGCAGCTGAGGATCTTAAGCCAGAAGTCATTCATACATCTCATGAATATTCCAACTAAAGGATTAACTTGAATCACAAAAGCCCATGCTCTCTTGATATACTACAAAAGGTTGATTTATTTCTTTATTTTTACCCTTTCTCCTACACAGGTCATCTGGGTCTACGGGTCCATTTTGTATATCATGTGCTACTTTTTTATTCCACGGCAGGTCTAGCAGCCTTGCTCATCCTTCTTTTTTGGGTCAGCTCAAATCCCTTATTGAAAACTGTAACACAAAAGCTAAAGTAAAGTAAAGCTATCCTTGTCTCTATCTTCATGTTCGTTGCTTTGTCTCTGGTCTTTCACTTTTCTCCATAGATAACTCATGTGCGTAGCCTTGCATCTTAAATCCTTTAAAGGATTCCTTCTCTCCAAAATCCATGTCAGCCACACGTAATTACTTCTACTTGCAGGGCCCTTCACATCTTTTTTTAACATCATTTACAAAAGGGTGTGTAGGATATTCAACTTGTGCACTCATGCACATTCATTATCTAGTCATGAAGCAACTTTGCGGTATAATATGGTGGGTCAATGTGCTGGGAAGAAAAGTGGTAAAGAATCTCTTTGCAATTTACCTTCTAAGATCTTCACTTTGCTCATCTTCTCTTCACACCACTGCATTTGTTGTTCACTTATGTACGCCATTCTCATAACTCTAGACACCACTTTCAAGTCTATTAGACCCATCAATAGCTCCATCTCGTCATTTACTTTCAGTTTCCTTTTTCTCAAGCATTTCCGAGCACGGCGAAGATCTTTGAGCTTCATCTTCTTCTGCACATTTAATTCGAAAGACGGATACTTGAAGTTTGATGAATGACGATTTTATTGGACATTAATGTTCTGAAATCAAATGCGAGAAAATGCAGACTTACTTTTCGGTTAACCTTCTTCATCAGACGAAGAAGCGTTGGATCCACTGAACATCTTCGGCTTCTCCGAAAAAACGCTGATATGATCTGGCATGGTTTTTCCTTGTCAGCCTGGAGAAAATTCATGAAAGTTCGGATTCCGTCTTCCATTATGATGAGAAATTCCGCTGAAGATATTCTTGATCCATAACCATCTTCCTTTTGATCATCTCCCGAATCTTTAAGACCACATTAAAATATTATTAAGAACAGTATAAAGAATGTTTTACGTAGTCTAAAAGGAATTCATATGAGAAATGTTAACTCTGTGTTGCTTAACGATAAAGTACCTCGATATTCTGGCACTAAAAGCAGCTTTGGTGCCAAAAGCCTCATCCTGGCATAAATCTCAGGCCTCCGGCCCTGCTCATAAGGTTCGTTCTCTATGTATCGCTGCAAAAGAACTTGAAATTGCTGAAACTCTTGCGCCACATCGGCCGGACAGCCGGGGTCATTATCACGGCGAGAAGCTCTCTTCTGTTGAAAGTTCTTGTAGTTCCAATTAAGAGCTTCCCATGTTATGCAAATCTGAGCCACGTACGCGGCCTCCAGTTCCCGATATGGGTTCTGACGGATGTCCGACGGTTTTTTGTTTATCGTTGCAAACTTGTGAACTATCCTCTCAGATATTGATCTTGGACATACTTGAATGGACCTAAGTGACTCTGAAGTTTGGTTGTTAATATTATGATTTATAAGAAGTTAATTTTCACAAAGAATGAGAAACATAGTGTTAAAAGGAGATACCAGTTTCCTGTAGCTTCTGTGCGCTGATTCTATCTAGGAACATCATTTCTTCATCATACTTCTGAAAGACTGTGTAAGATTCCCACTTGGGGCAACTCCTCCGGGACGACGAAGAACATGGATCCTCAGTCTCTGAATCCCTGTAATTAATCGAGCTTCTCCAGTCAGATGAGCTCTTGGACGTAGAGCCGGCGTTGAAGGAGTCACCGAAGATCTCATCTTCCTTTTCTTCACTTAGAAGCTTCTTTGTCTCCCATTTGGGTGGTGCGTAAGTAATGAATTTCTCGTCCGAGGAGAAATTTATCTCTGCCTTCTTCACTTCTGCGACAACATAAGCAACATCAGAACGAGTGGAAGTATTACGAGTACAACATGTGACTAATGTAACAAACATCGATGCGAGGCATGACGCAACTTACCATGACAGTCTTTGTCTCTGTCTTTGTCCCCCGAGCCATTTTTGTCAAGCTCTATGGTTATTGGTAAGGTGGTCCCTTGTTGATTTGGGGCAGATTTGCAAATTGAATCAGTATCTTTTGGAAGGGGCTTCTCTTCAAACAAATCTCCACCTTCATGTTCGCATTCCTCTCCTCGTCTTGAGCCATCAGCATAGAGCGTTTCAGTGGAACAGTCTTCATCGGGACTCCCACTAGGGCTTATGAATTCTCCAGAAAGAGTTTGGTTCCTCTGAGGGCGCTTGTTTGCCGATAAGAACACTACCTCACTGCTATGAATGATGTCGGTCTCAAAATGATAGTACCTTTCTTCTTCTTCTTCTTCCTCTTGTGCTTCTTCTTCTTCTTCTTCTTCATCCTCCGAGAACAAGTTGTAATCATATCCAGTTTGGTTTCTGCAACGCAGAAAAAAGAAAAATCAGAAACTAAAGAGAATAAAAAAGGCAACCATTAATACACTTGAAAGTTATAAAAAGAAAGATTCATAGAGAAACAGTGATTTTGCAACATCTAACCTTGAAAATATTGAATTGCTGCCAAGAAAATAGAAGAACTTGCCCAGCACGAGGGTGGAGTAGTAGAGCAAGAGGAAGAGAAGCAGGAAGGAGCTTGAAGCGTTGTGGAAAAGCCTAACAAGAGCTTCTTCTTCCGACCATGGCATTTTCTTCTCTTTGCTTCAAAGTGAGTTCCAAGGTGCTCCTTCTCAGAGCAAAGCAGACTCAAAGAAAAAGGTGAGCCCTCGGGTTGCTTTTGTGCCATCTCTCCCTTGTCGGTCAAAATAAAATGCGTCTCTTTCCTATACCCAGAATGCCTAAAATGTCCTGCAATGCTAACTTCACCCTAATTATGTTCAAATCATTATATTTCTTTACTTACTAAAAGAAGTAAACATTCCATTAATTTAGTAAATAGGTTTAAACAAGGTTTTAAAGATAATTTTTTAAAATAATAGAATGGCATAATTAATAGATGGGTCGTTAATTTATTTAAAAAAAAAAACTCCTGAGGACACTATGTAACACATCGTAGTTTCTTGATTTTGAACAATTTTTTTCCCAAAGTTCAGTATTATTTACTATACTAATTCTGTGCTTTAAAGTGCAGAAATCTTGTATGACATTGGCGATTAAAGTATATAGTAGTCTATCACAAAAAGCTGGATCCTATCCGAAGGGTATAGATAAATGAATAATGGGACTTAAACCAAGTCACACGCATTGATAAACATTTGTGGATGCTGCTTTACAAAAAGAAGTAATAGTATAATCATCCAAAAAAGTTGAAATCGCATATTTAATCCATCAAAAGGAATGTGAAGAGGAACGAGGTTACTTGCTTCAGTTTGATAGAGATTTGAGGGTATTCTTTGCCTCCTGATCGAACAAAGAGCCTTTTAGAAAGTAGTGGCGGTGTTTTCCATTGGCCTTCCTTTAGACATCTTCTTAGCTTCTTCTTCTCTTAAACTTTGTCTGTAAGGTTTCTTAGCAGCTTCTGCTCTAACCACCATCCACTGATTTATTTTGTAATTATCCCCTAATAAAAAAGTGTAATCCACTTTTCTGTGTCTTCTTTGTCTCATCGTTTCCAGAAGATACCATTACCCCATTCAAATTAAAAAAAGGAGAAACAAAAAAGAAAAAAGAGAGAGAGAAAGATCCTATGATAGGAGAACTTGTTAAACATAAATGTCTAACATTTAAAAGATACAATTTTTGGGTAATCTTTAAATACAAAAAAATCATCTTAATCATGAACTAACTTCTTTGTTAGATTTAATTTTTTTTAATATAATATCAAAGTCAATATTAGCCTATTTTAACTTTCATTTAATTTTAAGTTGTTTAAATATGTTTGGCATGTAAAAGAATATTCGTTTCACCTCATTTAATCTTGACTTAGAATATATTTGTTATATAAGAAAAAGTTAATGACATAACCCTAATATTAAAAAGAAAAAATTCTTAGACAATGTTTAAATACAAAAAATATTTCACTCAATCTTGAGTGAGTTTAACTCCATTACTATGTATTGAAGTTGGCCTTTAGGCAAACTCATGCTCACGAGGCCGGCCAGGTCCAGTTGTTGCAAACAAAACGGTGTTGGGTGAAGACCCTTATTCTTCTTTGATTTCACCAATAGTTTCAAGAACACAGCCAACCTGGCCATGTGCTCGCTAAAAGGGAAGTTCGTCGAAATAGGAAAAGAAAGTAAGGTAGACGACGACCTTGTCCCCTCTCTCTTTCCGGAAAGGATTTGGGTTTTGACACGAGAAAAAGCAGAGCCTAGAAAACAATCAAGTAGGCCATCTAAAGTGGATTGTGATTGTTCAGCGTTTTGTGGGTTTTCTTTGGGTTTTGATGTGCCGACATTCGTGCAGGGATCTGCCAAAACCACTTCCGACGCATATTCAGCACTAAAAAATTGTGAAATTGTGCATGAGAGTTGCATTGATTTGACTGGATCAAACAAGAACAAATATCGTCAAAAGTAGATGGTCTGGTAGTTGTAAACTCAATCGAAGAGAGCCCACAAGCGCCTAGTACCAAGGCGTAGTTTTTTCTTAGTATTCTGTCATTGAGTTGGCTTTGTTTGCTAAAGTTCCATCTGAGTAACTATTAATTTCCTAACTTGAATTTGATCAAGAAGAGAAAAAAAAACTGATTACCAAGTTGACGATAATTGGAAGCTGATAATCAAGTTGGCTCAATGAGAATGCTTAGATTAATTAGAAGGCCTAAAAAATAAAGTCAAAAGCTAAATCATGAGTTAAAGAATCTTTCTTTAATATAAATTTCACTTCATGATCACTTCTCTTCAATGTGAAACTCATAGTTTCTAATATCTCTGCACATTAAGAGGTTGTCCTATAAGGTGATGCTAAAAGTTAAATTCATGAGTTAGAGAGTCTCCCTTTGATGTAAACTTTACTTTAGAATTAGTCATCTTTAATGTGAGACTCATGTCTCCAACAAGATTGAGGTTGTGTGAGAAGATTTCTATGTACTTTACTTGTGGGCAGATATTTCATTTATAGATAAGAAAAACATACCTATAGAAACTTTAAAAATGAAAAGTCAACCAAAATCGCGGTTGTAGAAGGACGTGACGATCTAGAAATGGGATTTCCAAGATTCTCCTACAACTAAGAATAGATTTTCAATTACAGATTAGTATCAGTAGTAACACGATAACTACCATGGATATCGGTAACATCAAGTGACATTGCAGCCAAGCTAAATCTGCCTCCCCAAAACTTTCTCTTGCTACAAGATTTGTTAATCAACATGATTCACAATTTGTACAGATCTTTTAGCACATGGTCAATCCTTTGATCATCATAGCACCAAGTTTGCACACGAAATATATACGTTTTCTTTTCTTCTGGCTAAATGCAACATATCTCAATTACCATCAGTCGATCTTGTTTGACATCAAATGCCAAAAACAATCTTTCCAATTTCACAGTTCTCCCCGTACATGAGTAGCTGATATAAAGTCCATCCCTATAGTTAACAAAGTCATAATAGACTGAAGTTTTGATATCCAACTAATCTTTTGGTAGTCGGCTAATAAATTACCTAATAGTGGATGTTTCCCTCTAATGATTGTTTGGGAAATTTGTATTTAGATGACCAACCATATCTTGACCTCAATAACATCACTAGCTATTCCAACTAGCTAGATTCTCCATGTACTTACTACTATCTCGCGAGTAATATTTGTTCTATTGCACGGGGAAGTTTCCCATTCAAATGTATTAAACGAGATGCAATAATCTTCTTTGTAGTAATTGTTAGAGATGATATAAAACACCATTTCAATAAGAAACTTTTAATGATAATAATTGATTATAATCAAAGTAATTATAAATTTGACTGCTCTAAAATTAAAAAATATATTGGGTGTTTATCTAACAAGTAATCTTTAGGAAACGATAATGTAAATGATGTTAATATATGTACATTCACTTCTTGCTTTCTCATACATATTAAATGTTTCGAGCAAGCCACAAAAGAGTTATTATCACATTAGCCCACAATACGTTAGTCATGATATCTCAAACTAATCAGCATTAACCACTAAAAGAACATTAACTAAAACTAGTTTAAGAATTTTAGCTGATAATATTTTCATATAAATATTTTACTATTTAATTATTATTTTTTCTTTTTATGATAGATGTACTCTGTCATAGGTCAAGCACAAGTCAAAACACTTATAATTACCAAAGTATCACCTTTCTAACAACATTCATAAACCTGAATGCTACATGGATGGATAGTGGAAGTAGAATTACTTTTTACCCAATTAGTTTGCGTTGATTGGCCTTGGTTGAAAGTAGAAAAATTCTCTATACGCCTTGTCCTAGCAATACTATTCCAAGCATTAACCTTTTAAAACCCAACTCTCTCTTTTTACCATATTGTTATTCCACAAGTAGAAAAAATAATGGTGCAATATGTAATCATATTTGTTTAGTAGTTTAAACTAGTTGGTATTAAGAAAAAAAATAAAAACAAAGCTATTGACACAGCCATAGAGAGGAAGATTCTCAAACAAAGAAAGTATCTGACTCGAAATCTTAGTAGCCCAGGATTTACATTCCTGGGAAGGTTTATAATCTCATGAAACAACAAGTCCTATTAGAATAGCATTTTAAATTCTAAAATAACTAGAATTATTCTAAAAATCTATACAAAGATGCTTATCTGTTGATCCCTAGGAAATCTTTTGTAAAATCTCCATCAATAGATACCCTATAATATGGAAGGAACTGTATATAAACCTAGGTGTGAAATAAGGACTTTATGATGAAGACTTTATATCGATATGCCAAGCAGATAGTCGTAACCATCAATAAAATATGACAAGATTGGTTGTGTATTTCTTTCTTTCCAACGTTGCCGTATTTAATAATCAGTTAATACCAGGGAGATGGAGCAAGTGGTTGTCTTTCTAGAAGGCATACGGCTCAGGAAGCATGTGTAGAGGCTGTACATTGAAATCCTTGTTAGGATTGAATTTTATGAGAGCTTGAAGACAAAGGATGAAGACGAAGAAGAAAGAAGCCAACAGAAATGCACGCTTAACCGGGATACGGTCATGTGGGTTGGTGACCATTTTAACCACTTTCCCATATACTTCTGGACACTGAAAAGGTAAACAAAGTACGTAAACAAATACATTTCCATCATATGTTTAAATTCCACCAAAAGAAAATCAACACAAGACGTATTTTATCTTGACTTGGTCTCACGTCTTATCTTTCTGCAATGAGTTGATATAGTAGATAACGATATGCAGGAAAAGGGAGGACTATGTTCACTCCGGTCACATTTAAGGAGATGACGGTGGATATAAGCAAGTGTGAATAAAGATATGGAGTGGGATAATATTGTAAGCTTGATGTTCCGATTGGACCGGGGGGAGGTTAGCCGGGGGTTCGGTGGGTAGGAATGGGTGAAGGTGGTTGGACAGAGAACCGTAGAGAGAGAATTAATATCAAAAGTCTGGTGTGACAGAGACTCAACCCTCGTGTGCAGATAATTGCCACTCGTCCGATGCATATTCATGCCCATTGACGCAAATTTCACACCCACTCGTTTGAATTATCGTTCTCATAACGCCGTACACATGTTGGTAATTCAGTAGTAAAACCAAAACCCTTCTTACAATCAAGGAATTCTGACCTAGAGTTCATGCAGAACCATGGCATGTTTGTAAATTAATCTGAGTAAGAAAACGCGGATTTCCTTCCTACGTCTTTGTCAAAGAGTTAGCTGTAGAAAACAGAATAAAAAAGGACTAAATATGCAGCTTCTTCTTCAAGACTGAATTGTACAACACGACCGCGCACCATTAATACCTCGGCTTGCTCATCCTATTTCGCTTATTTTAAGCATCGCCATCGTACTCTTGGCCTTGAGATATCCAAGTCTTGCTAGGTTTCTGAATCATAAAGATGGAGGAAAGTCTCCCTCCCGGGTTCAGGTTCCATCCAACCGACGAAGAACTCATTACGCATTACCTATCTCGCAAGGTTTCTGATGTAGGCTTCCAATCGAAGGCGATAGCAGTAGTCGATCTCAACAAGTCTGAACCATGGGACCTCCCAGGTAGTTTGTTAGATACTTTTCTGCTTCTGTCAAGTTTCCATCATTGACTTGTTTGATTTCTGCGTTTGTTTCCAGCTCTTTTACCGTAGTATCGTTGGTTTTCATTCAGAAAATTGGGTTCAGGTTCTTATGTATACTGTTCGTTTCATATCGCCCTTACCCCAGAAAATTTTGACTTCGTCAATTCTGCTAGTCTTTATTCTTTTGCTCCGCTGGGTCGTTGGTCTTTTTGGATTATCTTCTTGGAAAAATAGTATTTCGAAAATGAACTATGCAGCAAAGTTTGGAAGGAGGAAATAAGGCAGGTGCGCTCTCCACAAGAAAATGATAAGGAAGGTCCTTTTTCCTGCTCTGAATCATGGCGGTTTCCTTTCCCTCCCCTTGTTTCAGCTTCTTGATTACCGAAATGATCTCTTCGTGATAAATTTTGGAGTACACAAGATGGTTTGTATGTCGGTGTGAATAGGAATAACGCCGTGAAGACAGAACAAACAAAAACGATATATGATGTAAGCTGCAGCTTTCTGGTGATCCGTAGTTCCAACCGATATTTTCTCCGGTCGTAGCCGGTGTTGACATTTTAACCTATTTGAATAACTGGTTCTTCTTTCCTTATATTTCCAGCTAAGATATTAGGGCAGATAGAACAACTCTCCCACTTCTTTCCCTAATTTGAGAATTTCAGCTATTTTCTTGAGATGAAAGAATTCTTTGAGCTAGTACTGATCAATGAAATTAAACACCTCGTTCAAAGATATTGACTGTAAGAATAACGTTTGTGGTCTAGGCAAGGCTTCCATGGGAGAAAAAGAATGGTACTTTTTCAGCTTGAGGGACCGGAAATACCCGACCGGACTTCGGACCAATCGAGCCACTGAAGCAGGCTACTGGAAAACCACAGGGAAGGACAAGGAAATATTTCGCACTGGTGTGTTGGTTGGGATGAAGAAAACCCTAGTCTTTTACAAAGGAAGAGCACCCAGGGGTGAGAAAAGCAACTGGGTCATGCATGAATACAGGCTGGAGAACAAGCATCCTTTCAAATCCACTAAGGTAAACAAATATGCAAAACTTGCATCCTCTACCCAATTCTCAACTTGATAGTTTCTTAAGGATTTTTTGGGTGTTCTCTTCCAGGAGGAATGGGTGGTCTGTAGGGTCTTCCAGAAGAGCGCAGTGAAGAAACCGCAGCAGGCGCAATCCTCCCAGCCATCTCTTGAGTCCCCGTGCGACACAAACTCGGTTGCTAACGAGTTCGGAGACATTGAATTACCAAATCTAAATAGCATTGCAAATTCATCCAGCGGCTTCAGTAACATCTCGCCGCAAAGCTACAACAACGATAATAACAGAATAAACATGAACATGAACTTAAACACGAATTGGGGGTCTGCAGTAAGAGAGGCGGCTAATCTTCCACCACTCTCATGGCCTGCTAATTTGCTCGGCTCTGGTCTTTCTGTGAACTCCCTACTTCTCAAGGCATTACAGCTTCGAAATTATCAACCAAGAGAGGCTACGAGTGCAGACTACTCGTACATGCCACAAGGTTTTTCTCAATATGGAAGTGATTTAACAGCAAACTTGCAAGACTCTTCCTCTAAAGTATTAGAATCTGTACAGCAGCAACAGCCGGAGCAACCATTCAGTATGGACTCCATTTGGTGAAGCAACTTGAAGTAAGAGAACTAACTTCTTATTGAGCATCTCTTCAGTGTAAACCATATGACTGGAACTCTTACATTGTTGTCACGAATTGATATGTCCTGTAAGATGCTAAGGTAGGGAAACTCTCAAGCCTCCTTTTCGGTGGTTCTGTTTATGTTCAATTATGTCTGTCTAGTACAGTGTAGAAGTCCGGGAAACTCCCGAGTCCTTTGTTGTTATGTTCCATTTACAATACTCCTGTCGATACCTTTCATTGTTGATGAATAATCTCACCAACGGAAAGCCCCGTTGGATGTAATATGCCATGGTTTCCGCCGCCTCTCTCTCTCTCACTCATGCAGACGCGTGCTTGAACACCATAATGATGGAAAGAAGAAATATTGATCTGCGGATTCTGAAAGATCATGCTGACGGCTTATTATCACAAGCTAACTTAAAATATAAGCAAACTGAATCTCATCAAGATTTGAAAACTGCACACTACTTCATCAAATTCTGACACGTAACATGGAGATACACCGTCCCAAGAAGATTCTTATGTTCATTATTTTAACCATGCAAACGACTTCATTAATTGATAGTGTCAATCACGCATAAAAGCGATACAGGGAGCCGTGAATGCTACTATGGGATTCCTATAAAGCAACATATTTGGTTACTCGATTTATTGCTTATTTTAACTATTAAGTCGGAACTATAATCAAAACAATGATCAACTCACAAACGGTAAACAATCTGAATCTGACAAGTATATGACGAATAGGAAGAAGAATCCACAGGTGGGTGATATGGATGCGCCGGCTATTCAGGCCTCCATCTCTTGAGCTCCCATTTGCGCCTGCTGGGTCTATTTCTACCATAATACACGGTCTAACAATGTTTTTTTACCTAATTAACTTATAGTTCAGTCTGTTGTCTCGCAGTGATAAATTTGTTTTTGTTATCTATCACAATACTATGTTGTCAACTATCACTTCATTAATCCATGGTGTTCAATCTTTGTAAATTAGTCAACCAAATTTTGTTGTCGGGTAGATATCAGAGTTGATTTTATATGTTCAATCCAACAGTAAGTATACCAACATTTCGTACTAATTTTATCATCGAACTAAAAGGACAAGAGATTATTGGGAAAAAGGGATTATTGTGCATCATTGAGATGTGCTTAAGAGTTGATAATAATCCCAAACTTAAACTAAGACCACTTGAAAACAAAGACCGATTATTCCGTATACATCCTAGCTCTAGGTATTAACATAAGCTTTGTTAGATAGTTGTCACATCTTGTTGCAAAAAGAAGCTTTTGTTAGCATATTTGAGAACAAGCCTAATTCACCGGGAATAATGCACCCTTGTGCTCAATGATAAAATCTATTAAGAATATAAGATCTCACTTGTATGAGTCGTAATTTCATTTGAAATTTACAAAGTAACCACACTTTGGAGATGAATAAAGGAAAAATACATTAATAGGCTTGAATTATAATAATTATCACATCCTCTACTTATTACAATGGCGGTTCCCAATAATCCAGTAAAAGTGAAATTGGTTGTTTAAGTGGGATTTCATTGAACAAATCTCTCGGTTAATTTGCTTATTATTGAAACTTATGGGCAAAAGATGCTATTTTTTCATAAAAGACAAATGATATGGTGATATTTGTGTTTTGATTTTTTATCCAAATTTCTCATAGGATTTAAAGTATTAAACAAAATAATTTTATTTGTTTGATCATGTAAAATCGAATACACAAGTTTCACTTTTTATTTTTTTATAAATATTTGTTTTAAATTAACCACCAGAAAAAGAGTTTTGAGGATAAAGTCATTCACGTTTTGTGTACTTACTAATAATAAAGGAAATAACATAATACTGAAGGGCGATGCCTAAACGCTTCGTGAAACTCGGCGAGGCCCCAACAAAAAGTGAAATTAAATCCCTAGAGCTCCAAACGAAACGGTAACACTCTGACTCTCACGCGCGGAGACGATGGCGGGAAAGCAAGGGCCCGGCGACGGCTTCTCGGCGAACTTCGCCGGGATGTCGAAGAACCAGCTTTACGAAATAATGTCTCAGATGAAGGTTAACATTAAATCTATAGGTCTCCCCTTTGTGATTTTTCGAACTAAATTTTTTTCTCGTCCCTGCTTTTACTTCTGACTTTCGAGACTTTCTTTGCCCCCAAACACTCCTAACGTTGGCAATGTGTTCTTATTTCTTTCTCTTCAGACGCTGATCGAACAGAACCAGCAGCAAGCGAGGCAGATCCTCATCCAGAACCCGCTCTTGACCAAAGCCCTTTTTCAGGTACTAACTTTTAGGTTTTAAAAAAGGATGTGTTTCTATTTGTCTTCTTCGAACTGCTGTGAGGTTCGATGTTTACATCATTGGTTATATGCTCTGTGCAATTAGGGTTGTTGCGTGTCTTGTGGCCTTTTTTTTTTTTTTTTTTGTTTGTGTGGTTTGGAGAGAGCCTAACTCTTAAAAATAGAGCTAAAAATTTTAACCTTTTTGTAGAAATGCGCGAGATAGGGACGCTGTTGAACTAATCTGGGGTTAATTATAGTGTTATATATGTATGAAGATTGAAAAGATTATACTTCTTGGTAAGACAAATTATATCTTCCCCAAATTTAAGTTAGAGAACAGTTGCACTGATATGCATTTGTCCTAGAACCAGGCGATATCACATAAGCGAGAAGCGTATGAGTTGGTGCTTATGCCAGGTGGAAATGATCTAAAAAGGCGCTTCTGATGAAGAGAATTGCATACTAAGATACCAGTTGAATATGTCACCATTTAACCAGCTTCACTGGCAAAGTGGTAGCTCTCTACTTTTAACTCCAAAGGGTTTTGGTTCTACCTAAGACTTGGTCTTGTAGTGAACTCTTGGTGGGAGACTGTGTTTTTGGGAAGTTACGTAATGCCTATATGCAAGTCAGTGTCAAAAATGGTTTGCCTTGTACTGATTAGTTCTTGGACTTCTAATTTAAAGAAATTATTTATCAATAATTGAATTTCGAACTAAATAGAGAACAAATACCTTAGTAACAACAGATAAATATATGAACGTGTGAATATTATCAAGGCCATGCAAGTTGTGAACATGAGCAAGTATAATAAGCCAAACTCCAATGACAATTTGCTAAGACTGTTTTTGGCAACTTATTTGCACTTTCACTTTCCTTGCCCTTTTTAACACTAACTTGTTGAAACTTGGTATATTAGACTTGATGTTTCTTGCACTCTTGAAGATAGTGAACATTTTAAGTCATACATCTAGGATTCAAAATTTTTTGTCATTACTGAAAAGTAGAAATTTGAGTTTGGATGTGAATAACGAACATATATGTATATATATGTGTATACACACACACACACACACACACACACACACACAGATAGATAGATAGCTGGCCAAGCAGAATGTAGGCACATAGATGCTTTCCAATGGTAGATATAACTTGGGATACCATAAAATTGTGTTTCTGATTACAGTTTTGCGGGCATAGCTAGTTTTGGTATTCTTGCTGCAATGTGTATGAAGTGGTTGATTGAGGTCTCACTGTAGCTGGATATTGAAAGAAGAAAAACAAAACGTTTTAGAGGCTTACCAAAGCTTCTTAGAGTTCAGCCAGGAGATTTTGAAGCTTTCACAGGCAAAACAGAACATGATACGATGAGAGTTCCAACATTCAAAGTTCAGTTGTCTTTACAGGACCTGCTGATACCAGACACTGCCAAGACAAAGGGATTGTTTATTTAAGAAAGAGTTGGTGATTGGTAGATATTACCTAAGCCTACTAACAATAGCATTAAATGTATTGCTAACTTAAGAAAGCTCATAGTAAACCCAGATAAAATAACCTTAACTAAACTCATGATCAACAACTTTCTAGCTGCCAAAGCAAGATGAGTTGACACATGACAGGAAAGAACTTCCTTCAAGCCTCTATCAAGCAAGACAAAACTTGTACCCAATAGTTATTCTAACATAAAACTTTCTATGAAAAAGATCTGATCAGAATTCTAAGCTTTATATTCAGGTGATCATCTTGCAAACCTCTAATTTCTCTGTTTCTTTTGGAATTGCCGAGCATCATGTCAATAACTGACTGATAAGAGACATTGACAACTTTACATGTATTTAAGGGATTCTTTTCTGTCAGTGCTTGTATGCGTATATCTGAATTTGTCTTGTGTCATAGCTGTGTGGGTGTTGGGATAAATAATTAGGTTTTGTTGCTTCTTTATGCAATCTTGAGAAACTTTGAATGTCTGAAAATGATGCATGGCAACTCTAGCACAATTTATCTAGAAGTCATCGTAATTTTAGAAATTTGTTAAGGTCCAATGTTCCTTGGAGATCAATTATGTTTTCTTTTGGGATGAATGACCTGTCCAAGTTTATGTGGATTTATGCTTTAGTCAATTGTGTAACCTTTTTTTTTTTTTCTTTTCTTTTCTCCCCTGAGAAATTATACAACATCATCTTAAACTGCTTCTTTGGCTCTTGAATTTGTTATTTTACCAGGCACAGATCATGCTTGGAATGGTCCAGCCCCCTCAAGCGGTATGCCTTTGTGCTTTCTGAAGGTTGGGCTCTCTGAATTTTATTTACTTCTTTATGTAAACACTAAGTTTGTGTTTGTGTTTGGATTCCAAATATCCAGCCACCAGTATTGCCACATCCTCAACAAGCAGCACAACCAATTCAACCATCGAACATTCAAGCTGGTAACTCATCAACAAGTCAAGTGGGAATGCAGGACCAAACGGGTGCATCTCAGAATCTGCCTCTGAGAAAGCAACACCAGAACCAAGCTGCAATTCCTATCTCATCTGCTGCTGTTCCTACACTGAATCTTCAATCGCAGCCCATGTCTTCACATCCCCTGCAGATGTCACAGCAACCTAAGGGACATGTGAATCCACAAGTTCCACCTCCGTCTCTTCCACAATCATCACAAATTCCAAATGTCTCTTCGCTTCCTCTTTATTCTTCTTCACAGCCACCTCCACTTCAGCAGCCTCAGATGCCAACTGCTTCGACTCAGTTGCAACAGCCAATGCAGACAACTGGAATTCCTCATATGTCACTGCAACTGCCATTGCCACCACAACCTAGAGCACCGTCAGTTCCATCTTACCATCATCAGTATCCCCCACAACTGGGTCCAAATGCAGGTTTCCAACATCCTAATGCTTCTCAGCATCTTTCACAGCCCATCTTTCATGTAAGCGAAGATTGTATTGTTCCCCAGTGAATATTGATTGTCTAGATATTAGATTGAATAAAGTTGTTTTCTATATCAATAAATTTTGCAGCCAGGTAGTAAACCTTCTGCTGGCATTGGGTCTTCATTTCCGCCGGGGCAGGCACCTCTTCCTCAATCACTTTATCAGGTATATGCATCCTTGTAGTCACTGGATGGAATTATTATGTCAGCACACTCTCTTACGGGAATAGTCTATCTTGTTTAGTGCCTGGATTTATTGCTTTCATTTTGCTTTATGATGGGCATAAGATCTTGCCTTGTCCTACTGAAGCCTACCTGAGCCAGCTTATTGAGGCTGGTTTTTGTTGCTGTCAGAGTGGATGTCCCTTCAAACTAGATTTAAGTGCTCATTAATTGGTGTTGGGCTTTCTATAGTTGGTGATGAAGTTGTAACAACGGAACTTGAGTAGCTGGTAAACAGTGTATATGCATTTCAAAAGATTGATACGGGAGTCCCTTCATTTCATCAGACATTTACACTACTTTGTGAGTGGGAGGTCATTGCAACGAGATTTTTCAGAGTAGAAATCATCACGGTGATTGATATGTTTCCTTGTGTGGACTGCTAGAAACTACTTTGACCTAAATTTTCAAGATGAGTATTGACGAAAAAATTTGGGTACTCATCATTGTACCTTGACCAAATTGTGGTTCTCGCTTTAGTAGTTCCTTACAAACATATACATCAAGGAAAAGATGGTCACCCACCATCAGTTGCCACCCATACTGATGCATCAACTGCACAAATAGTCACCCTATCAGATTTCGTTCAGTTATGTTAATTCCTTACTGTTAACCACGAACAACTTTATCTTGAAGTGACGTTCCGGGAGCTTTATGTACATTTGATATGCCAAAGGGTGATAATTTCCCATAAGTTAGAGAAGTTCCAAACTCATCTTAGATAAATTCCATTTTCAATTTAGATACCTTTGCTGGGCGTATTGAAAATGAAGCCTCCAGTGAATTCTCAGTTTTAGTCAATTTTTCTCATGTGGTTTGTGAAATATGCAGAATAGCATAGGTTAAATTGCATAATTTAAGCATTGAATAGTTGTTGCAACATGCCTGCAGTTGGTAATTCTGAAATTTCGTTCAATTTTTGCTGACAGTTTCCACCTTTTTTATTTTTTTTCAGGCAGCAGGTCAACATATGGGGACAGAATTCGGCAATCAAGGTGGAAGTTCCATGCAAATCGATAGAGGATCTTCTTGGATGTCTGGCCAACCCGAGAATTCTGGAGTAACTCAGCATTCAGGTTTTCCAGGACCTCCAGCAGTAGTTCCTAGTCAGATGGGTCCTGGCAATCAACCAGCTCGTCCCCAATCTGTAATTCCTCTGCAACTGTTTAAATTTCATATCATCTGGATTTTTGTTAATAGCTTGAGGTCAACTCTGATTCTTCCCCATATCATGCAGTTGACACCGGAGATGGAGAAGGCGCTACTTCAACAGGTCATGAGCCTTACACCCGAACAGATCAATCTCCTGCCTCCAGAGCAAAGGAATCAAGTGCTTCAACTACAGCAGATATTGCGACAGTGAAACTGCGAAATTTGATTTATTAAGGAAACATCCTGCTAGACATTTATTTTAGCTGAGATTCAATTTTGTTTTGTCATGTGCGTATCAGTTGGTTCAGGGAAGAATTACACAGAAGGTGTTATAAAAACGCTTCGGAAACATAGTTGTAGTTCATTGTCGTGAGAAAAGGAGAAAAAAGAGGGCAAGGATTGCATGTAGTTTTGGAGGTCACTTTGGATTTTGCAATTCGTTATATCTTGTATCATGTCTTCTCTTTTGTGGCCCGGCCCTGTCGGGTTCGGGGGATAGTTCTGTTTCACAGTAAATATTTGAACGTGATTGTTATCAAGGCTCTCCCTCTCTCTCTTCCTTCTGATGAGACTATTAGATGGAGTGGTCTTAAAAGTTCCATTTCAAATTGAGAAGGGGACTATCCCATGACTCAGTGGCCTACGGCCAATTTAAGACCAGTTAAAATGGTAACATATGCAGCATTCTATTTGAATTATTGATAAATCCTCTATTTTACAACAGAATCGATGGTATGTTGTTATCGAGATAACATACAACCGTAATAACTGTCATTTCTCACTTTGTTACCGCCAGAAAAATTAAAAATAGATTTAATTGTCAGAATGATTTTACAATGACACTATACATTGACAACATACGAAAAAGCTGTGAAGATCAAATTTATCTAATGAATGGGCAGGATTACAGTAGACGGACCTGGCAAAACCAGCCAACCGAGCTTTCACCAGTGCTAGAACCAGCAACATAAAAAGGATGATGAGACAAGGGAATAGTGAAGGACCAAGTAAGCATTAAATATAATCTTGAACGCCAGTTCGACGTACAGGATCCAGTATAACACGCGATGGACTGGATGAAGAAAATCTTCGGGCATATCACCAATCTTCAGGAGCAACTCACTGGGTCAAAATTTCGTTAAGAAGGAAATGTTAATGAGGAGGGGACTTTAAGCCCTGCCCAAGCACATGACAACTAAGGAGGAAAAGTCATCCATGCTCTGCTGCAGGCCATCTGTGCCAAATCACCTAATGGTAAAGATCAAAGGGTCAAAAGAGGAAAAGGCAATACAGCGTGAGACCAGAACAGTTCAATCAACAATCACAAATGCTTGCCACAACAGCATGGTCAGATTGTTGATACAGAAAGATCAAGGATCCGAAATACAAGCACAATGGTTTTCACTAGATGCATTAAATAGTAAAACTGCAACCACACTAGATCACTTCAACTAGTAGCAATTTTTCTTTTTTTTTTTGGGATATCAAATACAAAATAAACATATGTATTGACAATAAGAGAATTTGATTTATTTCACATAGCCCAGAAGACCTCCCTTAATGTTACTGACGAAAATTACAAAATTCAAACGAAAAAATAAATCCAGATAATTTTCCTTGATATGCCACATGGTGATAGTACTGGTCAGAAAAGAAAAACTCAATTATTTGATCCAACGGCTTGAATATTTCTCTATACTACAGCTATAAATACACAAAAGAAGCATACATGGCCCAGATACAAAAGACAAACTAAAAATTACATAAAAACAGTGAAGTGGTCAGATAACCTGAACCAAAATGATTACCTGAGTTGGCAAACACACAAAGACAGGACTGGCAACCAGATGACCTCCAAAAGAAAAGAAAGGGAAATTGAATACGTCAAGCATTCTTGGTTGAAGTATGACTGTCGACTCCAATTCTTGGTATAGAGAAATCTCATCCTCTTCCCAACGAGGTTCGTCATCCCCATCTCCACCACCAGAATTCATGCTCGAAGGTTCATCCTCACTCTGCATAAGATAATAAGCATTTGATCTCAGGATCTTTACAGTTTTCATTAGATATGAAAAATGAAATAAAAAACGATCCAACAGGAAGCTGCCAATTATAATTCCTAACCCATCTCACATATGAGAGATTTTTCACCAACAATACCAAACAAGACTAGCAGTCAATTAAAAGTAGGTAGCACAGAAAAAAATTCTCACTCGGGTGATCTCTGAGACATCAGCAATCTTCTTAGAATCTTCTGAGTTCCAGGCACTATCATCCTCTGCATCTTGAGAAACACCCTGAGGAAATTAACAAAAAAAGTTCAGGCGGTCTAATCCACAATGAAACTTCCATGAAAGAAGTAAAAACAAACGGTGAAAGTGCCGTAAAAAATTACTAAAGAAAAATAATCCATATTGCAACTCCTGGAATCGTCATTTATCAAATTCGCAAAGAATCAACAGTTTGAGATATGTTACCCTTTTATTTAACAGTTTCTGAAAATCAGTTAATTCCAGAATAAATCAAACACAAAGAAGACTTGGTAATGTGACTTCATCTGATTCATTCTTGAGAACAACAAGCAATATCCTAGATATTCTACATGGACCCATATATAGCAAATCAGATCTTCAGAAAAAACATGCAGGCAGAAGGACCAAATCAACTATAGGTGATTTTGCTATCTTAGAAGGGGCCAAGAGATATGCAAAATCACAAATTCAAGAAACAAACATAGATTATTTTAGGTGACTACAACAATAGTACAAGTGTCTATCTACAGTACAGGGAGAAGAAGAGAGAGAGGCAAACGGAGAAAATGGGGAAAGATGAAAACTATACTTACAAGTTCTTTTCTCATTTGCTCTATGTTTTTCTCCAATTCAGAGATGTGCTCACTAAGAGCCTGCAAAGATATACAACATAAAATGCAACATTAAGGACACTTCCAGAATCAAGACTAGCACAATTACGTGCATTTTCTTATAAGGAGTCATAAAAGATGGAACCTCATGACGTTGCATGGCCACTGAACGCTTTAGTGCCTTTGCCTTTGTTAACAGGTTTCGTGGCCTTATGCTAATGGGCCGCCGATAGTTCTTTCCACGATAATAAATAAGAGCATAGCCTTTAGGGACTCTTTCAATTGCCACTAGTATTCCACCACTTTCATATTCCAATAACCTTGCTGTGTCCTCCACAAAAGCAAGGGTCTTTTGTTTAGAAATTAGTTTCACAAGTTCTCTATGCTTCCAGTGCAAATGCATATTCTCAATGACACCATCAAAAACCCCACGAATTCCTGATCCATATCATTCAAGTCGTTAGTGTTGAGCTAAGAAGATAAATGCACCGAATAAAATGAGAAAATCACTCACCGAGGGGCAAGTAGGCCTTCATTCTCAAACCAACCCTACGAAACATAACCCGTTCCTCATCAGTGATTGTTTCCTGGTCGTGGTCAGGACCAGCAGGAATCATTGAAGCTTCAATTTTAGCTAACAGTCTTTCTGCTCTAAGCTTTTTGGCCTGGGCCTGTTATCAACAAAGAATCAACCAAAAATTGAAGAAAAACAAAAATGTGGCATTTTAATCCAGTAGCAACTAATCAAATTGTGACACAACAGTCTGGTAAAATAGACTATGCAAAATAAATATTCCTTCTCAAGGGGAGACATTAGATGTTAAAAAGACAAAGCAGCGTAGTCAATTTCAAATGTTAAGTAGATTAAGAAAGGGACCAGAGGAATATTTTCCCAGTTGGAAACAGACTAAAGTTAAGTACACATAATACACAGCATACTTCTCTTTTCCGTTTTTGGTTCCTCAGTAAGGTGAGTAGATTCTTTTTTCCATTTTTGGTTCCTTAGTAAAGTGAATAGATTCTATTATGCTTACAATAATGCAAACACAATCCAAGCATTAATTTCTAGGCACACAAACACAAACATGGAGATCAACTTACAACTGCTAATTTATGTTCAATTCGTTTCACAAGCCTAGCACTCTTAGCTCTGGAAGCTTCTTCAATCATCCTCTCACGTTCTTCAGCAGATATATCAATTCCCCAGCGGGCTTGAGCCTCATAAAACTCAGCCAAAGTACCAGCAAGTGCCTGCCCTTCATCTTCACCTGCTTGAGATACATCCGATGCTCCATGTTGCACTTTCTTTTCTACATCTTCACCAGCTTGAGCTACATCTACTGCTCTACTCTGCACTGCATCTTCCACATCTTGATCCCATTGTGCTAACTCTTTTTCTTCAGCCAAAGCAGCTGTTGCAAGTACCCGTCCTTCATCTCTACCTGATTGAGCTGCTTCCACCACTCCACGCCGCACTTTCTCTTCTACATCCTGTATCTGCTTCGCCAGTTCCTGTCTTTCAGCCAAAGCAGTGGCTACACTCGGTGGGAGAAAGTCCTTTCCACGATATATGACAATGTAATATTTGTTTCTAAGCAGTAATACCCCTCCTGTTAACAGCTGCAAGAGAGGTTCAATTTAAAACTAGTACCCTTAGTTATAGGGAAAGACAAGTTAATAATGACCTGAAGAAGATCATCACAAAAACATACCTTTATCTCCTCAGCCATCAGTTTGTTATTTGTATTCTGGATACCTCTTTTAACAGCAATCTTCGCCACTAAGCTCTTCTCCCAGAGCTTAATAATGGCGGATGCCAATCCCTGATGGTTTCTATTTCTCCCTTCACAAGGGATTCAAGAAAATAAAAATCAATGTCACAAGTAGAGATTCTAAACTTATAGAAAAGTACTCATCGAAGGTGAAATTACCAAGAGCAAAATGACAGGGAAGCGATTTAGCAACTTTCCTTAGGTTAGTCATCTCCGCATTGGTAAGTCTTGATCGCATTCCAGTAGGAAGAAGCCTGAAAGGTGTTTTATAACCAGGAATCTTTTCAGGAAGTAAATCCGCATCAACAGGAAGCACTCCTGTACCCCACCATTCAACAAAACGAGGACCTAAACCATCAAGGAGACTGTTGTATTCAGCTTCTTCTTCTGTCATGTTCACAGGAGGGTTTAGGTTTCTCAAAGCTGGCTCACTCTTTTCCAGACTTGGTGTTGCAGCACTGCCACTTCTTGTTGTGGAATTGTTAGCAGTAGAAACATCTGGAACAAAAAGTGCATCACCTTCCCTAGCAATCGGTTGGGAGCTAGAAGGCCCTTTATAATTGCTACCCCGGTACACCACCATGGCACTCCCAGACCTCCATAGAACTAACCCTCCCGTTCGTCTCTGGCAGTCAAAAACCAGATTTTGTAGTCAGTTTACATGGTCCCCGATCATTGCCAATTAAATTAGTTACACATATAATAAGCAAACAAAATAACAGCATCAATTCAGATTTTGTAATATGACATGACTACTACTAGAAAAACCAATAGCATCAATTCAGGAACTCAAATTACCAAGGTACCAAGATGTCAGAAATTAACATGTTGTAGCAAACGAATAGAAAGTACCACTCTCTCCAAAAAGAGAGACGAAGAATAAAGTGCCCATCTGAATGGATGACGGTCGTATTTATAGTGATTAGGTTAACAAGTATTTTAACCTGTATATCTATAGCTTTTTTTCTTCATGAATGAAGATTAATCAGAATGTATCACACAGATAAGTCCGGTTCAGAACCAGAAGCCAAGGAAACCAGTAATGGCCAACCTCGACGATCTCATGTGCTGTCTTCATATCGTGTGCGAGCTCCTCGTGAAATTTGAGCCTCACCAGCTCCTCCTTTCTCCACTTGAAGTGGATTTTCTCTAACACCTCCTTCGTGAGCCCCGCCTTGGGCACGCTGATCCTCTCTCTCAGCACCATGCCCATCCTCCTCAACCTTCTCAGCTCCTCATCCTCGATCGTCAACTCCGCCAATGTTGGCGCCCTTGCCACCTCCCTCCTCTCTCTCCTCGGCCTCCCTTTCTCTTCAATCTTCTCCTCTTCCCTCTCCCATGGCAAAACGTCTTCGTTTACACTATCCTCACCTTCAACCAACATCATATCCGGCCGAACCCATTCTCTCCGCAACAAATCCCCCAGCTTCTCCTCCCCGGTCACCGGCATTGTATCCTTGATTTCAATCCCATCAGGTTGTTCATCCTCCTCTCCATCCGCTCCTAACCCCAAGTTCCGCAACCGAAGCACAATTCTCTCAATTGCGCTCTGTCCTTTGTCCCTCTCGAAGTGCCGAGGCTCTGGTGCCTCCGTTTCATCCTTTTTCAGGTTGGTTTTACGTGGTTCGACGGCAGGGCTGGGAGAGGGCCACTTACTGAGCCAGGGGGCGGAGGTGGCCCTGGGCTTGGCGGCGGGCGAGGGCTTCGGGTCGGCATCGCCACGGTTATCGGTGGTGGTGCTGGTAGAGGTGCGGAGCGAGGAGAAAGGCTTGAGGAGGTGAAATGACAGATGTGAACCCGAGGAGAAGAGGAGGTTCACAGAGCGAGTGTGGGAGTGAGAGGTGAGTGGGAGCGAGCTCCTCAGTGGTAGTTCAGATATTTTGGCGGTCGTGAATGCCATCTCCAGTTCTGTGAATCAAGTTCCTTTCATCACTTTGACGGCTGGAAAGCTGTGGAGAGTTGGTAGACCGGAGAGGAAGCGCTGCGACTTGGAGTTCTGCCTTCGAGAGAGAGATGAAGATAAGATAACGGAAATTTCAGATATTTTACCGATTTGCTTATATAAGATATGCTTCTAAAAAACCTTTATTTATTACCTCAATTTTTCTATTTCTCAGCTTTTCATTACCGTCTCTATGTTCTGCTATTGCTATTCCAAGTATAAGCTAATCATTCCTAACACCCATTACTATACAATTAAGAATATGAGCAACCATAATGTTTTGTAAGGTGAAAGCATATCTCTTTTGGATAATGTTGAACCCTGAGAAATGAAGAACGTAGAAGTGGGTAAAACCCACTCGTGCTGCAGAAGTTTGAGTGATGATCAATTGCGAATTGCAGGTAGTCGTTTTAAGCAATGCAGAGCTTTCATGGTCATGAATGGAGAAACAATGAAAAAAAAAAATTTGGCCCAAAACTTTTAACATAATCTGAATATCTGGGATCAGGACTTTCTAGGAAAGAACTTCTCTATGACTGCTGCTAAATTGGCTTTAGTGGAATATCAGGCCAATCTGTGACCTTTCCTAATCTCAATAATTTACATAAGTTACTGTTTGAATACATTATTTGTTCGTTAAAATAAAAACAACAAAAATCTAAACTCTTTATTATAAGTACCAAGCATCCATATTACATATACACTGTTTAAAGAAGACATAAACCCGACAAGACTTATATTGTCAGAGAGCACGTACTTTTATCTATCTGTGATGGTTTTCGTGTAAGCAAAACTACATTAAGGGCAAAAATATTCATTAAGGTTAAAATTCATAGCAAACTATCAGCTGCCTGAAGATTTTCTGCTCAGTGGTGGAGATGCCTTGAAAACTTCCTGACCAAGCTCTGTTATCTTGTTTATTAGAAGCATTTGCTCTGTCTCGAGTTGCATCATGTACTCTTCCTGCAAATCCTCCAGGCTTTCTAACTCACTTAAAGCTGTGGAGAGTCCTTCAAGATTGCCATCATCGATTAAAGATTGAAACTTGTTCATCTGTTGCTTCATCTGCAGTTAGGCATAATGGAATAAAACTGAAGTCATTCAAACTTGTAAATGAATGATAACATTTTCACAATTGGAGAGAGATGATGATGAATAGACCAAAACAGAGGAAAACAGAAAGAATGAAAGCAGTCACACATGAAGAAACAATTACCTCATTGGAGATTTGGTGTGCTCTAGTTAATGACGGTTCAGAATCTAAACTGGTTTTCTTTTGCAGTTCTGGAACTTTTTTTGTAACTTGAATATGAATCTCTCCCCTTTTCACCCCTTGGAGAGGTATCCACTTGTCTGACATCTGATTCGGAGGCAACCGCTGATACTCTACATCACAACTACCTATACTTGATGTAGGGAGCAAAGCATTGTGATCTTTAACGTGCAAAACTAGGGGGCTGCCATCATCAAGGAACTCCAAGGTCTGATTCCAATGGGGATTTAGTGTTTTATGTATAACCTGAAACGAGGCCATGGAGCAGCAGCGATCACATAGTGCAAGCATAGCAAAAGCATACAAGCAAATACACAAAGCTATATGTATCCTAAATTATTGACATAAAACTACAAATCCATAAGCAATTCCTGCTTTTGCTACTATTATTGGGATAAAACCCCAAATGAATAGAAAAATCCGCTATCGGTGTTTTAATGGAAATAAAAACATGGTTTTTCTATACCTTGGTTTTCCTCTTCAAGTTTCCATATTGTACCCTGACATAGGGATCGCTTGTCCCTCTGAGATCAGCTGCAATAAGATCTTTTGCTTCAATGAGGACAAGTTCAATCCAGCCACCGCCCGAACCCATGGGTGAAGCCTGGACATGTACAAGCAGGAGAAAAAAAGAGAAAATAAGCATATTTGGGGTGAAATTGTGGGGAAAAATTGGCAGCTTCTTCATTTGTAGGAGAAGAGTTCTGACAAAGCTAAGTCATAACCAACCCAATTCAATGCATCACTTTATGTTGGCCAGTCTGAGCAGGACTGGCCCAAAATTGCAAGCCTAGTTTAGCCAAAAGTTTATGAAAATTTTTTACGACCCTTAAATCTATACTTGTTTCCATAAATCACACCGAAGAGAGATAATACCCAGCTCCATCATAACCTCTGAATTCTTCCAAAACCCACATTAGTAAAAGCTTTTTAAGTTAATAACTGCCTAACTGTATGCCAAGTGATGAGATAAATACCAAGGAAATGAACAAGCAACCCATTTCCAAAGACTTCATATCAAATTAAGTAGAAAGAAATCTTTTCATGCTAGTAAATACCCTTGATCCTTCGTGGTCATCAACCCTAGCCGCTTCCATTTGAAGCCTGAGCTCTCCTGAATTCACTTGTTCAAGGGGGACCCATACATCCCTTGTTGATCCCTCCACTAGTCCTTCCAAATTTACTCGTGCAAAACCAATATTATCATCTCCAAATGTTTCTTCACTGAGACATTTTATTTTTAAACATTCGCCACCTGCTATCTCATCAAATTCAAACTTCTGATACCAAATAGGGGTTGAGGTATGAGCAGTCCTTGTTCTATGGAGAACCTGAAAAGAAGACTCATAGATATGCATGATTCACAATTAATAACAATTGAACTTTCACAGAACTTACAGTCCCTAGTTCATATAACTCGTGATGTTAAGAAGAAAAACAGAACCTCTACCTTTCCATACTGCAATTTAACGTATGGCTCAAATTTTCCAGCTTTGTCTTTTCCAATAAGATCCTTTCCTTCAACAACAGTTATAATAATTTTCCTCCCAGTTCTTTGCAGACCAGTTGATGACCCATACAGGGATTGACGCGGGCTAAGATGATAGCCGTTTAAAGTGTGTGAACCATCTGAGAATTGCCATTCTTTTAATACAAGCTTCACTGCCAACTGCAAAATTTATTTAAATGAGGAAAGAAAGAAGGAAAAGGAAAAGGAACTCATTTCAAACAAGCATATTTCCATGAAGCGACCTATGTCAATTAATTAGAATCTATCCATACTATTTTACAGATGAGACTGAAAACAAATACAAATACAAATGAGAGAAAGAGCCATAAATGACAGTTTAATGAGTAGGAAGGCCTGCTCAATTTCCAAGATTAAGTGCAAGCTACTGTTGGTCCACTAGTAGGTTGGGAACATGAAATGTGAACACAGGAGGAGTTTATATAACTGAGTTCATAATGTGACAAAAACGAGTCAACTAAAAACCCTAGGTAAATCACACATGATTTCAGGTTGACACACGTGACAATCATACATCCAAGTGCAGCAATGCTGCACTGAATTGAATGAGTGATATCTTCAATTTGCCTATCTATATTATGATTCTACAAAGTTCATGTTATTTAGTTTCCCAAAAAATAAAGAACAAAAGGAGGACTTTTGAAACTTTCTACATGAAAATTCAGCCTGCTAATGCCAATCTCAATTTGAGATTACAAAGTTCAACAAGTTGCCACGAAAACAGTCTTCTATTTTTAAACTAAGATTTCAAATGTGAAAAGAAGGAAGAAAAAGGAAAAAGCATGGAACACAACCATCAGTATAGGGAGAGAAATTACTCATCATGAGATTTATTAATGTATTACCTCCCCTGACTGGCCCCCCTCTAACGGAACAACCATTTCAACTTCTTTTCCGCAGCATGCATTCTGGGCTATTGCAGTAGAATCAGGTCCTATTGCCCAGAATGTTGTAGAATCATCTCCAACGTACCTCAACTGTTCATAGGATAGAAGTTGACTTAGTTTACAGAAGTAATTGACATGTTGAGTACCCACTCAGAGACAAAGCATGGGGTCAAATGGATGAAAATTCTTTATGTACCACCATCTGGTAACCTAGTTGTTTCATTCTGCAATTTGTGAAACACGCACAATTGGCAACTACTAGCTCCAATATAAACCTAGACATTTATAGAAGTCCTGCCACCTTGCAATATGGATAGCGTGTTTGTCATATTATGGTCATGCCTTGAGCTTTACAACTGTTTCAAGCATGTCAAATTCATTTGTAAATGCAGAAACAAATGAATCATTTAAGCAGATGGTAATGCCACTGGCTTGACTGTTCAAGATAATGGCAACATCAAGAATGGCAGTACCTTTATCTCGCAACTTGCTAGATAGTCATAATTCACATTGCTCGGAGTACAATTATAAAGATGAAATCGTATAGTTCCTGTTTCTTCATGTAAAACCATATTGAATGTTGAATTCCATTCGGGACTTGAACCTGATCTCAAATCTGTCCTCCTAGTTAACTCTTCAAGTTCAACTTCCACAAATGTCTGAAGATCTTTATCAACAAGCTGCTCTTCTAAGGTACCATTTGCAGAAGAACTCTGATGCCTTCTGGATGAGTTTCCTCTGAGGAAACTCCTAGAAAGTTTGCCAGCAGAAATGACCGTCACATATATAGTACCACCAACAGCCTTCTTCCTCAGCTCTACGGATGGCAAATTGAGACAACGGCGGTGAGGTTCAACCATTGTTTTAACTAAGGTTTCAGTGAAAACTTTAACCTGGAAGAGAACAAAGCGAGATGAACAAAGCGAGCTGAATTTGATCTAATTAGTTCTTTACATGATTGAATATGATCACTTAAGAGACCCACCAGCCAAGAAGAAACGCCCGGCAATTCTGTGGCAGGTAATGATTGGCTTCCAGCACTTCCAAAGGCAACTCCAATCCTCACCTCCGGAGTTGACACAAAGGAATACAAAATTCCTTTCCCATCCACAATAGGCATCACGAGAAGCTGTAAGATGTAATCCAGAAAAGAAATGACTATCAAAAAAACTGAAATCGCATAGTAAGTGAAGGATAAATGAAAAAAGTAAGTTTCTTCACATACATCACCCTTGATATGAAGGCTATTTATAACAATCCGTGCAGTCCCCAAAAATGGCTTTGCCAGCTTAGCGAGCAACAAAATACTCATATCAGTTGTGTCCCAGTCAAAGCCCAATCGCATGATTGCCTGTCAACAAAGACAACCTCTGTGAAGATACAAGGAACTTTGGACTGATATTCCATTTGCTATCTTCTGTTACTCAAGAGATAAAATACGTAAGGATGTATATTAGATAAAAATAAACCATACAGGTTATCACCAGGGTTAAAAATATTTTAGATTAATTTCTCACCCCAAAATGGAAAAAAGGAGGAATCCCAACAAAGAACGGGAAACACAAAATTTCTGGAGTCAAAACCAGACCTGATCACCTGACCTTGACCAGCGGATCCCATGAAGACCCAAGCCCGGTGGGCTTGAACCTAGTGAAAACTCCAGCAATTCAATTTTTTCCTACAAAAGGGACAGATTTTCTCAGTGTAGAGGTAGTAAATGGATATCATTAGTTCAAGGTATGAATTATTGAACAAGATGAAAAAGTAGATCCCTTACAAAAAGCCTTGATTTTCGATGCTTTAACCGTCTCTGCAGAAAATTAGATTTTCAATTAGTGTGTATCATTGCAAAACCTAAGTATGGGATCAGGAAAAGAAAAGACACCAGAAACAAAATATAATTGTTGATATGTACATTAAACAAATATGAGATTTCTTATCAAAACACTCCTGGTGAGTTGTGTGTGAACACAATCTTCTAGTGTCCAGAGGCAGTAAATCAATTCCACTATTACATGATAATTCAAGAAGAGAGAATACCTGTATCTTTGATCTCCTATGAAGTAAATCGAGATGAAACAATAGAACAGAATCAACTAGATCATATATCAATTTTCCATAATAGGATTTATCACGGCCATGATACTTATGATCCAGACTATCTAAATGAAAAAGATCCACTTTCAAGACTACAAAAAGAAATATATATATTATATATGGAAAGGAAGCGATTTCCAGGTAAATGGACATGCCAGTACAACTGCTTACCTAAACCAAGCATGGAAGTAAGCTAAAATGCTTAACATTGTGCAAGGGAATTAATTAAAAATTACGAGACAAGTGAACTTTCAGGTAAGAAAACATTGACAAGAAAGATTCTATATTTTTCTTTTTTGAGTGAAGGAAGTGGATCAACTATAATGAAAGAGAGATCTCACCTCAACAGTCGATGAGAAACTTCTTGAAAGCTTTGGGTGCAAGTAATTAGGCCATACTTCCATCAGAAGCTTATTCAACCATTCACAGTGCTCCAGTGGAGTAATAGGCTAAAAAGATACAAATTGATGGACTTTAACTTCAGAAATCTCAAAAGACTCAAAGTGCAACTAAGTGAAAACAAAGCAATGATAAGTGACAGTACTGATGTGTGCCGTATGACTCGCTTCCACTTTTCATTCAAGTCTTCAACGAGTATTCGCTGTTGATAATTACCATACTGCAGATATGAAAGTGAAAAATGATGTTACCACCATTTACAATCTTCAATACCAAGTACCCACAAAACCTCAAGTTCATTATGTAAGTGGACCTCTTTCAAACTGGTCAAACAATTTTAAAAAATAAAGATAAGCATAAAGTTAACCTAGACCTGGGCAGAAGTTCAAATCAAAACTAGAGAGATTAAAAAAAGAAGAAGAAGAAGAAGAAGAAGAAGAAAGAAAGAAAGAAAGAAAGAAAGAAAGAAAGAAAGAAAAGAAAAGAATCCACAACGAAGAAATTTCTGGAGGCAACCCCTTGAAAACTTTAGTTTGTGTTCCGGCACTCTCTGGTACAAAAATATTAACAAGTACAGGTTTGCTACAGAACATAGTCTTTAGGAAATATTTATAGATAAAACACAGTTCACACATCCATATTAGATTGAATTTGTAACTTCAACCTCCACTACAGAAATTTTTTTCCCCCCTTCTGAACTAATGCACCCGCTCAACATATTTACTTAAAAGCAACAAAACAAGAGAAAAAAAAAAAAAAAAGGCGTAAAGGAGGTTGTCAAACCGACTATTGTGCAGATACTTTATACCTATTTAAAAGGAATGGGGTTCAATGGAGCTATGATCAACCATAAGAAGAACACAAGTCTACATAACTCTCCGGGATATTAGAAAGTTTAATGTGCACAACGGTTGGAAAAGTGCAACAGAAAGTAAATATCACTACTAAAAGGAGCTGCATCGAATGCCCTATGAAACAAAACACCCAATTAAAAAAATTTGTTGAGAAGGAAAAACAATTTGACAGAAGACTTGAATAGTGTTCAGAATTCACAAACAAAACATGATCTGCTCCAGCTAGATATAGCCACTGATCAGACAATTTTCAGCCCGATACACGCTGAAGGGAATTTGGTAAAAGAATATGAAAGAAGAAAACGAAGAGCACCTGAATGGTTGCCCAGACGACCACGGCGAGTGGAACCCAATTGGAGAAAGAAAAAATCCACCTCTCAAATGCCCAGGTAAGCAATATGAAAGGAATCAAGAACGGAAGAAGAGGGTTGTCACTGATGAGATGGTCCAGAAACGCCAGTGCCTCGTCAAAACGAAAAGCCCTGCCTCTGCCTCTGCCTCTTCTCTAGCCATTTGAGCAAACGCCCAGTTGACCAGAGGTCTCGAGCATCAACCTCCTAAATATGACTAAAACATGTACTACTTATACGAAACGAGCAAGATTCCAGAGTCAGTTGTCAAAATCATTATTGCACAATAAACTTTTTTTCCGGCAAAGTGGAAATATATACATCTTGTCAGTTGACGAAGACCAAAAGGTGGAGGAGGCTGCCAGAGAAGACGGAGGAACAGCCATGTTAGAATCCAAAAAAGACAAAAAGACAAAAAAAAAAAAAAAAAAAAGAGACTGAAGCTAAAAGTCTTAGTCAGCGTGGAAAACCCCAGAAATTAACAAACGTTGATCCATGTAAGACGGTTGAGTTTGCCTTTTATTTTTGTTTATATATAGCCACCCCGTTGTAATTTCGTTGTTGCCTAAATTATTATCCGTTAGATTTGGCGGCATTTGGGAATGGATGGTCGCGACCATCTGCGGACCCACCATTCTCCACTCCTTTGGGAAACCCAATTATTGAAAGCGCATTGAGTGGACATTAATGGATATAACTACAATTGTCTGGGCTGATCCCACATCAGCAGCTTTAGAAAATATCATTTATATTGTTTTTTTTTTCTTAAGCCCATACACCCATTTATGTATTTTTAGGTATTGAACATGAGATTAAGAAAAACTTTAACTACGAGGTTTGAAATTCGATACTATTACATGTATAATTGGGGTAATTGTTGCTCTCAAACATAAGTACCGTGAACCCCATGAAAAAATGCATGAAGACTTTTGTGTCCTCGAAATCTTGGGCCGCGGTGTCAGGCAACGGTGGGGAGGGAGATGACTAGGGAAAAGACTGTACAATCTGAAACCTCAGATCAAGGTTTGTGTCTTTGTATTCGGCAACAACTTTTTACAGTTTTAAGGAGTTGAAAACTCCCAGCAAATCTCGGGTCCCTCGGATGGGTTTTTGTGTACCCTCCTGCAAAGCACAACGTGGATCATGCCTTACAGGGGCACCAATGGCTGGACCAATTTTAGTATTGTTTTCAGCAAAAATCTGTTAGCATGTATATTTTCTTAGAGAAATTTAATAAAAAGAGAGAGAATTGATAATTGCACTACTAATAATAGACGTAAGAGTGATGAGTTGTTTCCACAATAATGTCTTCGCATGATATTGCTTTCCCTTTCTTGTTGGACTTGGAGTCTTTGAAAAGTTCTGTATTGACATCCCCAGAGGAAATATCTAAGTAGTGAGTTTCACACATTGAAAAAGATATCAAGGGATTCATGATTGCTAAATAACCTTTTTTTCTTCCTCATCTCATGGCCGGCCATTTGGATGTCGATCAATCAACTTCTCAAAAGCGTCAAAGAGTCTCTCAAAGCTAGAACCATTTCTGCTGTCCTTTGCCTGAGCCTCTCGGAGGTACCAACACTGTGGAAAATCTGATGGGACAACGTGCACTACAGCGAACGCGCAAAGCACAAAACTTGGTGGCCAATGGACCACGGCCGCAAGAACAGTATTCCCAGTGGAATGGCTTTCATACCTTCGTGGACCACTGCTTTATTCTGCTAACTTTACTAGAATTCTGTACCCATAATCGATGAATGCAGCGAAACCCAACCCTTGGAAGGGACCAGTGAAGATGAGCAAACTCTTGTATTCTTTTCTACTCTCTTTCCTCTTGCATTTCTGGGTTCTGCAGTGTATCGAGGATTATTCTTTTATCAAGGATGAAATCTACGATATCAACCCTCCAAGAGTTATAAAAAGGAGGACCAGTAAGACAAAACTTCCTCTGCATAGGGATTCACGAACCAGACACAACGAGGTGCTGGGGCCTTGGAATAACTCCCTCTTTGTTTCAACCGACATCTTTTTCCTGTCTTTTTTCTTCCTCCAAAGAAAGTGAAGAATTTTTTTATATATATATATACACTCTATTATGTAGCTACAAGTAATTAAATCAACAATGGAATCAAAATGCTTAAACTTGTTGGTATGGTAAATTCAATTATCTTTAAAATTATAATATATTTACACACTGATTTACCACTTATCAAACTAAAACTAAGAGATCTTAAGTAACATCTACTCACTACTAAAACTAAATGTTTATCAATCACACATGTTATAAATTTTGTCTAATTTAAAAAAAGGCAATGATACAAAAACAATAGCCAAATGGATTTTTTTTTCATACAACTAAATATTGAGAAAGCATAGATCGACTCGTATTTCTGTAATGAGAACCTTATTATAAGAATACAAGAATAAACATATTAGAACTCAATGTATCAAGTGTAACTGTTGGTGTTGATTGTGTGGATTATTTTACATTGTTAAAACATTTACTTTTTTTCACATGTGGGATGATAAATTATATTAATAAAAACTAGAATACAAAAATATAGAAGTATATTTTAATATTATAAAAGTTATTATATCTATAAAAAGATAGAAATTGTAAATCTTTAAATCTTATTTAAAATAACAATACTTTAGTTACTTTTGAGCTAATTTTTAGATTAATTTCCAAACTTTCTAATCTTAATATCTTTAACATTTCTAAACAAATGGCAATACAACATTCACGCGACCTTTCCATGGAAACAAAAGTAGGAATAGTATTTGAGATTAAGACACGGTGTCAGAAAAAGAAAACAACTGGAAATGGGTCAAGACAGGTCTATTCAATGACGTTATTACAGAAGACTTTTTGAGGGGTGCAACTTTTTCAAATGCTGGAGGGTGCGCGAAGGAAGAAAAGTGACAAAGAAATGTAACTCCAGTGGAAAGCGAACTCACTAGAGTCTGGAAGTGTTTCATGCGGGGGGTTCCCTTTTTGACCAGCTTCTTAAGTGTTTTCACTCCATCAAGTATCTTGAAGCACAGCTCAAAATCTCAGTAGAAACTAAGAGACTTTTTTAGAGATGTAATTCTCTCTTAAAAGAAATTAAGGTGCAGTTTTTTCTTAAGAGTATGGTACTCCATTAGAGGCCGAGTGTTGTACAACTTCTTCTCCATTACCACTTTTTCAACTGAGCTCAGTGTCCTTGATGATAATCATCTAAGCCACGGAAGTTCTCATTCGACCAACAGTAGATCGAGCTGCCGATCTAACTGCGACGCCCACGAGATTGATTTGTGTTGTTGAATATGATCCGTCACCTCTAGAGTATAGTCAAACAGATGATTCATAGAGACAATTATGATGACGTCGTGGTTAAGAAGAGGAAGTTAATCCATGAGCCAATAATGTTGTCTTATTATTCGGAGACCCCATTGAAGAAAAGAGAGATGCTTTTGGTGGTGGTAAAGGTAGAGTCCTAATGATTGTAATGATAAGATTATGGATATAGTAGAATTTGTGTCAATAATGAACTGGAAGAAAAAAAAAAAAAAAGAGGAATATTTTCGACTTGGAACTAATAATGTTGAACAATTTTCTTGATTGTTGATTGTAAAGAACAGTCAACTTTCGACAATTTACAGATCCTCCAATGCTCTCAATCAATTCTTAATTCAATGCTTGAGCTTTCTTCTATTAATGAACGATTTTCCGTACCTTTTGTTTGGTTGCTGGGAGGATTGAGGGACAGGAATAGATAAGGAAAGTAGAGTATTCAAGTTTACTATTTGAGTAGTTTGCCTGGTTAGCCTTCAGATTTACATTTTAAGATTTATGTGTGTGTGCTAGCAGGAGGCTTATATACGTACGTAATAATCTTCTCCCAGTAACAAAGGATCTTCTGTAGCTGGTGTGTGGGTTTTGACTTGAATAAAGCAGAAACAAATTGAGCAAAAAGCAGGGAGAGAACAAGGTGATCAAAAGGCTTAAAAAGAATAAGAAAAAACTCGTGTCTTATATAGTTGTTTGTGTGAATCCTTTTTCTTTTAATTTGTAGTTATACATAACCTATCTATAGACAAAGTATAGAAGGATAAAATAAGACAAAATAATTGGTAGAGATTTTCATCTGGTTATTTTGAGTCCTTTTCGAGACATAGAACATTTTTATCCTCCATTCTCTATGGTGTATTGATGATGACATTTTCATATAACTATCATTTATTTTTGTAGATGTATCATGAATTTTTGTTTTTGAGCAAAGGCATGAAATTGCAAGCTTGGATTCCATCCTTAGAGGTTAACTTTAATTGAGAGGAGTAATTACTTCACTTGTATGATTGGATCATCCAACTTGCCTTTATGATATTAAAAAATTTTATGATATTCTTTTTCACCCTAAATTTATGTTGCACTCAACATAGATGGAGCTATTGCCTACCCAACATTAGGATATAGTAGTCGCCCAAATACTATTAGGTAGACCCATTTCCTATTTTGCACTGGAGAATAATAGTCACAAGTTACCAAGTTTAGTCACGGTTTTGCTCTAATACTACTTGTCATAAGTTGGGTAATTTTTCCAAAAAGAAAAATGAGGGGATTTGAACCTCTAACGGGTGGATTTGTTAATCAAGGGTTTGACCCAGTTATTACTGGGCTAGGGAAGTCCTTTTTTTCGTTGTGTCCACCAAGCTAGGCCTAATTACATATATTTAGTCAGGACAGATTTAGTAAACAAGCTTAGATAAGATACTTTATTTTGGGTTTCCTACTAGTAGCTCTATGAAACATTTCCTTGAATCTATGCCCTGGCTTGTTGCAACAATGGTCGCACTCTCTGTAATGTGGTCCATTTCTCTTGTGTCACTCCACAAGCGGTGTAGCAATTGCAACCTCCTATTCTGTGAATTTATACCAATACCCCATTTAAGGTAGAGGTTCTCTCTTTCTATTTTAGAGAACCTCACTTGTATTTGCTTGCTCAACATCTACCTCTTGTGTTGCAGCGCCTTTATGCTTGAAGCGGGTGTCAAAGTTTTACCATCTTCCAGGGTTTTAAAACCTCGAGAGAAGACTTCCTTGAGGAAGGTGAGCCTCCTAAGCTCTACTTCCATGTAAATTGAACATGTTAGATCACCTTTAAATAGTAAAAAGAAGTAGCTCTTGTGAACCAATAGGATGTTGCGTATAGTTACTTAACCAACTAGCTTGGTGGTGAGTTAATAGGATCCTAACATGGTACCCCAATTCAAAGATAAAGAGATGTTGCATGCATGCTAAAGTTCGATAATCTCCCTTTGCAGCCTCTTGAATTCTGAGTGCCATTTTTGAGGACTTTTTGTATCCGAGCAAAAATCTTTTACATTCTTTTCGGAAGCCAAGGGCTTTGTTTCTATCTCCAGTACCACAGTGTCACTATGAAAGTACCAAATTTCAGATGACAACACTTCGGTTCACTTTGGTGTTGAATATTAGAGGTTACAGGACTTCGTTGGTGGTGTGAAAGCCCAACGCGTGCTGCATATAAAGGCCCTCTACCTTCATTATCCGCACCACATATTTCCTCCTCATTCCTTTCTCTTTCCGAGAACCTGCGTTGGAACTCATGAATTTTCACCACGTCTTCCACGATAAGATTTTATGGTCTAATACAACTTTATATATATATTTAACCTCAAATTACACCTACTCACCATTGTTGAGCTAGACGCTTGTCGACAACTCCATAAATTTTGTTTTTCTCGTTGAAAGCGGCTGCCGACGGATCCGCAGAGACGAACACATTAGGACCCATCCTCGAACTTCCTCCTATTCCCACTCTTCGTTCCCCACCACACCATCACGCATCCACAACCGACGCTCAGCCTCTTGCTTTTCATTTTTCTGTACCCTTTTTCACCATATGCTTTATTTCCAAATGACACCCCGCTCACGTGACACTCCTCCGTCTCTCCTCCACTCGTCAAGCAGGGACATTGCATGCGTAGCTATGTTTCCTACAAATATACATCAGGCTTCAAACGAAACTCCTCACATCCAGGAGGAGCCTCCTCTCTTTTACAGAACCTCTTGGTTCCTGGCTCTATTTCCGGCATTCTAAACCTGTGGTTCAACCATGAGCCCCTCGCAAGAACCCCGGACTCCCAATTCGTCAAAAAGCGAGATGATCACCAGCGATTCCTTGAGCCCGCCTCCCCTGAAGCTCAACAAGGACTCCCATCTAATCAAGAAGCAATCTTCCTCCTCGTCTTCTTCGTCGTCTTCGTCCACCATCAACGCCGTAACGCATGCCGCCAAGCCCCAACAGCGTCGCCCTGTCATAATCTACACGCATTCTCCAAAGGTCATTCATACGCACCCTAAGGACTTCATGGCCTTGGTGCAGAAACTCACCGGGTTATCACGCTCCGAGGACGATGACGCAAGCGCCGCCCCTCATGGTCATCGCTCGCAATCGGAACCCAGCAAGAACGTTGCTTTGACAACTTTAGACTCAGAGGAGAACAAAGGCAAAAATGTCGTGCCAGCAAATCACGAGGAAAATGATTCATCCTCAGTCGTCACCGACGAGAACTACAGCAGCATAGGAGATTTTGGGCAGGTTCCCAATTCTTGTTTGATTCCGCGTATGTTTGAGCCAGCTCCTAATGCATACGTGAGTAACATTCCGCTATTCACACCGAATCCAAGCGGGTTCTTGCCACCATCTCAGCCTTTCTATAATTACAGTGATGCTTTCTTTTTCTCGCCTGACATGATCGAAAAGAATAACGAGTTCGGAGAGCATTAGACGAGGTTTTTTATTTTTCTTTTCCTTTTTTTCCTTTTTTTTTTAGATACTAATAGAAGAATTTTTTATTTTTTATTTACTTAGAAGGTTATGTAAGGATTTTTTATTTTTTTATTTTTGGGTAGGTAAAGGGCATGAAAGGCTGTGTATCGAGTTGGGATTTATTTGGTCCCAGGTAGTGCTAGCTATCAACTAAACTAGATGCTTATTGATGATGCCATCAAAGTATTAGTTTTCTAGGATATAAATTTCTCTAGAGATAGAGTTTTCCTTTTAATTTTCAATTTTGCTTTTCATTTTATATTACAATGCTATACTCGGAATAAAAAGGCACAAGGTAGGCATCCAGAAGGCTGTCTCTTTGTAATTTTCTTATTCCTATGATGAGAGATGAGTTGATATTGAAATGGTACTTGCTGCTTTTGGTGCATTATTAATGGCAAGGAAGAATATAGTGTTCCTGTTATTGATTTAAATAAAACTAAGAGAAATCTTGAAGAAATTTTTAAACAATTTCTTTTGTTTAAAAGATACCAACATTACCTGGAATTTTCGGGAATTCAAACTCGGTTAAAAACACAGTTGAAGAAGTTTGAATTTAAGTATAGCAATGCCTTAAGGCATGTTCACGTCAATTATTAATTTAAACAAAACTAAGACAAACTTTAAAAAAATTCCTAAGTAATTTGTTTTGTTTAAAAGATATCAAACTTATTTTTTTTAGATTTCTAAATGAAAAAGAAATCATCCTCATATTTGTTTAAGCCAATTGAAAACATCCTCAAATTTCTTTTTTTTAAAATATATATTATTTTTGAATATTATAACTCATGCACCCAAAATCACACAAGTGTGAAATCTCATACCACGGTTGAGATCCCTACTAACTCAAGTCCGTTAAAAACATGCTCAAATTTAATCTCATACCTCACAGTTGAGATCCCCACTAACTCAAATATGTTAAAATATGCTCATATTTCTTTTTTTTTTAGATATTATTTTTAAATATTACAACTAATTTACCCAAAATCACATAGGGTGTCGAATCTCATACCTCATAGTTCTCACAGTTGAAATCTCCACTAACTCAAGTCAGTTAAAAACATGCTCAAAATTAATCTCATACCTTACAGTTAAGATCCCCATTAACTCAAGTATGTTAAAAACATGCTCAAATTTGTCATAGAACACAAAATCAAAGTAAATAATTTTATTTTTTTTTAAAAAAAAAAAAAACAACTCAACCTTTTATGTGAACTAACCTAACAACTAAAAACATTATCTATTTACACGTTTTTCACTAGCATTCAATTTTAAACTTTTCCATAAAGAGAGAACAAAGTTTTTTATTTCTTTTTTAAGTGTAACAAAATGTAGAAAGCAAGAATGGTGTATAAAATTAAGCCTTTGTGATATTTATCGCATCGTTCTATCTTATTACTCGTAAAATGATCTACGCTCATAATGAAATACATTATTTTTAATATCTCTAATTCACATCTTAGCATCTCGTTTCTCAATAATTAGTTTCTAATATTTGATTTCTCTAGGTAATCTTTGCTTTTAGAGCTTTCCTTTTTTGGGAAGGTGTCCACTAACCAAATTGGTAACTTTCAAATAAATAGTAATAAATACTTTTCCCCATACTTAATTGATTTCTATTTCTAATTTTAATATTTATGTGGTTGATGAAGATATTATTATTTTTTTTTAAAAAAATCTTGCAAAACAAATATCCTAAATTTGAATCTCTTTTGGTTATATTTCTAATTGACTTAACCCGCCCGTTGCTCACAGTTTAAGGAAAAATATAGCGTTCCGGTTATTGATTCAAACAAAATTAAGACCAACCTTGAAGAAACACTTAAGTAATTTTCTTTAATTATCAACATTACCAAGAATTTTCCAGGAATTCAAATTCATAGTACAATTAGCTTTACCTATTATCTGCACTTGAAGATTGAGATTCAAATGGAAAGTTCATTATTTATAAAAGGTAGGGGTCAAGAATGGCGAACAAGAAGTGTGAAAGATTTAAAGTATTTGTTGAGGACCGTGGGCTGCGTTTGAAGTGTGAAACGTGACTCACAACTTCATCTATAGACATGGAAAGCTTCTTAGAAGTTTCAGGTTTATTGCAAAGAAATAGACTTTGATCTTTCTTTCTCGGAGGTTTCTAAATGAAAAAGAAGTCATCACGAGCTCCTTGTGCCATGTTTTCATTTAGAAACCTCTGAGAAAGAAAGATCAAAGTCTATTTCTTTGCAATAAACCTGAAACTTCTAAGAAGCCTTCCATGTCTATAGATGAAGTTGTGAGTCACGTTTCACACTTCAAACGCAGCCCACGGTCCTCAACAAATACTTTAAATCTTTCACACTTCTTGTTCGCCATTCTTGACCTCTACCTTTTATAAATAATAATAAACTTTCCATTTAAATCTCAATGTTCAAGTGTAGATAATAGGTTATGCTAACTGTACCATGAGTTTGAATTCCTGGAAAATTCTAGATAATGTTGATAATTTCTTAAACCAATGAGAAAGGAGTGTCATATAAACCCATCGCATGAGAAATATTCCAAAAACAAAGGCACCTTCATTTATTCAGACTGTTTATGGACATCCATTTCCAGAAACATATAGAATTTGAAGTTAGAAGAGAGTGTTAGACAGAGCAATCCTTGAACATGTTTCTATTTTTACTGAGCTTCATTCATATTCACAAGATGTATCCGTCGGCCATTTACAATTCTCTTTGAAAAAATATCATTAAAGAAACAAGCGTTCATTATTACAACTTATTACATAAACAACATGTTAAATAGTTAATTACAGCATCAGTTCCTCTTTTTCTCTTCCTTTTCTCTTTCAAGGAGAACAGGAGCCGCTGGTATGCTGAACCACCACTCTCTCAGCCTCCTCATCCATCTCTCTGTGCTTGCTTTCCTTAAAGGTGAATATCTTGTAAAAGTTTCCAGGAAGATTAGAAGAACTATGTACTTAATAGGTGTGAAGGCCAGAATCAAGGCCGTGACCAAGAGAGCAACTGCAAATTTTTCACTTGCCTGATGAAAGATTTGCTCATAGATATTAGAAATAAGTCTGAAATTACAGTCTGCAATCAAGAATACTATGCACTTGTTTTTTCGTGCCTATAGTGGATCAGAAACGAATCAATAGGGGAAAAAAGGGAGGCCAGTCAGGACAAAGGAAAAAGGAAAAACCTGAGGAAAAATGCACAGCAACAAGGCCCTTATCTTGAGAAGAACAATGTTACCATCTTGAATGACTACTTCAGCTTGAGAAATTGCATTTTGAACAGCCAAAAGCTGCTCCATCGTATTCATCGGTGGAGGTGCTATCACCTTGACATCATCAGGCTTTCCTTCACCACACAATCGCGTGAGCACCATGAAAACCGCAATAAAGATGAACGTCAGAGCAAAGACATAACCCAGCCATCCCCTGAAAGCACGTGCTGTAACATGTCAGAAAGATACTTACCAGTTTGATATATGTAGAGAACCATGAGAGAAATCATCCAAAACAATCCCCGAAGCCCCAGTTTTACCTAGGTCCTATCACATGAGGTTGTGTAGAAACTCATCCATATACAAAGGTATGCTAACACATATCAAGATAAGCTGATTCTAAAGAAGTAAAATAGCATAATTAACATTTTTTTTTTCAAATGAGCCACCTAAAATATGTTGGACATATTTATTGGAACACAATTCTCCACAAATCCTCCACACACAAAGAAAAGGATACTCAATCTATTCTTGACGACATAATTCTGACTCAACGTAGGATGCACCAATGACGGATCCTTGACCTTCTCAACATAAAATGGTCTATTATCAGTATTTCTTTCAGAGTTCGCTCCTTAGAGAGAGATTGGTTTTGTGAGTGCCTTTTTTTCTTGCTGGACATCAAACCTGGTACAATATACTAAGAATTTCACTTCTTCCATCAAATAGAAAGCTTTTGGGAAACCCAAGCCATCATTATGAATACTGCGATTAGATCTACCTTCTGGCATTCTATTTAAGGGAAGACCAAGCCATGATTATGAATACCACGATCAGGTCTTCCTTATCATACTATCTTTTTGTGGAATAATCTCTAATAGTTGAATACAACCTACCCTGTCATATCCATTTCAGCATAAATGACCTGCAACATTCCCTTTCGTATTTTTTCACAAATTGATTCATGTTCCACCGAATTTCAGATTCTATAGCACGTAGCATGTTTTCTTCCCTTTGTCTGGAGAAATGAAGAAAACATAAAATAAAAAATCCAGAACAAAAGGACATGTTTGAGAAACAACACAAAAAGACCCAAACACATCCTCCCTCACCTGGAAAGATGTATTGAAACTGAAACACTGCTGAACCATTTTGCAGTCCATGTATACAGACCAGGAAAATTTTTCTTACAACACAATTTCCCTTGTAACAGCACCCTTATTTCATTTCCCACCAGATTATGATTTTCTTTTTTATAAACAGATGAAAGTAAATTCTAAGGCATTATTTTTGTACAGCTGACAAACACGAGGACCAACAACTAAAATGGAATCCCTCAAGAACAGTCTCCTAATACTTAAAGCTTATGAAATTGGAATTTAAAAACGCTAAGCATATCTAATTCAACACAAGTACACTACACTAGCTCATCACCTTTCCGGCTAATTAAGTCTATATTTCTTGAAATCTAGTAGAAACCTCCATAACCAATTGCACTCCAAGATTTCAAACTTTCCATGAATTCATAAAGGACAAAACTTCTGTCTCCAAGAACATAATTTGACTTCCACGATGCTAGTCTTTGTGCCATACCTCTCTGAAACCCACCCCCCATCTTACTTTCTAACATTAGGATACTACAAAAGTGAGGACAGAAAACACCTTTGTATCATTTTGTGATGTTAATTTCCAGTAAGATGCTCCTGGTATACAGCAACATATCTATTTTCCATCAGTCCCCCTTCACAAAGTTTTAACAAAATTGAGTCCTTGACCACGAGGCTGTACATTAAACTCATCCAGCAGTCTAATGACTTTCTAAATATTTTACCTTGAATTAAATAGAACCACAATGGTGATAAATTTTTCAGCTTCTCACGGACAAATCTTTTATTCTTGTAGGTAAAAGCACTAGAACCATGATAAGGCACATCAGGCCTGACTTAATTTTATCTTCTTCAGTGAAAGGCTCAATCTATCAGAATACGTTCCAAGAAGACTGTCTAAAAAGTGTATCAGCTGAGTTTCAAAAACCAATGATAGATCATTTGTAGATAAAACCTTCAGGACATAATTGTTTCTGAAGAACTAACATTTCAAACCCATTTCAAGCTGTGAGAAGTTATTGGCAGCCATGTCATTAACAATCATATAATTCAACTCCATGTTGAACTGTGATGGTCATTCTTACTGGATATGGTTTTCTTTTACTTTTATTTCTTTCATTTGAGATGACAACTCACCAGATAGTTTGTAAAGCAGAAATAAATCACTCAGATACAAAGTTTTACCTGCAAATTATATAACTGAAAACTAAACAGAAAACCAATGACTTCACAGGATCATCCCAATATGCCAATGATAGAAGACACTTCCCAAGTTCCATTACGGGAAATAGTAACTCCTGCAAGAAAAAAGAGAGTCAGAAGATGTCAAAAACTACATTATTTTAAGTCGGATCTACTCTTTCTTTGAGCACGAGGGTTAGAGTGAGACATCCAGATTGATACAGCAGAAGCAAAATGAGCAGCACAAGGGCACACTTGACTATTACACGAGTTTAATAATTATATTCATATCTGAAACTTCCTTCAACAAATTCCATAGAACTGATTCATTTTATCTTGAGTGAAATAGGAATAGGAAGAAGGTGCACAGAAAATTCAAGGAAACAAAGGCAACAGAAAACGCATATAAATTGTTTAAACGTATAATGTTACCTTCATCACTGCCAAATTAGTGTCAATGCCATCCACTTTGACATCCTTAACTGTTGCTTGTGCGAGAACCACCTTTTCATAGTCGTTTTTAGATTCCTTAACTGCTCTTTCCAAGGAAGTCATCTCTCCCACCGCTATCTCACCCACAACAAGCCCAGCCTCATTAGGACTATTTGAATTTGAACCAAACACAAACCCCAAGCTAGAAACCATTTCCAAGGCAGAGACGAATACATTCCAGCCCCAGCCCTGGAATTGTTACTACGGTCTAACTCCCTGGAGGTGGACAGATTTGCAAGAGTTTCCAGAATCACGTCTCCACCTGGAAGCTGGTCGCAAAGATTAAACATAAGAAGAGTCTCACACTGGAAAGGAACACCTGAACTAAAATCTTGAAGGGCTTGTACTCGCAGAATTCCAAGTACAGCTTTTGAAAGTGCTTCATCGCGTTCAACTCCCTTGATCTGGTATTTATTTATAAACCTATGAACATATAAAATTTCGCGGATAATTCCCAACCAGTAATCACGGCGACTGTGGCCCTTAAGCTCAGGAAACTCTATGATAGCTGATTCTGACCTACAAGGGAAAACTATAGAAGGTCAGTGGCCAAACATAGAGCTGAAGAAAATGAAAATTGTTAATGAAGTGGAACAGTACAGGTAAAATTAAGCACGATAGATTAAAATATATCTGTTGCAATGAGATAAACAAATATCCATCATTACTTACAAGGCAACTGATTTATATGAAACAGCCTTGTCAAAAAGTCGTGTACCCCATGGTCCAGTCATCTCAGGCTTCACAAATTGTTTCAGATCCTCGGCTAGATCATATCTTTTTGCCTTGTCATAAGACACAACACGGAGAGGTTCAAAGTAAAGTGCATGATCTGTCAGAACTAACCGACCTGTGTACACACCACAGTGATCACATAAAATAGGCCAATATAGACTTGACGCACATCAATCTTTAAAACTTGTATTTTATATAGTTTATGTTGGCACAAACTATGATGTTTATTAGATAAAATCATGGCAATGGTCAACTGGATTTATAACGTATAAATCAGGTGTGTCTAAAGCTTATTCAGCAGAATCTCTTTTATCCCAAGAACCTACCAGGCCATGTGGAGATTCCTACATGTTCAAGAACTGGCTGGGTGGTGACTGTTCCATCCACTTCCAAAATCTTTTCTCCTCTTGATGATCGAACTTCAGAAAGAAGAGATGATTCCGACTGGTTCTTCATTTTCCTGATAGCTCTGCAGACATTAAAAAAGAAAACAAGCATAATTTAAGAATAGATAAGTGCGCCTACTACATAGCCAGTAAAAAAAGCTCCCATAATTTTCATATGAGGCATGTCAAATGTGCGCTAATACTAACAATGACGCCTACTTAATTTTTCAGTGCCTGGAAAACATTTAAAATAGTTAGAAGATTTAGTGACGTAATACTAAAAATAATTTGCATTTTGAGTCAACAACCAAATCATAAGGAATCAATGGTTTACATTCTGATGATAGAGTCTATCTCAATGAGTGTTTTCATATGAAGGATAGGGCCCTCATCAATTTCAAATGTCCTTTCAGATATGGTTTTTGCCCATGCTGGATATCTCTCACTTCTCTAAGGGGTAGTTTACTGATATCTCCATATGAAATATGTCTTGAACAATGAGCACATCAACTGTCCAGCATGGGGAAACAAAGACCATATCCTTAATCATCCACCCCATGTACAACATATCAGCCAAGCACCAGGCAAGATTAAAAAGAAACAGTCAAATTTATCAAGATAGCACAGCCTAGATGGATAATAGGGGCCAGACTCATGAAACTCTGATCCTGAATCCATGAGACATGGCCCCTACACCCTCACAAGACTTTATCACTTTTTAAGGCAGTATAACCATCATATTTTGTTTTTCGAAGTTCATTTAGGACTTTTGCCGTCCTTATAATAGTTTTCACGGTCAATATCTTTATTGAGCACATTATACGTAGCTCCATCATTCAATTTGATTAGAGCTCTCCAAATGTGTTGATTGGTTGCTTCAGCCACCAATATAATGCTTCAGAAAAAAACGTGACCATGAACATTTGAAATAAACAGATAAAAATTGCAAAGGGACAACGCTCATAAGATTATGTTAAATGGCAATTCCTGCTTTATAAAAGTACCGTAATGATAAAACACCAAGATCGCCATGGTCATCCAAACTAGGAATAGCATAGATTGACATGATAAAAGACCAAAATTTCAATGGCAAAATAAATTCTTAGAGTAACATTGCAATGGAGTCAAATGAAACAAGAAAGACTATGATTTCTTAAATAGCTATGACAAAGTAGATGAACGCAACTCTCAACATGCAATTACCTGTCTAGTCCACTTAAATACTTGTCATAGACAGAATACTGAAGTCGACCACCAGTTGAGTCTGTAAGTACCTCAAAAAGGTTTTCATTAACAACCACGTTCCCTATAAGAGGGTCAGCTGAAGCTATTCGTGAGAAGGCCTCCGCCCCAACAGATATGTCCTCATCAACCTGCAGGTAAGTGTTGGGTATACATTTCCACATCAATGTCAAGAAGCAAGAGAATCCAAAGCCCCAAAGAAACCATAATTTGCATAACAATTGATAAATGACCCTTTCAAGTAATCCAAATTTCAAGCAGAGCCCTAAGAATGGAACCAAATGGTATGTGTGCTTACATGTGTGCATGTGAGAGAGAGGAGAGAGAGGAGAGAGAGAAGAGAGAATTGCGATGATGTGTAGACTACAAAGCAAATATTACACGATTCATCATTGAGTTCAAGGAAATTAAAATGCAGGAGGCTAGCAAACTAAGCATGTGCACTCGGCAAAGAAGATATCTTCAACAAAGATAGACATTAACTTTATGAGATCAATAGATCAATTAGGTTGAAGAGCATAAGATTATGTAAAGTATATATTAGTCACATAAGCTGTATAATCCATCACTGCCTCCACTACAGTCCACAATTTAGGAGTAGAATGGACCATTTTTCCTCTCTTTGATCTGCATTTAAAGAGCCCAGGAAAAGACCTAGACCTTCTAGTCTATACTTGTGCGCAAAGGTTCATGTGGGACAGGAGTGGCTGCGTGTTTGCAAGTGCATGGTCGTCATGTGCATGTGCATGTGCTTGTGCATGCAAGAAAGTATGCCTGTGTGCATGTGTGACTGGGAGTGACAGATCTATTCCATATGCCTGTGTGCATGTGTGACTGGGAGTGACAGATCTATTCCATCTATAACATGAAAAAGGTCTTCGCATTACATGGCACAAAAGGTAGTTCTTCTGCAGAAACATTTAATTGAACAAGTAAAGCTTACATTAAGTACAGGTTGGCTGGCAGCAGCTGGCGCCTCCCAAGCTAGCATCATGTCATATGTTAAGCGTCGAAACTTTTTATCAGCTAGGTGACCAGTCACTTGTATTGACAAAGCCAGTGTCCTGAAGCAACAGTATTCCAAAAAGTTCCTGGCATATCGTGATGGATGCTTAATAGATTCAGCAGCCTCTGTATTGAAGCTTTCTTGAAGCTCACTTGAAGGAACACCAAGGATTCTGCATAATTTGATTTTTTATTGTTGGCACAAATATCAATAAAAAATAGTCACCATCGTTGTGCCACATACTTTTCAATGCAGTTAGGATGCCCTAGTATACATACGAACAACACAACATCAACAACAACAACAAGTTTTAAATACCACTGAAGAAAATTTCAACTAGATTTATCCATTACTAAAGTGACCAAGTGAAGTTACAGCACAAAGATGCACAGTGGTGGGCTTACTTAGAGCATCTTCGAACGACAATATTTGCAACTGGAGAAAGTTCTGCTATCCAATTCCTTTGGCCAGATGGGGAATTACCCATCTCTTCAAATTCTTCACCAAAGGAACTCCGTTTGCTAAGCAACCATTTGAATGATCCTTCTCTTACCAAACCTTCAAGCATATTTCTGGTTTTGCTTGCCACAGCCATCTCAAATACTACACTTGCTGGTCTAACTGGACAAAATCCACCACTCAGTTGCCTGTCACAATTCTTGGATTCAGTTAGAAAACCCCAATATCACTAGAGCGAGCTACATTTGATGAATTCTACTCAGTTGGCCTTTTATTTGAATTAAAACATCAATCTTTTCTGATTGTGAGTGATGCTTATAGTGCTCAACAATTAAAAAGAACCAACGGAGATTATCCTCCTAACGGCTTTCAAGTTAAACACCAAGAATAAGAGAGGAATTTTGCACATTATACAAAACACCAAATTCTCCAAACTACTTTCCATCTGTGCCACTTAAAAGATGAATAACAGTTTCTCACTCAATACACCTTGAGTAGAAGCCCACCACCGAACATACACCACTTCAACTGCCAGCAATTTCAAACAGACGGTCATGTTACTCGCTACAATTACTCCCCATTTTTGCTCAGAAATCAAAACACAAGGACCGAATTTGTAAAGGCTCCATAACGACAATTCTAAAAGGAGCAGCAACAAAAACGCAAAATACACTAACAATCCCAAGTATCTAATCATATACCGAACCTCCAACTGCTTCAACTTGACAAAAAGCCAGGACGAACTACCAATTAACGACATATTACTCGAGACCTAGAGCCAGAGCTGATAAACAAACTAATTTCCAGAATTTTTCACAAAGCGCACCATCAATTACCTCGGAATTTCTACTCAGACCGCTTCAGCCTTTACATTCAAAATCTCCAAAAACATCAACTTCAAACACGGAATTCTCTTGGTTTCTGCAAATCTCAAAGACCTCGGCATTCATGGCCAGAAGCATTATCTACAAAGCCGCCATACCAATTTCCGAAACTCGAAGGGGACTAGGCGTCCTGACAGAGTAGTGAGATCATCGCGGGCACGGTCCACAAGGGACATTCATGGCTGTGTCGTGATGTGGCAGAAAAGGAAGGAACAAATGCTGCGATAAGAATAAAGAAGACAAACACCAACCCAGAGAGAGAGAGAGAGAGAGTGAGAGAGAGAGAGAGCATCATCGGGGAGTTACTGCCACCATATCAAGCTTTTCCTGTTCGAGTTTCGTCGTTGGGAGGCTATCACAAGCGATCGGGTACATAGAGTAATGAGTACGCGCCCATCTCGCGATGGTTGAAATGGAAAGAAAGGAGATTATCACGAACATCGGATCCTGATTGAGCTTGAATCCCTACAAATTTACCAAGGAATTAACTAAAAAAACTAATGAGTAATAATTAAAGATTAAAAGGGAAAGTTGTGTTCGAATTATTTATTAACCCATTAGAACGTGATTGAACTTGAATATCTTGAATTAAGAATTGCTGTATAATTAAGAATGGGGGGATTAGGTGGGTTTTGACTTAAAGTGTTTTTAGAGTTGTTGACCTATGGCGGAAAAACTTAAGAAGTGGCATCATTAATTATTTAATTATTTTTATTTTTCAATAAGAGAAAACAAAAAAAGGAATAAAATTACATGTTTTGTTAGGCTTCGATAAATTGTGAATGTTATCAAAATTCCTTGATTTAGTTTAGAAAAACTATATATTATAAATGTTAACCTTTAAAGATAAAAGCTTAAATACCAACCCTCGTTAATTTGTAACACTATCAAATTGGCAAAAACTCAATAAATTTTTTGAACATATGAAAAACTAAATTGGGCTAAAGGGATACAATACAGAGAAAGTGCATTTCCCAATGGTTGATTCATGTTTTTATTTGCTGAAATGAATTGAAGACGTTAAAAAGTTGGGTGATTGGTACAACCAGAAAGAAATTGTCAAAGAAATAGGAACGATGCTTATGGAAAAACATAAGAGCCAAACCATTGGACCATTGAAAGCAGGAACAAAGATCCAGCAGCCGAAACCAATGGGCCTGTCAAATTCAAATAACGTTGAAAACAATCCACATCCAGGAGGCAATGGACTGTCGAACAACCCAAATTAAGAGTCAACTTCATTGAAGCATGTAACATCTAAAATCAAGCTAATATCCTCGAAATTGGTCTAAAGTGTCTTGCTGAACATTGTCAAAAACCAAGGAATCAAGTGCCTCCTCTGCTAATATCCTCATAATCATTTTGTTTCGATCAGTTACAATAAATCTTAAAGTTTTGTACTTGAGTTCAATTTTTTGTGGTTGATTATAACATAATCTTCAAGTTTTATAATTGAGTTCAACTTTTGTAATTATGTTCTACACCTATAAATATGACTAAAACCATAACTAAATCAAGATGAAAGAAATACTTGTCTTTTTATCTCTTCTATCACTTTCTTCCTTCTCTCTTTTCTATTCCATTCATTATGGGAGACCCAAACCAGGAGATCGCCGAGTACGTAACCTCCTAATTGGAGACTATAGACTAGAAGGATCACTTTCTAGAACTAGAAGTTGTTTTTGAATACCTTTACCTTAGAAACCGACCTTCCTCTCGTGGGGAAATGTCATCTCACGTGCGGGATGGATCTTGAAGTGATCATGAATGATTTGCAAACAAAATTTTGAGGCTCTAAAACTTGTAGAGACAATTTAAGGGTATTGTGAAAAAATAATTTACGGAACGAATATATAAACACATAGATCAAGTCATAAATATACAAGAAATATAAAATTTAAGGTAGTTCAACCAACAAAATACCTTATATCTACTATTACTATTAAGTTTATTTAAGAGAATACAAAAATGTTATTTACAAAACCCACATATAACTATGACATGACTATTTTCATTACTCTCAACACTCATATGGCTGGTCTCTCTCTTGACTAGTAGTTGCAATATAAAGTAGTGTCCTTTCCCTACTCACAATGCAAGGCATGAGCTGCCTCTTCTTACAATAGTGTAACTTTAGAATATTCTTAAAATATACTTAGGATATATAAAAAATATATTTAAAATAAACAAATCTAACCTTACTAATCTTCACTCTAAATTCTTAACACACTGACACATGTATTAATGGTGTTAAGTAATGAGTTTTTATGGATTGATTTTTTTATATATATATATATATATAAGCACACTCACATGGGGAAAGGGAGGAGGTGTTGAATCCCTAACATGATGAACTTATAGGCTAGGGACTCCTTAACTTATCATTAAGCCAAGGGAACACCCCCAAAATTTTCATGGATTGAGACTTTTAACATATCAAACTCTTTATGTGATTTATCTTATATGTTCATTACATATTACCCTTCCAATGGCAGATGCTGAAGTCCTAAACGAGACATTGCCTAAAAAATTCAGAGTATTTTCCTCATCAATTCGTTTCTTGAAACGACTTGCATCAAAGGATTCCCATGTAATAGCGATCTCAAGGGAAGCCTTGGAGATCCACTTTTCTTTGCATTAACTAAAAAGCTTACGTAACGGTCGGCCAAATGTGACAGTAATCCTGAAAAATGAGGTAAATACTTCAAGGTTAGGATAAAGGAAATGAATAGCTTAAACTAGTAACTTCTTGAAACAAGAAATCAGTTATTCTACCAAAAAGAGGATCAAAGCACTGAGCATGAAATACTAAGAAAGAGTACAGATTATCTTCGATGAAACTTTATTAAGTTCAAGAGTGGGCAAAAATTGGTCAAAGCATTTACTGGTTAAAGTAAGAGCTTAGATAAATTGATAAAATTTCTGCTTATGTAGAACCTACTGTGTGATGACTCTTAACCCATATACACTATGGTGATAAAACAACCAAAAATATGTGAAATCATCATTTATCTAAAAACTTTATATTGATATGATTTGATAAGTTTCATCATTTAATAGATATTCTAACACCATATTCCTGTTTAGGCAAGAATTATCCAATTAATACTTCCGTGCTTTCCAGTATTTCTATCTTGAATTTTAGCAGAAATAGGAATTACAGTTGTCAACCCAAAAAAGCTTGCTGTGACCAAACAGAGATGAAAGAAAACGAGTACAATTTTTTGTAGCTAACGTGAGCTGTCCAAATTTCTACAAAAGAACAAACAAGTCTTTCATTAACAGCGTGAAAGGATTGAATCTATGCAGTTTAAGTCAGCCGACTAGATGACTAAGCACTCTACCTAATTTCAGCCGACTAAAACCATTTGTTTATTACCCAAAAGAAAAAGAGGTTTGTTCGAATCACGTCGAGATCTGAAAGTGCTTTTAAACTGTCCTGGTAAGCAGTCACTCACCCCTCGAAAAGAACAGGTTCTATTGTTTCAATTTTTCAAATGACGAAATGCATGCATATGACAGATTGTTTTTTGTTTTTGCAGTAGTGTATGAACAAAGGTTCGTACGCTACTGACAACCTCTTCCACTTAGGAAGCTTGATGATGAGGCAATATACAAACTAGGGTCCTTGAACTTGCCCATTTCAGTCCCACCACCTAATATGTGACCCTCCATCTAAGTTGGGAAGATGACACTCCCCATTTAGTGTGTTTCCATGGGACCCTTGGAGTCCTCTTCCCCCTCCTCGTTCATGCATGCTCCAAGACACAAGCAAACAGTTAGTCAAAAGAGAGTCAAAGAAGAAAGATTTAGTGGGGTGGAGAAGCAAAAGTAGCGTTAAAGGTTCACAAGCTCTTATCATTAATGGGAGTTGGAGAACCCACCTTGCCCATCCTGTTTTGTGCGAGCTCTGGCCCATTCAGGCTGTCCCGTCCTGACCCTCCCCAATTTTATGGATGCAATGCATCTATCCTCCTCCCTTCCACTGAAACTTAAAGTACTATACCTCACAATCTCACTCAACTTCTCCCTCTCAATCATTCACTTCATGAATCGGCAACCTCCATCGGATTTCATGTATTCATCTGCTTTGTGGGATCCAGTTGCTTTTTTTGTTCACTTGGATTCGCCAAAACTGACTTGTCACTTACAAATACTTGTTGCCCTCTGAGTCTTTCGGACTCTTTCTATCCTGCGATAGGCCCTATGCTCTAGTGGATGATGCTAGTTTTAGGGTCGAAATGGATCACCAGTTTCCTAATTTAACCGACAAAAGGTTGCTCTGCACAACTTGTTTCTAATAATTTAGCTGCCGAAGGCCCTACCCGTCATGGGATACTAAACCAACTTGCTATCACAGCAGATGATTCTGGTATCGGTAGTTGGTAGCCATAGGATTTTACAGCCATCCCAGTTACTCCAAAAAAAGGCGGTTGTCTAGCAGAAGATTAGTTAAAATATTGACAGCGAAGTAAAATAAATGCAATCATTATCAGAAGTTGGCAGTGATCGCCATCCAAAATAGTTCTCACAACCAATAGTGTTCTTATGGATAAACACAGAAATAATGAGTTGATCCTAAATCTTTGAAGTGTAGCTTAAGAAGTCGAACCGTCCATGTCGGTAATCTACGAGGCATTTTCTCAACGAGTCTTCTCAGCCTCAGAGACATGTCAGGCTCAATGCTCATGTCCGCATTATGACAAAAGCATCTTAACCTCCGGTCTCTTACAACCACCGCGTGGTTAGAAACAGGAGCACAATGCGTCACATTCAAGTCCAATCCAGTCGGGTTTTGTTTGATGGTGCTTTGGATTATAAGATTTTACAGGCATATTCAGTGTTGTTATCTTCTCGGTCATTAGAAGTAAAGAGATCCAACGCCACTAGGGGATAAAGTTTGCAAATCATAAGACTTTATTGATCTCAACTGAATTTCCCAGACTGCGAGGACTTGTACAAGTATGAACACCCACTTTTGGCTCTCTATACATGATTTTTAAATAGGGAGATGATCTTCATGTTGTACTGCAATAAGTAACGTCCAAAAGTGAAGTCAAAGGGGCCAAGTTGAGTGAAGGGAAGCCAGTCCTCCATATCCTTCTTTCATCAACCGCTCCAACTCTTTTGCCTCAAACGCCTTGGCCCTCTGCAACATGAACATATTCAACATCACAAGTCAATCACATACCCATGTCTGCTCTATTTTCCGTACCATGTTACATAACTAAAGTTTAAACATTTCCATATTTGGACTGTATGGCATTTGAATGAACTTAAGGAGCTTATAATCATACAAAACGAAGAAAGCATGCGGTTTAAGGCATACAAAATGTTAAGGGAAGTACCTGCATTGTTTCTAAAGCATCTGTCTCTGAGTTAAAATCATAGAATGAGCTCGCTGCAGTAAGCTTCATGGAAAGAAACTGCACCCAAATTCAAGGTGGACTGAGTTTTTAAGTAAAATATACTATTGTTGCTTAAGAGAAAAGAGAATGATTAGAATTTTGACTCACCTCGACCTGATTTTGCAAAGACTGCACATAATTAATTATCTCGTCCAGCATTACCGCCATTCCCATGCTCTATAATTCCAATATGAATTTTAGAATACAAAATATTCCATACTTCTTCTCTGAACCGAAAATGATTTGCAATTGTTGATTTTTACCTTATAGCATCCGGGGACAATGTCTTGCAAGCATTTGAGTCTTTCGTTAATCTTTCCTCTTCGAACCTGATAGAAAATGATATGTTCATCAACGCCATCGTTGCTATCAAAGATATACTTGAAAAACTAAGTAGAAATCAACAAAGTTCGTTAATCATGAAAAGATTTGATACTAAATGCTTCGCTCTTTCCAGGTGAAGCAAGCTTTTAGATTTACCCTTTCTGCTAAACTGTGACTGTCAGTTGCCTGGCCTCTTCTGGCTCTAACGTGAACCACTTCCTTTGGTTTCTCTTCTTTCTTCTCATTGCTTTTCAGTCGCTTCCCTCTTCCTGAGCTCTGGAAACATAAAAGATCAGATTAGATATCTTTTATCTCCATCCAAGTGGAACAATATGATATGCAAGCACAAGAAACCCTTACATTTTCCCTACTGATTCCAGATTTCGAAACTGGGCCACTCGAGGCTCCGGAGCTGTCCGCTGGCTTGTTGTCCATTGCTTTTCTTTTCCCGCTACCACCGGAATCGTTTTCAGCTGCAAAATCTGTGGGCTGAGCAACAGGCAACACGTTCTGGTTGAACCGGTGGGCATGACCAGGAAGGTTTTCCACCAAGTTCCCCGTGAATTCCGGTGCTTGATGGCCATAGAATCTGTCACTGGAGTAAGACATGAAGCTATGAAAATCCAAGTCTGGAGTGGACAGACCAGGAAGGTTTTGCCCTCCATATTGGTTTAGTATCTCCATGCTTGGATCAATCTCTAAGACAGAAAATGAGGGTCTGAAGCTTTGCAAATCTGCAGGAAACTCAGCCATGGAAATTTGAATGACAGGTCTTCTTAAGAGCTTTCAACTGGGCTACGGATAACGAGGCTGGTGTCAGACTGCTACTTATAGTGTGGGACTGGGATTCAAGTACGTGTAAAATCACCCAGTTTTCAGTGTTACTCATGAATAAAAGAAAGAAAAAAGAGAAGCATTCGCAGGAGACGGCGTGGCAATTCCGGCTTCGCTGGTTGTGTCTCCTGCATGGGTCCCATGTTCAGGACTATTAGCCAAAACTGAAAAAGATAAGCTGCTGGTCACTTAATGAAGTGTTTGATACTATTCAGCAAATGTGGCAATTCTTTTGAGATTTTGTTTTGGGAATTCATTGATGCTTTGAAACCGGTTGAATCTGACAAGATCTTTTGAGAGTAAGCATTAGCTGGCAGCTTTCTCTTCACCCAATTTGCTTGCCATAAATCCGTACCAAATTAAGGGTATTTTTCAAACAATCTTTCTGGATCGACAGTAAGATCTTGGCCAATCATGGGCATACCCCTCCATTAAATAAGAGCATTTGATCCACTCCTCATTTTGAAGATGAATGATTCTTTTGATTGTTCAGAATTCTGGAAATCTCTGCACTATCCAAACTTTGTTCCATGTGGGGTTGATGGAGAGGGAGAACAGTCTTTTAAGTAACTTGTTTATAAACCAACAGTCCTCTACAATGATTGTCTTTTCTCTTTCTACTTCCTCTTATATGAATGGTCATCAAACGATAGGACTTAAGTTATCTTTAAGAAATTGAACCAACGTGTCAAATCCATTTAATTCTTTAAGATCCACAGTATTGGTTCTTGTTGGACTTTTCTGACACGACTTTTTTGTTGCATCTGCTCTCCTACAACTCATTCCAAGCTTGCTTATTGAATTCCATCCGACACATGTTTCAAGGACATTTTGGCTTTCTAAATTTCGGTGCAGAAAGCTTTGAAGTGCGTTGATTATGGGTCCAATTTGCTTCATAACAGGTTGTCGGTCACCTAAAGCTCAAAGCCCATAACATGGCAGAGTCGGGCAGTGAACTGGAAGACCTAAACCTGCTAAAGTTACGTCGTAGTTTCCATATTTCCTTCATGTTGCACGTTGCTGAACTGGCTCATACGTTGGGATTGATGCAGCAGTCGTTTTCCTATCTTTGTGACGTTTTCAAGCTAGGGTTTGGCTCCGCATGCTAGTCCACAGATACGAGAGTAGAATGATTACAAGAGTAGAATGACTCTTGTACCTGTGGATTTAGTACCTCCAAAGTTTCTAAATGTAGCTCCAGCATTTGATATTTCAGTGACTCTCTTACTGTACTATCCCCATGAGATCACGGACTGGGGTTCAATAATTTCAACTTAACCTCATAGGTAAATGCCCTAATGAGTATTATAAAAGTTTATAGTACAACCCAAAGAACTCAAAAGGTAGTTTATGAATTAGGAGATAATTATTTTGTTTAAGCATTACCTAGTGATTGTATATTTCAACTATGAAATTTTTGTCATTAATACTTCTTTGCACATTGAGCATATTTTAGACTTAAAGACTGAATAAGATGAAATTAATGTTCTCACACACACTAAGTATACCTAAAAAGATAAACATTAAATATGAGTTGGAGTGGATTGACATAAGTTCTAATATCATGCAAATAGGCTTATAGTCTAATTTGAAAAACTAATTCATAAGTTAAGAAGATATTTTTTTTTTTTATGTTTAAACATTATACAAAGGTCAAATCTTTCTAATATGGGCCTTTTGTCCTAAACACCATCCCATACATCGAGTATGCCTTGGGTTCAAAAATAAATGGGGTGAAAGAAATACTTTTTTGTATATTGAACATATTTTAATAACTCAAGATTAAATGATAGTAGAAAGAAGTGATATATGTATAATATTTAAATATAAAAGTATTATCCCAAGTATGAGCTAACTTTTAGGTTTGACTATGATCTTATTTACATAATATCAAAGTCTAGATTGATCTACCCCAATTCTTGTTTAGCTTTTAAGCATTTAAAACATATCGTGTATGTAGAAGAGCATGTATTCTTCCTTATTTAACCTTAAAGTTAAGGAATTCTTAGTGTGGAAAAAAATGTTCATTTCATTCTATTCAATCTTAAATTTAAAATATACTCAATATGTGAAGAAGTATTAAAAAAAATATGATCATTAAAAAATATTTTTGCAACTTATAAACTAATTGTTTGATTAAACTTTGGACTTTCTAATAATGTATGACTTGGTATGCACTATATCCCAGAAGTGATCTTCTTATCCAATACTTGTGGTTGACTTATGAACGAATTCTTTTCATAAAATCAGATTTTTGATGACCAAATTTGATAAAGGTAAATAGCAACCTTTTCTTTTCGTTTTTGGTTTATGCATAATTTTTGTCTCACTCTTCTACCTCTTTTCTTTTTCTTTTTGCCTTTTGTATTCTACCACTCCCACAAGATCTCCTCCCTTTAGAACTATTTATTTCTTATGTATGTTCAACTTATACTGACAATTAGGTTCCTTAATGCTGCCGCTATTGTCCAGAATACCAGAGTGATGAAAAAATGGTGCAATGCTTCTGCAGGCCATATCTCCAGTCGTAACACCTGTGTTTGAAAGATTTGTTTTCCTTCATTATTGCCTCTAGAATTTGACAGATCATGAGTAAAATCAATCACTTCTCCTCACTTTGTGTACTTTTCTGAACTTTTCTAAGGATCCTGTCAATAATATGCCAGTACTGGAAAGCACATGAAAAGCAGCAAGAGCTCCCTTTTACCAATACTGAGAGGCAACTACATGCATTATGGGCTTGGAAGCCATTGACAGAAGTCCAAATCTGGATTGATCATAGACAACCCACAACACCCCCTCGGTCCAAATGGTTTATCATCTTGGACCCTGATCATGAGCCAGTCTTTGGTACCGTTGACGAAAAGAAACGGTAGTAAGATTGCATATAGCTTCTGTCCCAAGAAACACCACTTTCTGCCACCCGCTACATTCAAACTGCTTTGCTGGTTGTTAGTTTATTTTTGTAGTTGTCGTTGTCGTCGTTGTTTTTAATATAGAAAGATGTCGGAAAGAAGTGCTACGGCAGCCATAAGACCTGCAGCGGATAAGCATGATCCTGCAGTATGAAATCCTCCAGTTAGCATTATCGAAAGCAAATCAATCCAAGCAGCAGCAGCCGTTCTAGAACTTGCTTTGAAGCCTCGTCACAAAAATTATCACAAAAAAGTTTGTAGTTGTGGCCCTACCCGTTCCTTCAGATTGTTTATAATAGAGAAGCGTGCTTTAGATTATCATCAAGCTTGCCAAAAACAAGAACCACGGACAGTGGATTTCCTCGTTCATGGACCATGGCTCTAGCTGGCTCCAATTAGACCAGTCAAAACACAAGCAAGCAGCTTGAGAGATCATAGTTTCTGTAGTAACAGCAGCGTGAGCAAACTGCACTCTGTTTCTCTGAAAGCGATCACACAGCTGTACAACCTCTGTATAGATGACAGTATAGTTGAATTTTGCTATGACCTGGTGCCTTAAAAGGTCAAAGATATCAATATATTGGTAGCGTAACCATAAGAGAATTTTTTGAGAAGTTTTGGACAAGCCTAAGACGAGATACTGGAATTATCTGGCTAAAATCTGGAGTTACCTACATTTTACCAGAATTGGACTAAAAGATGTAAGCTTACTAGAATGCTTGTGATTGAGATAGTTGCTGCATTCACGCGGAAACGAGAAGTACAGTCCAAATTTACCCTCAACTGTGGAGAATGATGCATTAGGTAAGCAAGCCCAAATGGAATTCTTCTTGGATACATATCCATGGACGTCATTCTTTTATTCTTCATTTTAACTACCGACCTCACCGTTAATCACGCATGATTGTATATCGTCATCATTGTTTTTGTAATCCCTCTTTGTCATTGGGCAACACCACTCCTCTGCCTTCGTCATCCTTAGACTAAGTACTCTTGATTATCCTGTCATTATTGTCATTATTGTCGCTATTGTACCCTCCTCCGATGAAAACTTCTGGTTTCTATAAAGCATATTCCACAGAATGACTTCTTGCCTTCTTATTGGCACTTTGGTTCCAATTAGCTTTATTTTTTCTCATGTCATGATATCACAATCAATTCTACTGTTGGAATGTGAGATTGACGATAACAAATACCTAAGGAAGCGTAAGCAGCAGAAACTTGTCAGCAAAAACAATTGGTATTTGAGAAAACATAGAAGTTAAACTCTCATTCAGAATGACGGTTTGGAAGGGGGCTTTTGTAGTACCATTACAGGTCATCGTTTGGTTCTATCCCTAAAAGTTGACTATGAAAGATTTGAGCTTCATATACATGTAAAAGATACGCTTCTTGTATCTTGCCTTACAACACAACAATCCTTGTTATCATTCATGATGTTATAAGTTTAGGTCTTGTCCTGCCTATCTTTTACCCCATCACGATCCCTTCCAACCATCCAGCCATCCAACCACAGATTCAGAAGGCGGCTCGAGGAGGCGGGAATGTTTCCGTCCCTTGGCAAGATTATGAGCCCAAAGATTTGCGTTTCAGTGGACTCTTCCAAACTGTCTGGGACTTAAAGACAAGAATGATCGAGAACATGTTCGATGTCAAGAAGATCCCCCGTCAGGAACGAGATCTTTGTGTTAGACTTAAGAGTTGCAGCGCAAGCCACCTTGTTCATGTGTTACTTGGAAACAAAGAATATTGACAAGAAACAGTTCATTCTAGAGTCAAACATAGCTGCCTGACAAATTAAGCAGACTTTTCCAAGACCTCTGTTCCAGGGTATCTTAAACAGTGACGTTGTTTGAAGAAACAGGAACCATACATAGAATGGCACTGCTGTTGTGCATAGCCGACGCCACATGACAACCAAGCAATCAACAAAAAAAGATGTCACGTTTTAAGGTGCCAGGCAAGCCCAATATGCCGCCCTTCCCCAGGCAAACACCAACAACTCCACGTTTTCTCGTCAGATTATCATACAATATTTTGTAGAGTCAAGCACGTTTCCTTTTAGCATATTGGGAAAAGCTAGGAAGAAAAGTCATGGAGAACTGAATGAATCATTACCCTTAAAAATGACTTTATTTCTTTTTCAAGAAAACAACTTTTTCGTTTCTTTCTTGCTGTTACTGCCCTGACTGGCGTTCCTCAATGTTCGTTGAGTAAAGGAGTAGGACTCTAGGCCACAATCCATATGTTACTCGAATCTGCTCCTACAAGCCCTAGATTTTATCTATAAACACGTGAAAATGTGCTTTGAGCTGACTGACCAGACATTACGACAGTTGCAGTACCATTTTATTATTGTTTTTCTTGGATCACTCGATCTTCTCTAGCAACAAGTTGGGGAATGGAAACAGTCAATGAGGAGTACATAAACAAAAGGAGAACTAATACTTCAAGTTTTCTATCACTGGAATGTCATTGATGATTTCATGCTCCTTTTTTATTATAGAAATTGGTTAGGGTCTCTTCTTTTGACTCAGAATCACCATTGGTAAGGACTTAAGGGAAATGTCTTTGTCCTACTTAACTCCGAGGGTGATTGTGGACAGGTCACGATACCTAGTTGCGACCACTTTTGCAAGAAAATAGTGCTGTTTTTTTTCCCCCCAAGGCTCGTGGAAGGTGTATGGAAACTGCTTATAAAAAATTTTCCCCCAGAAACTGCAGAAAAGTTGGTGAATAACTTGCCAACGGACCGTCTTATCCCCGCCCCCCCACAGCCTGTAAAGACAATTACAGTAGTCGGGTAAAATTTTTGAACCTTTTTAAAATGTAAATGTTGGGTTTGGCTATGAAGTGTTTCACATTAGCTGCAAGGCTCCAGAGTCCTTCTTTCGTTTATAAATATACTGATGATACTGTGGTTCTTTGTTAATCAGAATCGCCATGCCTAATTCTAGTAAGAGCATAAGCAGCTCCAGTGAAGATGACAGTGAGCTTCGGAGAGGGCCATGGACTCTTGATGAAGACAATCTGCTCATTCACTATATTAATTGTCACGGTGAGGGCCGCTGGAATTTGCTAGCCAAACGTTCAGGTAATCTTCACGAATTCTACGCAAGCTGTTGATCCGTAGCACAACATACAGCAACTTGGTTATTAGTCCTTTTGTTAACCATTCTCTTTTCTGTTTTTAGGATTGAGGAGAACTGGCAAGAGCTGCAGATTGAGATGGCTAAATTATCTGAAACCAGATGTAAGGCGTGGGAATCTAACCCCAGAAGAGCAGCTTTTGATTCTTGAGCTCCACTCTAAGTGGGGCAATAGGTAAGCGTCCTAAAACTTGAACATTTAATCTGCAAATTTTCAGATCACTCTTACGCCGTGAACAAGAGTTTACTGGTATTGTTATGTTCTGGTTTCAACAAAGTTCTGTTCTTGAGCACAATGATCACTTACTTCATATGCCAACATATAATGGTGACTTATCGCTCTACCTTTTCATAGTCGCTCATTTGGTAATTTTAGGTGGTCGAAGATTGCACAGCATCTGCCCGGAAGAACGGACAACGAGATCAAGAATTATTGGAGAACCCGAGTGCAGAAACAGCACGGCTGTTTAATATTGATATCAATAGCACGGAATTCCAAGATATTATTCGGTGCCGCTGGATGCCGAGGTTGTTTCAGAAGATGGAAGAATCAACTTCTTCCGGCATGCTATCCCAAGACTCAGCAATTCCTCAGCCTCTTGAGGCACCCCATCAAGATTCAGCAATAGCAGCATCAGCAGCACTAGCACCACTCCCAGTTCCTGGCCAGGGACCTTTTCATTTGAATGAAGCAATACAAGGTTTGGGTTACCACGATCGGAATCTAGACTCGGAGCACAGCATATCCTTGTCAGAATCGATGAATATCTCACAAATGTCTCAACTTTCAGAGTACCCAACTCCTTCATTTCCTGCCATAGTTGACACTGACTATGACACATATGTAAAGGGCTGCTACTATGCTGACAACAGTACCTATGAGATGGAAGCTTTCAACCTGGAAAGTATGCCAGCAGTGGGGAATTTTGAAAATTCCACCGGCAATTCCCATGCTGTAGAAAATAGTTGGGCTGCGAACGATTATTCTGGCGGCGTGAAGAACATGGACGCACTATGGCAATTAAGGAACTAACGATGGAAAGTCCAGAAAACCCCACAAACAGTTCTTGTGATATAGATTATTGTTCAGGATTATGTCATCGAGTGAAAACCAACCGCTTCTTTTTCTTTTTCTTTTTGGTTTCTTATTATTTGTATCTTAAAAATTGCAAAAACTGTTGATTCAAATCTTTGGCCCGATCTTCTTCTGTTATCTTGTATATTGTCGACAAGACATTTGGAAGGAAAGGGTCCTCTAGGTAGGGATGAAAAATAAATGTGAAAAGATTTTTTTCCTTTATTTTAAAAGTAGATGCCCCATCCTAGAAAATTTTACTGTCTTCTTCTCATTTTTTATTTTGTTCCATTAGCAGGATGGTGGAGCTTTCGAGTTGAATAATCAACTCATTTTGTAGTTGAACACTGTTCTTATCCTCTTGGTAGTTGGGGGGTTTGGTTTAATTTTGAAAACAGCTATTCCTTTGGAATTTCGTAACTCAAGATCAATAAATCTAATTTCCAGGTCCACCAGATTCTTACCAACAAAATAAAGCCACTTTAGGAAACAAGATCTTTTACATGCCCCTTTAGGAAAGACCCCACCAACAAACAAAGCCTTGCTTTGATCTGAAACTAAACTAGATTGAGGACTGAAAATTGTTATCTTCAAAAATTACCAAAGCTGAACTTATTCAGTTGATTTAACTAAGTTGGCCAGCAACAAATAAAACAGTGCCTGATGGGTTGTAATTTCAGGGCCATTTGAAATTTACTGAAATTGAAACGAATCAAAGTAGTGTGGTTTTGTTCATATCAAGGTTAGGACATGGAAGAGAATTTACTCCCGAAAGTGAGAAAGATTGGAGGTCTGTCTGTAACCAACAATGGATCCAGATTAAACCAGTCAACCCCTTATTTTAGACAACTCCAGGAGTCACTCTTCAACCTTCACCTCCTTATCATTTTACGATATCTTAAGCCTCGGTAAAGCATCGGAAACTGATCAATCACTGTTCAATTTCCATCAACTTCAGATCGCACATGGGGCTTTTAACCTTATGTGATTGAATTTAAGGTTTAGTAGGGTAACCAGAATTGACAGTGGAAGATGAGAAAAGGGTGTTTGCTTATTTGAAGCCACCGATGATCGAATTGACAGGTTCTTGTGTTTCATAGGTGAATACAAGGAAGAATCCGGTCACAGAGGAAGCTTCAGAGATTGGAATACAGATAGGCATGATCATTATCATGACGAACAAAAAAATTGATTTGAATTTAATGAAAAGTTGACTGGTAAGGAGATTTCCATCACAGAACCGGACAATACACTATCTTAGAAAAAGTAATACATAGAAAGAATTTTGACTGCCTTAGTTGGTGACCTTTTCCAAAGATGTTACCAATTTTCATTGTCTAATCCACCCAACCACGGCATACTCTGTGCCGTTTTAAAATCAAAGACAGAGCTCAGAACAAAAAAGAAGGAAACAATTCAATAAAACTTCAACTAGTTCAGGCATGAGTCAGACTATGTCCCAAGCACCAAAGTAGAAGAGCATAGCACGGATTCTGAAACTAGTTTTCAACAGACGAGCAAAACAAGTTGCAAGAGGTCCCTTTTGACAACAAAATGGGCTGCTAAGGTTCAATACTTACCAAATCATAGTAGTTGTTTAAAAGGCTACTAGAGAGACAAAACCAATCTTCGAGAGAACAGACAAAACAAGTTGATTAGTATTAGTCACTTATTTTGAACGAAAACTAGTGCCTTTCGTTAAAGTCTTGCTCAAAACAGATTCATAAAATGAGTTTCAAACATCAAACTAATGTCAAGCTGCTTCCAACGGCCTCAACTTGTGGTAGAAGACGACAGGCTCAATTTCTGCTAGGATAAAATTCTTGAAATGGGGATGAAAGAGAAGAAAAAAGATGCCTAAAATAATTCCAGAACCTCAGTTGGTCCAAGACCCCACTGATTATGCCCCACCTTGGCTGACTTCAGGCAACCTATATACAACTACTTTGGTTTCAGAAAGCTGCACAGACGTAAAAGCACCCATTACTGACTCAATATCATGTCAATCATAAAAGCGCCACCCACCAACGAAAATAATCAAACCGCCCCCCCTCGTTTGTCAGATTCGCATAGAAGCGTGGAAGGACTAAACTCTTTCTTTCTCTCTCTTTCTTTGCAGTGCATTTCATGCGGTTCCTTGTTTCTTCATTAGATAAACATGGGCATGCTGATAACGTTTTCATAGACGCTACCGTTCATTTCAAAGGTGATGGAGACTCGGACCTTTACAGCCTTGAACGACCTGGCTCCCTGTGGGCGTGGTGAACACACGATCAACTTCTTAGAGACTGATCTTTGGCATGGTTGAACATGAAGACCTTGCTTTAGTTCACGTTCTTATCTGCAATTGATTGACTTTAATAACTGTAGTTCTTAATGGGAAACGCGTAGCAGAATTTGAAGAATGTGGTCGCTACTTTTGAATTTGCCATGAATAGAGGACTCAGAGGGGAAAACCATCCAAGTTATTTGAACCTGTTCGTAGTGCAAATATGGTTGTGCTGTGACGTTTTCTCACATAGAAATTTGGCTGCTATCTATTTTTCCAATCGTTTTCAGTGCAAGCGAAATCATTAAGGTTCAAACTTCTGCTCATGATTACGGCTTGGCCTTGGATTTTTCCATCAATCTTGCATCTGTATTGGCGCAATGTTAGCCGCAAATTTTTGTTCATGGCCGTTGTATTGTTATTAGCATCAGCTGAAAGTAAAAACATCTTCTATAATGTTGATCCAAATCTAAATATTTTACTTAATCGATGCCCAACCGTAAGATAGTTCAAGTGTTTAATGTCATTTTTGTGTTCATCCACTATAATTATATGATTGTTAAGAATATATTAAGATTTTTGCTTTTATGATAATAAATTTTATTAACTTTTAAGTTGAATTTTAGTGAGATAATAAATCTCTAAAGAATAGTTAACCATTTAAACTAATAACACTAAAAAAAATATAAAAAAATAGTGTATTAGTTACATAGCTCAATTAGTGGCTAAAGTCACGGTTTCTCATTCAAGAATTCTGCCAAGGTATTATAAGTTGTTCTAGAGAATGTAGTCTAATTCAACTAACCCAAAAATTCAAGATTGATTTTTTCTTTTCCCAAAGACAAAGGGACAAAACCCTAATCATTTATATTGATAACGTAGTTGGACTTAAAATACACCTTATAATAGGTACATAAGATAGTACATGGGACCTTATTATAAGAATTAATCTTAAAAAAACTAGGATTTGCATAGTTAGACCTAAAATACTAAGAACATATTAAGTAAATAAGATTATATGAGAAATCAAGAAAAACATATTGCTCTTTTGATATGTTATGATGATTCACAAATGCGAAATACGATATTCAGATTAAGTGTTTATCCTCTATTTTTGCTATACTAGCATGGTGAGGTTACCAAAAAAAGAAGATGACTTATCAAAAAGAAATTCCTTGTTGTCCTAATCTATATGATACTTTATATATTGAGCTAAAGGGTAGAACTTAGTTCAATCCTTATTTGCTACTTAGTAGGCCTATATTAACCAATTCATATTGTAAGTATTAAGAAATCATATATCTCACTTTATTAAACTAATTTAGAATCTATTAATATAAGTTCACATTTGTAAGCCTAACAAAAATTAAGCTAATACTTACCACTTAAAACATAAACCCAAAAAATGTGTCTAAAGCATTGTAAAATAAAAACATGAAAGACTTGCACTTGCACATGCACATAGTCGGCGTCGTGTAATAAACTAAAGATTGATTTGAAAAACCTTAGAATCAAATCTGTGGTCTATAGATTTGTAGTGCGCCTATCTATATCGATGTGTTGTTTTTGCCCGAAAATGCCTTGGAATGGTAGAAAGGGGTGGAAAACCACTGGCGACCCACTTGGCTATTGTTTCATCCAACCGACTAGTTGATCCATATTCGAACCCAATCCAAATTTGACCTGATTGCAACAAGAATATGAAGTGTTTGAGATATCCACTCTTTTCTCCACTTACACGATTTATTTGGCACGTAAAACATACGTCTGATCTCTAGTTAGACACCTAAACAGTGTGCATCACGTGATTGACACACACCATGCAGAATACCAATAGTACTTTCTTGGGCGATTTTTGTGTGTTTTACAGATGCTCTTATGCATAATAGAATGAGCCAGGGTTCAAACTTATACAAGAATGATGTCTAAACAAATCATAACAATACTAAGTGGCTGTCACCATGCTCCCATCACTACAAATGCTTGTCCGGCGTGCATCTTTTGTCAAAGTTCAAATCCTTTGGCAGAATATCAGAGTTGTTATGAGTTCTTTTGGCTCATCTCCTATGACAGCATAGGATTGTCCGTTTGGCACACATGAATCATCATTCTTCAACACGTTTAAATCATTGAAACAATTTTACTTTTGGAAAAAGGAAACAAAACAAAAGAGACACTATCAATGACTTCGTGTGCATAACAGAAAATAAGACATTGTGTTTAGACTTCAGACACAAAAACAATGCCAAAAACCTGTACTTGCGAGTTGCAGCACAGAGACCTAGAGATCTGCAATAACAAGGCAAAAAGGGGTTTTGTCCACACACTAATTTTTCCGTTATCTAAAACATCAAAACTGTATGTGGGGTTTTGGTCTTCCTTCTCGGTTCTAATCAATGCAGAAAGTCTTTAATGGGACTCTTCAAGCGTCAATTATAGAGCTCTGTTGCCACCCACCACCAACATCGCAAAAGTCGTCCCTATGTACCTCGGGGAAATTGCTACTCAATGTAGGACTCTACTTTCTAAGCTTAATAAAAGCTTGACAGATGTTCAATTTTTTTCTATATCCAACAACTTGTGATTCCTAGATTTTAAAATTTGGAATTTTTCTTGCCACTCCCAAAACTCTAGTACTAATTGTTGAAAGACACATGATTAACTACAAGAAACATACAAACACTTCATAAGAATGTAAAGATTTTATACAATTTAGAACTATCATTCTTATGCCCGTCGAGTAGTAATTCATTTATTTTGATTGCAATTTTTGGGGTTCATAACTTTTCTCTTGTACAGGTTAATCTTATAATTTTGTAGCTTTCCGTGTTGTTGAACATAAATCTTCTAAGCTCTATACCTATAGACTATCCATAAAAATTATAATTACTTAGATAACAATTATCCTTTTATATGAAAATTATAATTTTACTCTTATCACTAAACTCAATACCTTTCTTTTCAGTATTTTTTATTTATTTATATATTTTAATATTATAATGTATACACTTAATTCATACATACAAAGTATCAAACTTTAGACATCATGATTAAAGTCTTTGCTAACTTACCATTGAGCTAAGCAACATAAGAGTAAAGAAATTTTAGTACTTATAAAAAGTTTGATTACTCTTAATAAACTTAATTTTTTGGATTCGAACTCAAGTCATAACAACTAAATGTTAACACCAAGCATTTAAAGTGGGTAAGCAAGAGACCTCAAATTACTAGGGAAAATCACTTAAAGAGAGACGTAATTACATTAGATGCAATATAAATTTGAACAAGAAAGAATGTCAAGAACTTAGTAAAAATTCCAATCTAATAAAGAAAGCTGGTGATATTTGTGCTACGTTAGATAAGAGTGAAGAAATTATTACTGTTCTTAAAAAGCCCAACGAAATTATATACTACTTCTATGCCGGAAGCCCACATGAGTTCCAGTATTCTGGCACGTGGTAGCTAGGTGTACGTGCGATGTGACATGGGAAGGAGACGAGGTTTTGATAAACGTGGCAAAGTTTAACAAGCTCAAACGTGGCAGTGAAAGAGGGTAAAACGATAACCACCGTAGGATGTTAAGACGTGACCGAGTCGTTCCACTAGTTATAAAGTCATATCTCTCAATCTTTGCCGTTCATATTCTAAAAGAAATCTTGGCCGTTCATTTTATCCATTTTAATAGATTGACATCCCAAGCTCTAGGGTTTCTAATACTCAAGAGACCAATACTTAGGCTTTCTTGCACTCTCACTCTCGGCTGCGGATCCCTTGGAGCTCGCTTCCCCTCCAGGTACGCCTCAAACCCGTGTCTCTGACGTACACTTGATCCTCTGAATCATTTATGCTCCGTTTGGTTCCCGGGAAGTTCCAAGAAAAATCTGTATACTGTTTCTCGGTTTACTCGTTTTCGATTTTTCTCTTAATGACGTTGGGTCTCGAGCCTTATTTGATATTGTAAGTGGGTTTTGGGGGGAAAAGAAAAAAGCTTCTTCTTAATGGACCTGATTTCTCTGGCTTTATGTATTACACTGTTTGCTTCCTGGGTAAGAATTAGGAAGGAAATTCAATTGATTATGGATCTTAGACTGTTGTCATTGTTTCTAATTGTAAAGAAAAAGATGCCCTTGTTTAACATTACGTAATACAATTTTAGCTGGTGGTGGGAATTGTTGTCTTGTACCCGATACAACTAGTTTGGTAATCTCTACGATGACCTAAGTATTAATATTTGTTTTGATCGGTTTTCTCTGCGGTGGGAGCCGATAAGGAAGGGAACCAATGCTGCTGAACTAATGAGTTTGTGACAATTGCTGTCTTATGGCAGTGTTGGGAACCATTGGGTTATGCAATTTTTTTTTTCTTCTGGTTGGTAGCAGAAGGCTGTTGTACAATAACCGCGGCTTATTCAATTACCAGTGGGAATTGATTCTTGGCTACCAAACCTAGTAGTGGGACTGCTCCCCCCGTTTTCTGTCAAGCCAATGATTGATGTTAGGCATTGGCTTTTTGGTAAACAGTTCACCTTTTTAAGTTGCTTTAGTTGTGTTCTTGGTCCTTCTGAGTTAATTGTTTATGATTATGGTTTGTGGCATTCAGCTTGTTTTCTTGTTTCCCGTTATCAAGTTTTAATTAGGTATTCTTTTCAGTTCATATGTTTCCATAGTTGTACTTAATTTGTGTCTCTTTCTTGTGTTATAGAGCCAGCATGTATACCTCGAGGAAAAAGATCCACAAGGATAATGATGTTGAACCCACCGAATTTGAAGAGTCTGTTGCTCAGGTAATTTCCATTGATCGTCATAATACATGCCTAAAATCATTGCACTTTCATATCCCTTCCAATTACTGTGACATTTAACTATAAACTATTCCTTCATTGTGCAGGCTTTCTTTGACTTGGAAAATACAAACCAGGAGCTGAAAAGTGAGCTTAAGGATCTTTACATAAATTCTGCCCTGTAAGGATTTGAAAATGGATTATTTATTGCTGAAACTGTTTAATTGTTGGCATTCTGATGCTTAGAACTTACCATCTTACTCCCCATTAATACAGTCAGGTTGATGTTTCGGGGAATCGGAAGGCTGTTGTCATTCATGTTCCCTACCGATTGAGGAAAGGTTTCCGCAAGATTCATGTTAGGCTTGTTAGAGAGCTCGAGAAGAAGTTCAGCGGAAAGGTAACCAAAGCCTTGTATATTTTTGGTTCCTAAAATTAACCAAAGTCATGTTAATGGAAGGAATTATCACTGCTTGATGAATGACCCTCGTAATTACTTACCCCCCCTCCCCTCTTTTTCTTTTGTTTTTTATGTGCACTCATGTCAGCCTTTCTTTGGTTCCTCAGATGATTTTAACTTGCCATTTCAATTGTGTATGATCACTTAATTTTATTAGAAATCAGTTGCTCTGAGATAATTTAATTCGTTGACAAGGTTGAACTTTCTAAATTGCTCCTACCCCAGAATGTTTGCGTATTTTCGTTTTCATCTGTATTTGGGTTTCTGTTGATGGCAGTTGGTGTCCTGTGATTTGACTTCCTTTAAAACCTTGTAGGATGTGGTCGTGATTGCAAGTCGTAGGATTATGAGGCCGCCAAAGAAAGGTTCTGCTGCTCAACGGCCCCGCAGCCGCACACTCACTGCTGTGCATGAGGCAATGCTAGAGGACATTGTATTGCCTGCTGAGATTGTTGGAAAGCGAGCCAGATATAGAATTGATGGATCCAAGATCCTGAAGGTAACCCACTACAGCCACGTAAACCATAAACTACTGCGAGGATGAGGTTCTTGTTGGGATTTGTAGTGATAACATGAACACGAGACTGATGTGGATCAGTATTTAATATTCTGGAATTTTTCAATGGCAAGATTGCGATCAGCTGGATGAATATGTTGTAATTTATTATTTTAAAGTACGTAAATTACTTATCCAATAATCATGGTTTTGTGGGCAGGTTTTCTTGGACCCCAAGGAGCGAAACAACACCGAGTACAAGCTGGAAACTTTTTCAGCGGTCTACAGGAAACTTTCTGGCAAAGACGTTGTGTTCGATTACCCAGTAACGGAGGCCTAGAAATTGCTTGTGGGAAACTTTTTTTTCTTTTGCGAACTTTCCAAATTTTGTGTTGATGAGTTGGTTTCAGCGTAGGAAATGTTTATGTTGGATCTTGTTTTCTGCGTTATGAAATGATTTTATTTGGCACCGTTTTGACCAATGGATGATTTTCATCATTTCAAGTTAAATCATTCAAATTTACAAGTTTATCTTGCGGTCCTAATGATTTGTTCATGGAGAATCCAATCTGTGTATCTCCACTTGTGTAGCTTGGCAGGAAGCACATTCACACCCCCTCTGTGGCGGAATTGGTTTATTTTCTGCCGTGCGCGTTGGGACCAGATTTCAAACCCAACATATGGAGGTGGTAACAGTGCTTGCCTTAGATTTCTATCGATGCCAGCTTTTTATGATGGAAGAGAGGGTTTGGAGTTGCTGATGATTAATATGATTTTATCTTACGAATGAACAGTTTAGCTCAAGTATGAGAGTGAAGCACGATTCACCAACGTTATCACAGAAGAAGTTCGTCACAAACGATATGAAATATAAGGTAGATCACAAACTTTGAAGGTTTAGCAATTCATACCCAGAGATTGAAAGGTCAAGACAGATAAATAAATTAAAAATCTGCATAAAATGCAAAAGGAAATTTAATGCACTGCATCTACCATCAAGCACAAATCCAAGGATGTTCTCATGAATCATTAAAATGACCCTTTTCCATGGGTTAACATGAATCAGATTGTGAATTCCACATAAGAAGGGATGAAAAGAATGAAGCTATAGAAGTAGGCTTGATCATTAGCATTTTCCCAAGAAACGATGAGGCTTTCTCCAAAACCAACTACTCTAAGGAACGGAGGTTGGTGTATATCAGAATCCTTGTCCTGCAAAGTGCAGCAAAAATGATTGTTATGTATGAAGCACAAGCAATGAAGTACTACAAGTAAATACTGGCAGTGACCAATTACTAGGACTCGATCCATAAGCAACTTTGTTGCATCAAGCACCAATGATTACACATGTTTATCAAAAATGAGCATAGAACACAGCACAGGAACTTTTTTCCACCAAGCTTTGAAATTGTATTCAGAAACTTTTCATATCACTTCATGTACATCCAGATGCCACCATTTATGTTTATACAGTGATTTGCTTACAAATGTTTTGTGTTTATTATCATATATGTCACCTATAATATAAGGTAGATCACAAACTTTGAAGATTCAGCAGTTCATACCCAAGAGATTGAAAGGTCAAGGCAGATAAATAAGATCTGGTCACAGTTGATCAAATTGCAGGCAAAATTGACCGAGTTGATGCCATCAAACAGTGGCAATCTCGTACATTTTTGTTTTAGTCAAACTAATGCCATGAGCCCAATGCTCAATTCTAGGTATTAATTTAGCAACAAAAGCCAAGCCAGCCAACTTTATGTGAAAACCAATGACTTTGACCCGAAAATCTTAACCTAAGTTTCCATTCATGGTTCACTGGATACTAAGGTCACTCTTGCCACATCTCCTAGTCCATTTCTTAGTCTTTTTCTTGCACATGCACTCTCAGCCCAATTTCTGTCGGTTGCTCCACTGCAACTTCTTGTAAGTCATTGATTTAAGCAGTCAATCGTTGCCTCTACAAATTTCTATGACCTCGACTCAATCAAGAGGTTAAAGAGGTTCACCATGCCTACCATGTAGTTGCCAGGTTCTCAAATGGAAGCCGATGAGGTTCAGTTTCTTTGTGGTTCGGGTACCTGACATGTGGCCCTTTATCATCCTGATGGAGATCAGTTTGGACAGACTAAGTATGGGCTCAGTCTGATGGAAAATTTCAAATAACCTAATCTTGATTCGTTTAATGGAATAATGCTATAACTAATTAAAATAAACGGGGAAAGACCTAGATATTGTCAATATGTTATTTTTAGCAATTTTTTAGGTTAACTAGGAACTTTTCAAACCTAAACAACGAGGAATCAAGCACTTTTCCATTTCTTATCAATTAAAAATATTGTGGTAGAAATATCAAAGACCAAAGTTTTTGTCCACTATGACTTTTTAGTATTCAAGTAACATAATCATGATATTACAAGAAACCAAAATTAATTGACAATGTGTCAAACAACAATTGAAGAGGATAAATTATTTTCAGTAATTTGTAAGTGAACTTCATTATTTTCATTTCAAGTAACATAATGCCTTAATACTTCAAAGAAACAAAATCAATTGATAGTGTTTTAAATGAAAATTAAAATGGTAAATTAATATCTAGTAGCTTATAAATGAATTTCTTCATTTTCTTGAAGACCAGTTCAATAAAATGTCCTTTTTTCCCCTTGTACTAGTCAAATGATTATTAAAAATCTTGTAGACCATTTTGTGCACCTAAATATAACAAATTGAGAAATATTCAACTATATCATGCTTCAAGGTCCCTGATAATACTTTCACGGTGTATTGAATGTTATTCCACTTGGATAGAAAACATGTTTTTTAAAATCACAAATATTTGAGCAACTTCTAATTGGCAAGACAATAGAAAATACAAACTCAAAGAATAATAGGAAGCGAAATGTACCTCAAGACAATATCACAAGAGCAAGGTACATAGCCCAACAAAGAAACACAAAAGATATGAAACCCCTGCAAGTGAAGTTCACTAAAGTTAGAAAGTGAAGCAACAAAATGAAATTCCAGGTCAATAGAGCAGTTTGTGTTGCCAGTTCAATACATACGAAAGAATAGTCAGGCAATAGCTGACTATTTGTGTTCTTCTAAAGGATCTGATGCCTAGACACTCACCAAATAACGCCCCATCCAACACCATTACAACAAGGACACACTTCTGCAAATTTCTCAGCATCACTAGAGTGAACTCTACGGGATATGAGATCATCATATATATCTGCATAATTAGATAGGAATTTAAGGATCCATAAAGCCATAAAGACAACTCTAATTGATGATTAATTTGATTTGTCATTCCAAAGTCATACCATAAACCGAAAACAAGCTGTTCATCACACCTGCATTTTGATTAAACATATTAATTAGTGAGTCTTCCGTCCCTTAACTTTTGAAAAGGAACAATTATCCTTCACTCCAAACAATATGGAAAGAAAAATAGCAGATTGCATTTACCAATGAACAAAATGATGTACCGTAAAATACGAACATTTGTTGTCTCTTGCAGAACCCAAATTACACCAATGAATACAATGAACCCTGACAGTGAAATACATGAATGTCAAAATGCTAATAGCATATAGCAACACGCACAAACCACATTACTTTGTATTACTAAAACACATACCAATGCAGAGTCCACGAAGCGTCCACTGCATGAAAGGCCAAAAGAAGAAAAAAAAATTATTAAATTTCAGACAACATAGGATGAGCAAGTTGTGCCGGACAAATTTCTCAAAGCAGTCAAAATAATCATCATAATGATAAAAAGACATAAAAACAGCTTAAATCATCTGTTTTTTTTTTTTTTCCGTCTTCTTTTATGTTCCTAGTGGCTTAGAAAAGAATGACTTAAACGGAAAAATTCCAATTTTCAATCATCAATTCTTTTCATCTTCATTATATGCACACAAAAAAAAAAATGCATTAACTTGCCATAATAGTTAATTGAAACCGAAGTGCGGACCAAATGCTTGAATATGTCTAGTGTAGCATTCATATGAAATATTTCTCAGAAGGAAAAAAGAAATTCTCCATATCTACAAGTACTTACGTTTTTAGCTACAAAGAGTACAATAAGTAGGGCAGCAAGAAAACATCCTGCAGCGATTCTTGCAGTAAGGAGTTTTGTCGATGCGAGGATCAAGACCATTCCCCAGAAGGATGATCCAATATCTGGAATAGCATGAAAATAGAAAAATTAAGGAGGGAAGGTTGTGTAACCACCTGTTACATAATGGAAGCAGCACTCAGATAAATGTACACTGAACACAGATTTTTTTAAAGAAAATCACATTTATTCATGGGTTATGTCAGATGTCATAGTATGCTTTGAGTATCTCTGCTTAATGCTTTTCATGGAGAGTGAAACTCTATAAAGGAAAAACTTCATTACATCCAGCTGGCAAGATTAACCAATAAATTCCACCGCGTGTCTGTGTGGTTCCACCTTCATCTGCATTAACCTTGATCCCTTCCACCTGTGTACTAAAGACTATGAGAACCCCATTTCATATAACAATAATCCATCCAAATTCGGGAAAGTATGCAATCTCCTAATGGCTCAGCATTTGAACTCAATCCATATGAACCACAGGGGGCTCAGCATTTGAACCGCAGGGTTAAGTTCAACTGAAGAGGATATTGTGGTTCTTTCAGATTGCACACACATGGATGTTATGAGCTAGTACTTATTAATCATATGTCTAGGCATTTCATTGTTGTAAGGGGCACATGTGTTAATAACGATATAGCAGTACATAATGAATTATCATGTAAATAATTTGTCTTCCCAATTAATGAACCAAAATGTGACCAAAAAGCAGTGGCAAAATCACAGGAAGAAAAAATGTCAATTGAGCTTCTTTGCTTTTCATTAGAAGGCAGAAAGTCATTTGTATAGTCTCCTAACATTAGGAAATTATTTAATTGATTGAGATTCATAAGAGTTAAATTTATGAATATGTCCGGAACAACAACTATAAATTGAGTCTAAAATATATCACAACACAGATTGTACATTTTCAGCAAGCTACAAACTAACATCATGGGAAGCAAGACCATAGGAAGAAAAAATTATCAATCCTATTGGGTTGTGACAACAAATTGATTAATGCTAATGCTCGGTACCTTTCCATCCTTATATTCATCACAATGCTATATATACTTGAAAAGTAAAACTATTGCACCAGAAAGAAAAAGGAATGTGTAATCCACAATGCTTTGTTGAGCCATAGAAGCATCAAGTAATAGAAAAGATGTCACTTGTATTTTTTTCCCAAGAGTTCGGAATATATTATGATAAACACTGGTACTTATACATATGAATGTGAAAAGCACATCACTATAAAGTAAGGGATGTGATCCCACAAGCTATAGAAACAATTTTTATCATGTTTCAAAAAGATCCAAATATGCATATAAATATACCCGGTCCAAAGAACCCAAGCAAAAATGCTATTGTTTTACCAGAATTCACGATGCTTAATTTTTTTAAGTACTCTAGCTCCTAGTTTTATGCTTTAGGAATTCCAGAAGTCGTTTGTAGCGCCACATTCATTCCTAACATTAAGGGGTAAGAAAAGATAATGATGAAATCATTAACCTTGGATACGTAATCCAACTGCTAAGATTTTCTTTCAATCAAATGATAAATGTTGGGCAGTACATGTCTCTCCAGTATCTTAATTTCATAGAATATCATAGGAGAGCCTACACTGTTACTTTCACCTTTACCATAAATAGCTTCTAGTAGATATGAGAATCTAGCTACCAAAGTTTCTAGAAGAGACAGTTGTTCTTGGAAGCAAATAACTCCTTTCTAACAAAGATTAAATCCTAAATGAGATACTTAGATATTAAACAACAACAAAGCCAAGCTTTTTTTTCGCCATTGAGCAACATTATAGGTGGAGGAAGAGAAAAAGGCGGAACAAAGGAGCTTCTTACATGGCCACATGTAAGTTTACAGGCAACGGCGTGACTCGCCTCGTGAAGAAAAACCGCGACGAGCTTGAACGGTTTCATCAATATCGTTCTCCACAGCTGCATTGATAAGAAACGTTCACACTTTGAGCACAGCTTGGAGAAAGTAAATAATGAAAGATTTAAATCCCAGCAAGTAGAAATAACATAAATTGGTTCTGCTTTAAACTGATTAGACATTCACTGGAGTCCAAGTCTCAGAAACCAAAATGACATGAAATTCTTTTCTATAGTTCCAACTTTTTAGTTTCGATGATTAGGCGTATTTGATCAATGAGAGCAAACGGTAGCACAATCGTTACTCATGGAGCAAAGATCTTGTATTCGGGTCTTACCTCAACTCATCTAAACAAAATGGGAAAAGGAAAGACTTTTGATCGATGGATTCCAAACGCTGTACCATAACGAAAGAAAGAACAAACCATTGGTAGCATTGGATATTTTGATGAACCAAATATGGGTGTCTCTTCCATCCAATGTACTACAAGATTCTGATCGAGCATCAAAGATGGAATACGAAGTGGTTGAAAGAGAGAGAGAGACTTACTGCAAGAATAACAACGGTGCAGACGGAGACAGTGATAATGAACACCAATTGTTCATGGTTGCAGCAGTTCCTGAGCTCCCAATTGGGCTCCATCTATCTATCTTCCTCGTATGATCCCAGACACACAAAGAGTTTTATCCGATCTCTTGGTCTATGCTCCACCCTTTCCTGTCTGGGATCTGCGATATTGTTACTGCAGTATATCCCTCTGCTGAATAGGAAAAGAGCCTTTCTTCTCCCTGTAGACCGACGATGACTCAGAACTCAAAAGAAGTAAACTTTTGGTAAGAAATTTTCAAATGCTAAATGGGAATTTGAGCGCATTTGTTTATGATAAAAAGCAGACAAAAAAGTAGCTCGCTTAAAACTGCTTCATGGTTGAGTGATTCTACGTAATATTTAATCTTAGATTCCTTGAACCCATCAGATTAATTTCCTTGTTACGTTATTTCCAGGAACAGCTAGTCTAACCACCGACGAACTTTGTCTTGGGATGCAGGTGCAATGATTCCATCCATTATCTTTGAATTTGAATTCTCCTCGCAGAGAAGAACGAGGTAGTTTGTCTTGACTTTCTCTCCATCTCGCTTTCTCTGTTTGTCTTTATACGAGGATTTAACGAATAAAATTGTGCTCAAATCTCCAACCTCTCAAGAAGCATTTCGGGTTGGAAGGAAACTTCGAGGTTAGTTCTTGTTTCTTCTTACAATTCGGGTCAAACCGACCACTGTTTGTAGGTCTCCAATTGACTGTACAAATATTTTCCTTTGTTGTTTTCCGGGAAAGATGATACCTCTGTTCAGATTGTTCAAATTGTACTTTTTCTCTGGTCAAGGAGATTATTTTCGTACTCTGAAAAGTCGCAAAGTTGTCACAGGAGATTGAATGTTACATATGTTTAGTGTTTATTATAAAACTAAAATCTCGGATTAAGTATGTCAATTTTTATAATAAAAATTTAATTAAAAAAAGTCACTCTAATTATTGAATTAATTATTAGGTTAAATTTTTTAATATAATATCAAAAATTAATTATATAATCTTGAGTTTAGTATCTCTTGACATGTAGAAGCATATGTATAGAATCTATATGTCTTCCTAGTAAACTCCATAAAACTGCTCCGCGCTATTTCAATAAGAAATAAACAGATCGTCCTATATTCTGTTAGCAAAAACATTTACAAAAGAAAATTCCTTTACATAATAATTATTCGTCAGAGAAAAAAAGTAGCTCATCATCTTCCTTCACCAAAAGAAGAAACTGATATAGAGTTTCTAGAAAATTCCTCGGCGAAGCTATTGCCTCCAGATATCTTGGTAACACCAGTTGCTGAGCTACCAGCATTGGTGTTAGTGAAGGCAGAAGTACTGGTTGTCGTCCAACGTCCACCACGGCCCTGGATTCCTGGTCTACCTGGTCTAGCCAAGGTAAACGAGTCGCTTGAAAGCATGAGATGAACAGCGTTCATATCAGGCCTCTCTGAAACACTCTGTTGACAACATAACAAACCCAGCTGAATGCACATTGCTGCTTCATCTTGACTGTACTTGCTAAGACTAGGGTCAACTAATTCTAATGTCCTTCCTTCTTGGAACAGCTTCCATGTCTGCAGAAGTTGACGCACAATAAGAATAGGACTGATGAAATTGACAGCATTAATTTTTAATTTCTGTCCTACACCCATTTGAGGCAACAAGAAACATTAGTTTTGGGCCAACCAAATTGCAGTTTCACTTGAAGATCACATTGAAAAACTAGACTTAATTCCATGCACAAGCACTTTCACCATATATCTAGATAATGAAGAATAAAGCTATTTAGGTTCCACTATGAGAAGTGAAATGCAGGTCAGTTGCCCCTAGACTTGTGGAACTCCACAAGTTTCATTAGGAATGTTAATTGCACCTCTTACTATCATACACAACATCGGTTAAATGGCAGCAAAAACTAAAATTTTTAAGTTATTCCTAGTAGAATCAGACACAGACATGTGAGGTCCCCAAATAACTGGCTGAGAATAAGATAATCGTTGTAAGATCTCTGGCATAGCCCATATGTCCACCCCGAATTGAGAAGAAACTCAAGTAAAAGCAGGATGTGAAGTTGCCAATGGTATCCAACCCCAAGAGTTTCACGGCAATTCCAATTAGAACTAAGGCTTGTTTTAGATGCCAAAAGGGTTTCACCTTTTTTTCTTTTTTGGGAACTCAAAAAGAAAAATATTAAAGAAGGATTATAGTTTCGGAAAGAGGTAATGTGTTTGGGAGATGCATGCGATGGAAGATATTCCTCATTATGTTAATGTTCTGTACCATCCTCAATTGGCGGCAACAGAACGTTACACACAAAGAGAACCTTTATGTCGAGAGTCCTTTTCTTGTTTGATGAAAGCTATCTGTATTCTATTTTATTATGTTGCAATATTCAGGTTTGGATTCTTAAGAGAAGGCAACAAATCCATTAGGTTGTGCCACTGACAACCATCATATACCACAAAATTGCAGACTTGAAGTTGTGTTAAAAGGCACTTTTTGGTGAAAGTTGCATCGAAAGTCTCTAGGAAAGTAACTTACGTAGCCGAGGAGGTCAGCCTTCTCTGTACCAAGTTGCCCATCATGGTTCTTTCGTCCACTGACAATCTCTAGCACCAAAATTCCATAGCTGAAAACATCAGTCTTCACAGACAAATATCCATGCATTGCATATTCAGGGGCCATGTAACCACTGGATTCAACAAAAAATTTCAGATTTTTAGTACTTCTTAGTGACTAATATGGACAATTATTTTTAACATAGTAAAATCCATAATTGCAGTGCACATAACAAGATCAAAATAGGTGATGTTGAAGAAACTACTTACTGAGTACCAGATATCCTGAAGGTATTTACATGAGTGTCTTCACCAGGAAAGAGTCTCGCCAAGCCAAAATCTGAGATTTTCGGATTCAAATGTTCATCCAGCAATATGTTACTGGCTTTGATGTCTCTATGAATGATTCTTATGGGGGCCTCTTCATGTAGGTAGAGAAGACCTCGTGCAACTCCTGTTATTATCCGATACCGCGTTGGCCAATCCAGGTGTCCAGACTTTCTATCTGAAAATATTTTCACTAGTTTAATTATTACTCATACTCATCCTCCCCCTCCCCCTCCCCCTCCCCCCATCCTTTCTTCTTCTTATATCTTCCCTCAGACAAAGCACAAACGAAAGACTTCTCTTCTACTTTTACTAAGATAACTGATATCAATTTTTTCACGATTCAGATGGCAATATTTACGCAGCCTACCTGGATGGGAATTTTTACCAAAGAGAAAGTAATCGAGGCTTTTGTTTGGCAGAAACTCATAAACAAGCATCTTCTCAGGTGCTTCTGCACAACAACCCAGTAATGTAACCAAATTCTTGTGCTGAATTTTCAGTAACAGTTTCACCTCATTGGTGAATTCTCTCAACCCCTGTCTTGAATTTAATGATAGCTTCTTCACAGCTATTTCTTGACCATTTGGCATCAATCCCTGCACCAATAGCCATAAAGTTAATGAGTAATAAATATAAGCCCCATCAAAAACAAAGCTAAGAAAGAATGAGAACAGTATATACAATATTGATAGCATATCCAACCCTTTGGACCGTTGTCAGTAAAAGGGAACATAATTAACAACAGAGGGCTTCACAGATGGGCTTCAAAAAATTAAAAAGAAAATAAGGAGAAAAAATCAGCAAAAAGAACATAAAAACAAATAAACATGGCATCTGAAAATAAAATTATGTATTGAATTTTTTGCATTTGGATGCTCCCATTTACAGCTATCTTCCATACAATCAAAAAACAGTTGGTATTCTAAATGGCCATGTACTGAGAATGTCACACTAATAATCATAGAACTTCTCAAAATTCTTTCTTATTTTATTTCTCTTTATTGGTGAAATGTTAATATTTTAAAGTGTTATCCCCTTCAATTTGTATTGCTACTTTTTTGTCATTAAGTTTTCCTAATGAAAAATCTGAGAACCATAACGTTAAATCTTTATCAAATCGATTGCTCCTTGAAGGAAGTTTTTTGTGCAAGCAGACAAATCAAACTCAATCCCACCCAAAAGTTGACTTAAGTGTAGGAATCTTTCTTCCATGGAGAGATTTTCTGAGATTTAAGCAATATGGAATTTAGTTACACCGTTCCTAACACACCACTTCGCTACCAATATGGACTGCCAGCTTTGTCAAGGGTATATATCTCCCCACAAACCACTTTGGGCTACTAACTTCTCATACAAATGGACTACTTACTAAAATAGATTTTGATATTATATTAAAAAATTCAATTCTTCTTGAAAGTCTTTTCAAAAGTAGGAGATATTTCCTTTTTATAAAGAGAATTACTAAATAAAATTTAGACAATATGAAACTTTGTCATGCTATTTTGAACAAATGGAAAAATAATTATATACCTCACCAATCATCTGCAACGTTTGATTATCTTATCTGACCATAGATCAATGACTCCTCGCAAATCAAAAGCCTGGGGTATCTCAATTTATTAATTTTTCTGCAGACAGGCTTCCACCCAATTAGCTCTTCAATTTTTGGAAGAAATTCTCACGCATTAAGAAAGGCCGGTCTCATACGCAAAGTCGAGTTTGGAATATTATTAAGTGAATAAACCACCCTCCCCATCAACTTAAACATTTGGAGACTGCCTGGTTTACAATATAATTCACTATTCTCCCAAGAGAAAGAAGTGTTGAGAATATAGAAAATCAGGCCTACAAGGTTTCAACGTGCACTTAACCTAATATGAATACCCAGTCGTAACCAGGCCAAATAATAAGAGTTTGATATCCCCAGATACTCATTGCCTTTGATTGACTTCTTAACGCGCTTGCGTTTCTTCTTCTTATTTATATATTTTTTTCACCATACCAGAGCTTGTGAAGTATAATATGTCTGTAATGCGGTGGACAGGCCAACCATGTCATTGACGAACGTCCAAAGACCATACTCGGTCAACGAAAGATTTGGCCGGCGGACAAATAACAAGGCTCTTTCCCGTCCGGCTACCCTAAAGATACCATAAACTCTTGAATTATATAATCAAAACACATTTGCTAGTTTCTTCTTGTTCCTAAAAATACGAATGCGAAAGTGTAATCAAATCTAGCACCGGCGACAAGCGAATTTTGGACCGGTTTTCAGGCAAACTACGGCTGATCTCGTCATTCCAGTCATTCACCCCATTCATACCGTACCCGAAAAAAAAGGGACTCAATCGCTTCTACTTGAAGTACGGAGTACAAAACCGGTGAGGGAACCCCTAGAAAGGCGGGAATTCATGAGACGTACCTTGTAGACGGGACCGAACCCTCCATGGCCGAGCTGATTGAGCTCCGAGAAGAAATCAGTAGCGAGTTGCAGAGTACGGAGCTCGAAGAAGAGGTCCCAAGACTCCTGGGTGGCGGCTGCGTCGTCCTCTTCGCCGGAGGCGGCTCCGCGTCTGTGTCTGATTCTCTTCTCCAAGCAGGAGCAGAGAAGGGAGAGAAACTTCATGAAGGCATCAATCGAAGGGATTGGCCAGCTGGAACGACGAGGCGGAGCTTCTTCCTCCAGCTTCTGTTTGAATTCGTTGGGGTGACTTTTGCCGTTGCAGGTGAAACCGCTCTCCATTATATACGAAATGGGTGAAGTGCAGTGGCGTTTGTTTCTACTGATCATAGACGTGTGTTTTGGGGCGCCGTCTTTACAAAATAGTGCTTCCGGTTTCGCATATTTGTTTTAGACTGTTACTTTTTCGGAGAGAAACCCCATTTAGAATTATTAATAAGTTAGGGCTTAAACGAATTACGCTAAAATGAGGGCGCAAATAATAAACCACTGCGGTCTACGTCTGCGTTGTCCGACTGCTAGTCAAACCCCGATCAGCGTCGGGTCTTTGTCCCAGCTCTCAAAAGCGATGGCCGGTCCACGCGCTCCGTGGACGCACGAAAGCCCAGATTTCCGCTTCCTGACACCTGTCTTCCTCGTATTTGTCGAACAGGAGGGAAGTTAGCAACTCCGCCACCGAGATGTGACCCACTAAGGTACTTTTTGGAAGCGTGTCCAAATGGGTTACGACAGTTTGCATTCGTCCGGTAGCGACGAAGGACAAAACCATCACTGGCTTTAGCCATTCTTTTTATCAAATAAAAAATTAACTTACTTTCACATGATACAGTAATCCTGATGGTCAAAACTAATAATTTCGCTTTCACTTGATAAACTTACGATAAAATTACTGTTCCGGTTCAAACTAGAGTTACCAATAGGATGTTGACATTATAAAAAGTCTATGGTTGAAATTTTGAGTCTTCAAGCATTAATCAAAGTATGACTAAGATTACATCTGTAAGAGGAAATCGGGACAACATTCAGTGTCTTGTCTGTTTGAAGAAAGTGGAATCGTGGAAAAAATGTAGGTTTCATTTGTTTCGGTTGAAAAGTTTTCTAGCGTACGGTACAAATGAAAAACCTAAGGAAGGTGTTTTTCCAAATCAAACTGAAGAAATCATGGCGTAAAAATGCAATAGTTAAACACTAATACATTTTAATTTTTTGTAGGTTAAATATTTATTTATCTAGTTGGGAATTTGATACTTGTTTTTATTATGTTTCCCTTCATATAAAATTACTGATTATTGAGGCTTTATAAAAAAGAAAATCAATAATTTCAATGTGGGAACAAAACTTGAAATAACCTTCAAGTTCATTTTCATGGTAAACGAATTGTGATTTGATTGTTTGGCTTTGATCAAGTCTTATCTTTGACGATAAACACGCTTAGAAAGTTTGGATTATGAGTAATATTTTCTTGGAAACCATTGACTTTATAAACAAATGGAGTTCTTGAACAAATTGCAGGATTAAATTGTGCATGTAATAACTAATCATGGAAAAGACTGATAGCATTAGTAAACGAAGTTCATGTGTTCAAGAAGTGTGAGAGGAATAGAAAAGGGTGTCATCGTTGAAACTTATATAATTATGGTATTCCTAACTTAAGCAACAAATTGACATAAAAAAGAAAGTCAAACAAATTCATTTATTGGAGGAAGGGATGGAAGCTGTGTTTTGCCATGAGTTTCAGGAGTCTCGTAATACTCTAAGACGTGGGAAAATTCAAGGTTTCCAGATTTGGTAGAACGACCCTTCTTGGTTGAGTAAGAAGTAGAGCTCTCTTGCAAAACATGCTACCAAAGTTGGTCAGCACAAGCAACTCACTTTGCATAAAACACAACCACTTCTTTGATAATTAGAGATTTGGTTTACCTAATCAGTAAACCAAATTTTGTATCACACCATTAATATCTTGATCTAACATATATTTTATATGCTCAAATGTCTTATTTTTTGATGACCAATTTTAATGGATGAAGTTAAATTGTTTTTAATATGGTTAAAAGTTTAAACTAGTTTCATACTTCTAAACTAATTTACATTCATATTAAGGGAGTTGTTTCATATCCTTAGTATCTTAATTTAAAGGGTTTTTTAAATGATCAAGGTAAAAGACCAAAGGTTCTTGTGAAAAAGGATGGTGAGCAACCTGATGACTGTGAGAGCTTGTCTCTAGGATACAACTAGTGTTGGATGGAGATGGAGGACATTGATAGGGCAACCATCATCGTAAAATTTACGTCGACAATGGTGGAGTAGACCCGATAATCCCTTCAATCACTCACTGTCAAAGTTGATGATAACGCGATTAAGGAAACCTTTGGATTGAACGCTTTGTGGTCACGACGGTAGCTGTCGGTGACCTCGGGAAGCCTGACTGCGGCGATTCAGATACCTTTCTGAAAATACCCAAGCTTTGCGTCTCTCCTTTTTCCTGGAGAAAAAGTGAAAGGGAAAAGGACTTGAAAAGAGTTCCTGTTGATTTCCAATCAGCACCAACGACTTGGAAAACGTCCAACACATAAGAGAAATTAAAAGAAAAACGTGAAAAATAAGTTTGGCAATTATTTTATCAAAAAGAAAAACGTGAATTGTAACAAAATTTTCATTATGTTAAAAATAGATGTTGTTTTATATTAAAAACACGTAAAGATAAATTATTACACTTACAAGTAATGAGATTTTTTTATCCAATACTTTAAAACTTTTAAATTGATATTCACATTTTAATATAATATTAAAGTTAATATGAGCATCGTATTCTTTTATATATCAAATCTCACATTTTTAAAGTATGAAGTTATATACTTAGTTAAATATAATCTGGAGGTAAATTAGGAATAGAACAATTAAGTATCTATACTTCCACACCACATGTCATATGCTAATTTGGAAAAAAAGTGGTTTTCTTTTTTGTTCTTTGCATAATGTTTGCTTCCAAAGTTGTTATGGTTTTAAGGGCCTCGTAACACTTTCTTTAATTCCCGCGCCAGACCAGGATTTGTTAAAATCGTGCTGGAGAAAAACATAAAAAATGTACAGAAGCATGAACAAAGCAGTTTCCAACACGTCGAAAAACAGACAAGAATACGCATATAAGCATGAAAAGCAACGCCAAGAAAAGGACCAATAAGAAAATACGAGATTGATTGCTCACCTTATTTAAATATACTACAACATATTTTTGAACTTGAAAATATTTATATATTTTTAATAAAATGTAAGTACACTAAAATTAAGGTAAAAGATACATTTACCAGTAATCAGATCAAAAGAAGGAGGTTATCAAAACAGACCGTGGGTCCTGGGCTTATTTTCTTTACCATATTTACCCTCCTGGAAAATCAAAATGACTTCCTTTCTCGTGTTGTATCCTCTCTGGCCCCCATTCTGTTTTCCGAGCTCCAGCCTCCATTGACGACCTCTCTCCACGGTGTCTTCCTCCCAGATATCGAGATCACACTCTGTCCGACATCCGATTCCAAGCAATGTTGCTTGGATAGAAAGAGGAGATAAGAGAAGAAACGAAACAAAAAATTGAGATGAAGTCCTGTTCTGAGAGGATTAACGTAGCTGCGAGTGCTCCAAGGCTTGATGTCGACAATCGGATTTCTCTCCGATATTACTTCCGGATCGCCGATAATATTCTCAAACAGGTCCCACAGTTTCCTGAACAGAAGTTCGTTGATAATTGTTAGTTTTCACTATTGGGTATGGGATTCTAGGATTTACGGGAAGCTAGGTCTGAATTATTCATGCTGTCTGCGTTTTTCTTTGTGGGTTTAATTTTTGGGATTGTTATAGGTTTAGTTAATTTGGATTGGGTAGGTAGCTAAACCGTGTATTGGGAAAATGATTATTGGAGGTTTTGATGACAGTAAGATTGGATGCTTGTAGTTTGATGGGTATTTAATTCACTTATTAGGGTGCTGTATACTGATGCGTTGGAGCGTTTCCTTTATCTTGTGTGGTTCGGGACTTAAGCTTTGATTACTTTTTAGCGGCTGGTTACATTTGCTGTTCTTACGCTCTGAATTTGTTTTGTTAGGTTAACGGGTCTAGATGCATGAGAATTTAGACTTTACGTTTAATTGTAAAAGCTAGGTTTCATTTTCACCTGAATGTACCTTGCCTACCCTTAGAACTAGAGGTTAAACTTTTTTGTGGAGTTAAGACATATTGAAGTTGCATGATAAATTTCAATGAAATGTGGGTCTCAAGTTATCAGTGGCTGATATTAGGAGATAATATTGAGAATACAGGTGGGCATGGTAACGAGTGGATTAGTGTTGTAGAAGTGAACCAAAGGAGTTCCTTTTCTGGACTTAGATGGTAGGGGCAGACGCTATGTCGTATCTTATGAAATTTGGTCAGTTAATCGGATATAAGGAAGTCTAAAGGCAATTTAGAAAAGGTAATCGATCGTATTATTTTGCAAGATCTGACTTCTTCTAATGGTGAGACTTGATTTTAAATTCTCCTTGTTGAGAATTTAGACTTCTCAGTGAGAACCTAGGTTTTCTTCTTTTTTTTTTGTCATTCTTCTTTTTTGTTCTTTTCATTGATTCTAAACCAGAATCACATGTTATTTAGGTCTCAATCAGCCTTTAAACTCCATTGTTTTGATTTTTTTTTTTTCCTTAAAGGAGCTTTCCATGAATGGGCTTCCAGATATATATATATTTTAAAAAAAAGTTTGAGTTACTGTGCATATTATTCATCATGGGTACTTTTTCCTTCCGGGAATAGTATCATCGAGCATCTGTTTTCCTTAGTCGGTCTCAAATGTGTCCCACTTGTTCATCCATTTAGAGCTTAAAGTCTGCATTGTCCAACAGGTATTACTGTTTCATTGTTTTCGTTTTCAATCGATAAGGTACTTGCGAATATACACAATTGTAATCATTTTCACTTCATAATTATTAAAGTAAACCTAATAAACCAAAATCAACCAGAACTGGAGCCTTAGCTTACCTATACCGATTATTAGAAGTCTGTAAACGTTAATTGTGTGGTTGTCAGGACACTTGCCTAGATAGAAGGGTGGAATCTCTGTCTTCTTGAAATATATTGTTACTATGATAAATATGAAAATTCTTCCTTTTCTGGATGCTTATATTGCCACTTGTGGTCTGTTTACATTTTCAGCATTCTACTGATGTGGTGCTTCTTGAATCTGTTTGCTTTGTTTCTTGATGAATTATCCTAAATGGTCTAACAATTTCCAGTTTACTCATACATTGTAGGCTGACATCTTTCGAAGAGAGAAGAATATTATAGATCTGTACATTATGCTTTTAAGATTTTCAAGGTAAGCACAGAGAGCAGTTTGTGTTACCTCTATTTTAATTTATAATCTTCATTTGGTGGTTCCAGCTAGATTTGGGTGCTTTGCAACCACAAACGTGGTTCAATTGCAATCTACATGAAACCTGAAATAGCATTAGTTCAATCTTGAATTGGTTTTATTTAAATCCGATTTGTTTGGACTTAAGGTTGGTTTAGTTTTGGTTTATATGTCATTTGTCTAAATTGATTTCAAACTTGTTTTAGTTCATATTCAGTTGGTCTTTACATGCAAACAGACTCACATCTTAGGCAAATCTGGCCATCAAACAGAGATCTTTAGCACTTAGGAAAATAAAATGAAATCACCATAAGAGATTTTAATGTATGATCATGTTTATACGTATCTTGTAATTACAAAGCATAAAGGATTTGCAAAAAAAGAGCAAACACATCATCTCTGTGCCACATCCAGATCTTCCCAACCCTACACGCATACATTGACAAACACACAAAGACAGCCTTACATGGATCACTTTTTAGTTGTCTGCCTTAACCGTGAAACTGCATTGTGAATTTTTCTTGGTCTCATTCTTCAATTCTCAGATTTCATTGTTGTGCTCGGAATAATTTTTTTTTTTGGCCAACTATTCGCTACTGGCACCATTTTGTGACATGCCAAATTCTCCCCTAATTATATTGGAAAGATACTCCTGTAATTGCTATATTCCATGATTCAGTTTGGCCTCTGAGACAATACCCCGCCATCGAGATTACAAAGTATCTCTTCAGAGCCAAAAAGCTTATTTGAGAAAGGTACTGTATGTTCTATCATATTACGTGGCATCTTTTTTTTAAAACTTTTGTGCACTATTTGATTTGAAGTATCCTTTTAGAAATTCTTGATTGCATTGACTGAGCTGGAGGAGTTAAAGCCTGCTGTGCAGCAGAAGCTCAATGAATCAAACAGAAAAGAAATATATCAAGTAAATGAGCCGCGGCAGTTTCATCAAAATAATTCATTTGATTGGTCTCCAGTCAAAAGGCAGACCTTAACTAACTACGATTTGACAAAGGTAAATTTTCTTTGCAGCATATTAATAGAAATACGTATCGCCTTTCAATTTGCTAAATTCTGCCTCTTTACTTAAGTTTAGTTGGCAATATTGGTTTTAAGTGTCAATTCATTACTGGTAAGTAGCTCATGCAGTGACCTTTCTTGCTTTCTTTCTTTTGATGCTGTTCATATTTGTTCCAGTCTACGGAGAAAAAATATATGCTTTTATAATCTTCAGTATGCATTCTATATCTGACAGGTTACAAGACCAGCTGCACCTCAAATCATCTATCAAGTTCCAAGAGCTCAACAATTTTCATATGCTAGGCCCGTGGAAGAGCAATTCCGCAAATTGTAAGTAATCTATATTCTAGAAAGCTTCTCCTCAAAAGTGGTTGGAGTCATTTTCCCGACTAGCAATGTGCTGTACAAATCTACTACTAGTTGTGATTATTTCTTAGTTGAGTTTCAGCCTTTTTGTTTACAGGTATCATTTATGTCATGGACTATTGGGCGTTGTAGTTAACAGACACCATGTTACGTTGATTTGGGACAGAATCATGTCCCAGTTCTTTTGTGATTCTCCTTTGTTCAGAATCGTTCATACCTTATTATTTGATACTATCATTCACGTTTAATATTTATTCTACAGGAGCATTGCAGCTAATAAGAATATGAAATTCCTCTCGCAGAAAAAATGGAATAAATAATACTAGATTATCTTCCAAAATGCTGGTAATATTGACCATTTGTATGCCAAGAATGTGTACGCATGCTACGAACTAAATAATCCCAGATTCACTCATTTGAATGAAGCAGGGTAATATGTTGAATTATATAAAGAGGCTTATAACTGCTCGATATTTTTAGGGGACTGCAGTGTGCCACTTGGTCTGCGAAAGTTTATTTTGGTTATACTCCTTGGAAAAATACTTAGTGGAAAAAGAGTGTCATTGTTTCATTTTTATTTTATTTTTCTTCTGGACAATGATTTTCATTTTGAATGTGACAGTGGAGAAGTTAGATTTTGAATCATGTGTGTTTACTTTGGTGTCATTGATTATGAGTACTTTTCCTGCTTCTTGTAGATCTTTAAGCATGGTGCGCCCAAAGGAGGAAACTCTCTCCAGGCATTCTATCCTGGGTCCAGCTGGGCTTGCTGGGCAGTGGCAGCCACCTATCAGTGATAAAGGGGTATGATTTTACCTAGTGTTTTCTTTTGCCATAATGCAGGAACCACGCTGACATGTTTGTTCTGGATTAGGTCCGATATCCGAGCAATATAGACCTGACTCCAGTTGATATCCCAAGGTTGGCCTCCAGTTATTTCCTTTTACTAAGTTGGTGTGCACCTCTAGATAGATAAAACCTGAGTTAGTGGGAATATAAAAAGCAAGCTTGCTGTAAAGGCATTGCTTCAATGGAGATAGGAAGTTGATTTATTAAAGGTTAAATTTTATAGCCAGTTCTCCCTACATGATACGATTTTGCTTATGTGCGAAGAGTTTATTCCTCAAATATTTGATGTGGTTTTCTTTCTGTGTGAACAGCCTGCAGAAAACAATAGAGGGTGGACTTGCAAAGACAAAAGGTTATGGTGACTTGGAGCAAGAAAAGTCAAGTCAAGAATCGATTCATACCCAGGGTGAGAATACTCAGATGCATCATCCTGAGGAACCTTCCTCCTTGATTTCCTTTGGTGCAACAGAATCCCCTGCTCAATCAGATATTATCAGACAGCCTTCTCCTCCACCTGTACTTGCTGAAGTACAAGATGTGATCCCTGCAGTGTCTCAACCTTCTTCAAATGTACTAGCTGAGTTACAAGATTTAATACCTGCAGTATCATCCCAAGTTAGTGAGGCAGAATGTGGAAGGGATACTTCCCTGCAAGATAATTTACTTCATGCTGAATCTCCACTGCAATTGCACATTGTGAGATTACTCTCGAGCATCTTGCTCTATCTTTAAATTTCTATTTCTTAGTTGTTTTATTTTCAGGAATGGCTTATAGGTAGTGCTATATTTTTCTGATGATAACAAATTCATGTTTAAAGTGATGGTAATGACATGAATAGTATGTGCTATTATTTTCTAAGAAATGTTTCTCTTTGCAGTCAACCATGGTAATGGAGACCTTCATGAAGCTTGCTAAGTCCAACACGAATAAGAACTTAGAAACATGTGGTGTCCTTGCAGGTTCACTTGTAAGTGCTGATATAGATTACTATTTTCGGTCCAATGCTTTTTACTCTTAATGGTTTCATATTTTTTTTTTCTAATGTGCAGAAAAACAGAAAATTCTATGTGACAGCTCTTATCATTCCTAAGCAGGAATCAACTTCAGATTCTGTATGGAAATCTCATACACTTTTTCACGGCTATGTTTTTGCAACTGCCATCAATTAAGCATCTGAAGCATTTTCATTGACTTTGTGTTCTTTGATCAGTGTCAGACAACAAATGAAGAGGAAATATTTGAAGTGCAGGACAAGCAGTCTCTTTTCCCCCTTGGTTGGATTCACGTGAGTATACTATAATGCAATGAATAATCCTAGCGTTGTGCTTTAAGCCTTTGCTGTTTTATGAATTGGATGACACTTAGGAAACCTGATTGCACTTACTGCTGTTAGTACCACGCAAAGTCTACATTTTACCACACAAAGTAACTGGCCAAGGAGTTTTTAGGCATCCCACTTTTCACATTTTCTATTTGTTTTACCTCCCTTCTTACACCCATCCTCCCACTCTCTCCCTCTTTTTCCTCTTTTCACTTTTAGATTTTAGTATTTGAAACTTGTATTAGCATCAAGTCACATTGAATTCGTTGGGGTGATCCACAAACATAGAAAATGATATTGGTTTTCTTACGAGGTTGGGATGCTCATGGGGTTGGAATCCAACTGACATGACGGTACTAATGGTCCTTTGGCATCTGTTGGTTATGGATTTAGAAGTACTGATGAATTTTTGCTTGACTGGTTTTTTGTGTGTGCAAATATGATGATACCATTCCGACAAGGTGTACACACATTTCATAAGCTACAATCTTTGCCTATCATCTGCCTTGTCTTGCACCTTGCCATCAAAAATCAACAGGCCTTGTTAATTTCTGACTGTTACCTTTCTCTCTCTTTGAATCCCCTCTCACATGCCCCTTAACAACTATAGTGGTCAATAGTTCGTCTTGAAAAAAATCCTGATAAACAAATAACTAGACTATTGGTTTGTGAATCATTCCTGAAAAAATTCAGTGGTCTAATTGGAGATTGGTTCTTGTACTATTGTCATTGCTCTCTTCAAGTATTAACAGAAAGAGACATCAAGTTCATGTTCTTTAATCATACGCTAAAGATGTAATTTCAGAATTTGTGAGTCCTAAGGCTTCAAAGACTTCACTTCTGGAGGTCGAGTGCTTTTTGCACTATTACTGGTTCTGATTTACAGTATAATGGGCCAGGACTTTCTGAAGGATGTCAAGCTCTCCACTTTGTGGCGAGGAGAGTTGATGGAAAAGAAAGCAATGTAGTATGATTGGAGGTTGGAGATTACCAGTTGGTGCTTGAGATTTTCCTTATAGATATGCAAAATGAGCTTAATTGAGAGCCTTAAAAATTCTTGGGGATTAGGGGTTGAAGTATGCCGAGATTTGATGAGGAAAGTGGAGGAAATCAAGGAAGAAGAATCAGTTTAGATCAGTGCATACCTTCAGCAAACCAAGACGCATGAAAATTTATTCATTAGACTCTACTCATTTTTAACAAGAGATCTTATTATGGATATTATGGCAATCTTGCTTGGTGAAAAAGATCATTCAAAACCGACTATTTTCGATATTACTCAACTTCCACTGAAAAAAACCACTCGTCTAATTCATAGTAGTAGTGGCTATCTTGGAAACCGTGAAAGAACTTACAGATATAAAATCCTCTAGGAAACTTCTTTTCTGACTTAACTAAGAAAGTATCTGTCAATATTATAACTAAAGCAAATTGAGCTGGAATTTCAGGGAAATACAATTATTCGTTTGGTTATAGAATCAGTCGAACTAATCAATCGATGAGTTGGAGCAAGAGAGAGAACTTATCAATATAAAATCGTCTAGATACCTTCTTGTGTAAATTAACTGAGAAAGCACCTGTCATCTGGAAATAAAGAAAGTTGTGCTGCTATTATTCATTGAGAACTGATCAAGAAGATCTGATTCCATATTTCCTGCCTTTCATGGAGCCTCATTTTATGTCCCACAATAAAAGCTCCAACTTGTGGGACATGGGAAAGTTCATGGGAAGCAAACGTAGACTTCCTCATTGATGGCTTCCAGCTGTCTTTTCCGAAAATTCATTATACAAAATCTAGGCACATTACCTTGTGCTTAAGTGAGCATTTTTGTCTGTTTATTTCCTTTTGTCTATTACTTTTTGCTGCTGTTTGTGGGGGTCAAGAGCATATATTTCGAATGAGGAAATAAATGTGTAGTATATTATGTGTAAATTTGCTCCTTTTTTTAATTTTTATTTTATTTTTTCGTGAAGCTCCAAAGTGGTACAGAAGATGAGTTATGAAAATGCTTCCTTGTAGAGTCTTGGTTTATATATAACAGATATTATATTATTTACGTGAAGATCACTGATGAGTAATTGCATATGGTTCATTTCCAAATCTGTATATCGTTATAATGTTATATGTTAAAACATAACATGGCTTGCGTACTGACTGTTTAGTTGGTAACTTGGTGCAATTTACAGACACATCCTTCTCAGTCTTGTTTCATGTCGTCAATTGATCTTCACACCCATTACTCATATCAGGTATGCACTTTCTTCTGTTACCATAATGGTTATCATGGTTTTCAGCGGAAGTCATTAAACTCTACTTTCTCGATACACTTATCACTTGTATCCAGCTTTCTTGTTCCCAAACATTTATGGTAATTTATTTATGTCTGAAACCTCACTCTTTTCTCTGGTGTTTGATTTTTTTAAGTCTATGTGTTTTTTTCACTTCTTAGTAGAGGTGATTTTATCATTTTTGTATGATGTTTTTATGTGTCTGGAAATATGGGCCTGATTTCATATAAATCATTGTAAACAAATATTTAAACCTGCAAAGTAAGGATATATTTCAACCCCAACTTCTCCTACTATCCCTGTTTAGTGATTTCGACCTGCAAAGAGTAAAATAAGTTCAAAAATTTCTTAGCCAAAATCGTCTATGTACAAACTTATATCTTCTCCCCTGGCAAATAATATGAGAAGGAAGAGGGGGTGGTGGTATGCGCGCCTTGTTGTGTGATGTGCCTAATCTCACGTGGATGAGAGAGTTGTGTATTTACTTATCAAAGAAAAATGAATATTACTTGTCACTACCAAAGTTTGGGAGCTTGCGGTTTAACATTTGAAGCCACTTTACTATAGTGCTTCGTTATTTCTCTATAGCTTATGCAAATGCTTATTCCATTCTTTTAGATTATGTTGCCAGAAGCTGTTGCTATTGTCATGGCTCCTAAAGATGGATCAAGGTACGTCCACTCTCCTAAAATTGGGTCCTGCGAAATAATATGTACTGCTTAACTATTTTTCGTTAAATAAATAGTTTATTTATATTAGAAAGCTCTTCTTTGTTCATCATCTGTACAGAAAGCATGGCATTTTCCGGTTAACCACCCCTGGTGGCATGTCTGTCATTAGAAAATGTCAGCAGCGCGGCTTCCATCCACATGATCAGCCTCCAGATGGTGGGCCCTTATACAGGACTTGTACAGATGTTTACTTGAGTCCTGATATAAAATTTGACGTCATTGATCTTCGGTGACCACAATTACAACGTTCAGGCGGGAACAATTTAACGATGCAATTGTGCATATCCTCTGTACAATACTCTGACTTTACCATTACAGAGCGGTTCTAAAGAAAAAACAGGCCTGTCTACCTTTTGGTTTTTGTATAAAGATAGGAGAAACGTACCAGCTGGTCATATAACTAGGCACCATTTTCCCTGATCAGTCTGCCATCAGATTGCAAAGGTCGTCCTCCATTTGGAAAGAAGTGGATGCTCTGTGATTCAGTTTACGATTCGTTGCTTACCTTAAAATGAAAACTTTTCCACTCCGTTACAAAACTGCCACAGAATTGCTTAAACAGAAGCATCACTGGAGATGATCACAGCTTAATCCCTGAAACATATTATTACTGGATCACTTTATTAGTAAGCAGTAAAGTGTTAAGTTCTTGAAAGCTACTTGTATTCTTGTTTTTTGCTTTGTTCGTGGAATCTTTTTTCTGGATTTTACATCATCGATTATACTCTTATTTAATTCTTCAACAGTTAAGGCTTTAGTTTCAGTGCATATCCTGCCCAGAGGGTGTCCTGTCAATTGAAGATGCAATTTTGCGTATCCTCAAAGCAATTTAAATAGATGTCCCGGTAAAGGGAAATGGATAAAGAGGCATTTTAGGAAGATGTAGGCGGCCACAACTTGAAGAAATGGAGGGAAGATTTGTGAGGTCAAGTCTATCTCCCTTATTCCAAAAGTTGGAAAAGGAAAAGTTGGAAGGAAGGTTGAAAGAAACCGAAGAATAACCTTTATGGAGATGCGTCGACTTTGGTCGGCCGACGCTTTTGAAATTGAGTTACTTTTACCTTCTATACCTCTCTTCACGTCAACATTTTACTTTTCCTTTCCCGGGATGATTCAAATTTTACCAAATACAAGTTAGGCAAAAATGGTGTGTTCCTAGTCACTCATCTTTTTGACCTGCAAGAGGGTTTCGTTACTTTTAGCAGTTAAATAGAGTGTGGGACAGTCGCATCAATTCCACAATCTCGCGTTACCAAGGCAATTGTTGGAGTCTAGAGGCAGAGGAGCCAGAGCAAGAATGCAGCGTAGCCCAAGAGAATTTAGCCTGTCAAGGTATTAAGCTACCTTTCGGCGGCCACCCTCTAGTTCCCATTGGGGCAGGGCATCATATCCGGGAACCATAAAGCCTTGGGATAGGGAACAGGGGCTATTTGCGTCTGAATAAACCACCAGGACTCCTAATGGTCGAGAAAAAGGTTGGTCCATGATAGAGGCCTGAGCTTCAAAAGCTTTAAACCAAGACTAGGGAAACTCTACGGAGTCCTGAGAGACCAAAAGTTCCTATTTTAAATAAACATTATTTCTGGTCCAAAGTACTTTCTTTCTTTTGCCAACTGCAGTTGTTTTCAAGAGTGAAAACAAAAGCATCTCAGTATGGGCACACTGTAGCATTGTACCATGAAATGGGTCTCCTCCTTTATTGTGTATGCATCTTTCACAAGGAAGGTCCACTGGCATAACCACCAATGCAGTACCGCTCACATGATGGAATAATTCCACATGAGCTGGGTCTTCTTCTTGTTCAACCATCTTCCGTAATTCAGGTCACAAGTTGACCAGAGAGAAGGATCAAGCGATGCTGTGATGGTGAGAAGACAAATATCTGATATTAATCTTACATCCTATGCTTGTACTGAGTTCTCACTACAAGAAGGTCAGTGGGTCCTTTTGGTAGGGAGTGGTTGAGAGGGCGACCCATGAAAGTGGCAAGGATCAAGCCTTCTGCGGGGGTCCATTTTTGCCTTTCTCTCTACATCAGACTGTTCTTTCTGGTCGCCAGCAGGCTCTTCCCGTGTCTATGCCGTCAGGGGGGGTCTGGTTTCGCTATCCTTTCACGTGGAAAGGTTGCGCACGTCGGAAGTTGCCAAGAAATGGATTACATTTGTTGCCCACTTGCGTCCTTCACCCTAAGGCCCTACCTGCCATACCATAGAGTTCCTCCATCATGTCTGTCATCACCTTAGGGGAGTCCTACATGCTTACCTGAGTTTCACCTTAGGGGTGTTCTCTTTTAATGAACAATTTTAAGAGAAGACAGGATATTCTAAAGTTTTGTAACATCCTCGTGAGAGTCTTAGGAGTTCTATAATTTCGGTTTTCTATGAAGACTGTTCCTTTATTTCTTAGGATAAAAGGGTCACTATATTAACTGTCGTACACAACTCTTTTTAGTTCTTTTCCTTTAACCAATTGTTAAGTGTTAATTAATAAAGTGGGGAGCCGGCAGCATCTTGACCTTCTAATTCATAAGAGCCGAAGCTTTAAATAACCTGGCATAATGGAGTTCTTTAGGAGCTCGATGACCGGCACATCTTAAATCTCTATTTGAAAAGATCCAAACCAACTTCCTGATGAAGTCTTAATAGCAACGTTAACAAAAAGATCCAAACATTATTAAGGACTCGTTGATATAAGTTATGTAGCAATTGGTTTCATCTATCTAAGAGTTAAATTCACAAAGTGGGTAAACTAGGTGACTTGACCTCAGCCACTAGTTTCTATTTCAATGATAGAAGTCTTCTGATATTTTCTCAATAAAATAAACAACTTGGAGAACTTGCAAGAAAAGGTTATACATGCATATTCTAAAAGAAGACTAGGATGAGAATAGTTGAATGGTTCAAGAAGTTTGCTTATACTCCGTGTTCCATTAATAAGAAGTCTACGAGAATTTGTAGCTATCAGCAGTAGGTAGAAAATGAAGATTCTTCTTCTTCTTCTTCTTCTTTTTTTCTTTGCTTAATCAATTCTCTCCTACCCTTATCTTCAATCTATACGACCTTGAATGACTTTTTCTTTGTAGGGTAAACGCTTCCATCTTTGTGAGGGCCAGGAAGAAGCCCTAATTTTGCACCGACACACGCCTTTAAGAATTTTTTATGAGTGTAAAAGGTCATATCATCAAAGGAAAACAGTAGCTCAATCATTTTGGGTTCCTAAAATCAAGAACTTGATTTTAGGTGAAGAAAAGGACGTTGAAAAACAAAGCCTAGCGCCAAATTTGAATACGCAGGCGCACAAGAAGCTCTGAGTCATAAGTTTTTGCATGTCTTAAAGTACTCTTAATCCTCTTAAAGTTCAACCCCATAGATTGCTTACTTGCTTATAACACAACGCGTCTGGTTAAAGATATTTCAGTTTGCTGATCAGTTTGGATTTCTGGGTAATGAGGAGATGGGCAGAATTTAAACTAGGACTAAAAGTTTTTTGGCTTTAAGTACTAAAAATAAGTATATAGTCCAGTTAATTCATAAGTTGAGGGATATTAGTTTATAATCTCTCTCATATGAGACTTTTGTCTCCAACATTAGGTTTTCAACAAAATCCTGATCCTTAATCATACCAGACGAGCCGAAGGTTTCCCACATGGTACAAGCAAGAAATCAGGAACATCCCGGGAAAAAGGTGCAAAACCTTAACCCAACAATGAAATTGTAGGAGGCTTTAGTCTTTTTAAGCACAGTGGATTACAGATGGCTTACAGTAAGCACATTTAGTGTTCTCTGGTTCGTGTTGAGATTTTCAGAAAAGGAACTGTTCCAGGACAGAATCTTTGCTTGGATAGTTTGTCTGTTGTGTATGTTTAAATAGAGTAGGTGGATTCCATGTCTGCGTATGACAGAACAAGAGGGACATCCCTTTGGTGATCCCAATGCATACCATATATTAGTCTGATTACCCCACAACGAAAAGGGGCCATGGTTGAGAAACTGATGTCCCATCAACCTTCAACCGATCCATAAATTATGAATAAGCTCATCTTGTCACGAGCATCCCATCATCCGATCGAGAAAGGTGGTAATTATCATGCAAAATGTCAAACGTGCACCAAGGTCTTTTGAAAATTTATGGCTTTGCTCCTAATCAATCGAGTTCCATAATCATGAACAGAAAAATGATCATTTTATTAACCCTCCAGTATTGCCAAATTTGGAGGAGTGCGTGTTGACCATTTCTGAACGGTGCATCATATCATATGGTTGGCTTGTTCTTTCATCCGACGCGACATGACAATCTTAGGCAATAAACAACTGTGATCATGCAAAGCAGTGAGGCTAAACCTGTGGCTGAATCCGTGAACCTTTTCCTTAACTTGCTCTATACGCCAAAAGTGTCTGAAATTCTGCATTCTGTCTATGGTCGTTTCGCCAGACTGCCTGAAGCTAATCTTCATGAACGAAAAATAAGAATTCCTTTTGTTATTAAAATTGTACACACAGAACATGTGTAAAATTCATGAAACAAAGGTTACTATTGACATCAATGATTGAGATTATGCACCAGCATTTCGTAATCCGAGGACTAGTCTGTATTCAACTCTTGGCTCTATCAAAAGGTGTTTACATTCACAAACGGGTGATATCATTAGCCAAACCATTCATTAATTTGATCATCGGAAGCTCCAACCAAACATTCCAACTCCATTACTAAATTATTTGAGATTGATGAGATACAGCTCGCCTCACTAGGCGAGGGGAAACATGGAATCAGCCGTTGTGCTGCAAACGAATTTTTATGCTGCATAGCTACCTTTTGTAGGGCCAAATCAGGTTCCCCTGAGCTTTTCAGGGGGCGTAAACTATGATAAACAAGAAGCAACAAGATACTGAGTAGCTTATAGCTCCATTACTTTGTCTTGCTACGCTCACAAGGTTCCAAAGCTCAAATCATACTTTTGAGTTTGATTGTCCCCGGAAATTAAGCATTAAAAGGTTGATTTGCCGGGCGTGAAGTCCGGCTTCTAGTATAGAATTCAAAGAACTTCAACCAAGGGGCATTTCCTGACGCAGCATCGTCTCTTTATTACATCAGCTTAATTTGCTTTTACGGATCTTAATGTGTTTAACCTGAAGTTTAGAAGGAAAAAGTTCATGTTCAGTCTGAAAAGTCTTGGGTCACGTCCCGAATCAAATGATTTCTCACCTAATTCAAAGTGGACATGCGATGAATTATGACAGTAGGTTCCTCCGCCGATGTCTGATGTTTCTGGGATTTAGTCTCTACGTTCTGTTCCTTTGTAAGTTTCTGCAAAGTTAATCCCTTTTCCATCCAAAATAGAAAGAGAAGGAAGAAGTTGAAGACTTGCTTCTCTGCCATAAAAATCGGAGAAAAGCCTGGACACACTTGGTAAAAGAAAGGCCGGTGGTTGAGAGCAGAGCTGTAAAAGTCAATCTTTCGTTGAGTTTTACACTACTTCGAATGTTTAAGAACAGATAAGGCTCTTCATGAAGATCTTACGTGTTTCCCAAATATGGCTCCTGAGGTCACATCACTAGAGCAATACATGTTGTCATCTTCATTTTTAGAGTATTATTAACTGCTGTTCCTTCTTTTCTTCTTTGTTGCGGTTTTTCTTTGCCTTTTGAATGACGGTAAGTCCTGCAAGATTCGTATTACTGAGTCTTTGTCCTTATTTCTCTCATAACCTTAAGATAGATTTCTTCTCGAATCCTTTTATATATTTCTCCATTTCTGTGTCTCTCCTGTTTGCTTTCTTTCTTTTGTTTCCTTCCTTTAACGTCAACAGACAACTACCATCTGCTCCATTGCCAGAGAGAAAGAGCGTTCCACCTTTGAGCATTTAATTTTCTGGCTGTCTCTCGATCGTGTTTGAAACTTGAAAAACATGCCGCTTCTTTCTCTTCGTATCCCTTTTTTGACTTCCGAAATCCAAGCGATTTTTTAAGCCTTTAATGTTGCTCTGGTGCCTGAAGTTTGAATCTTCTGCCATCTCTTTTTTCAAAGTTTGCTTTGTTGAATTATCGTCTAGTCGAAAGTCTTCCTGGTGGAAATCTTTGTCTGGTTCTAGTTTCTACCATTTTTCGTAGCTTTTTCATAGCGAGGGACAGAGACTCGGATTGATATGCGCTCAGAAAGAAGTCCTCCTAGATTATCTTTCTCCCATGATCCTGGCCAGCCGGAAGTTGGGCCAATTGAACTGAAAGAGAATCAGGCAGACTCGCCGCTTTTGGACTCTGATTTTGAGTTCAGCATTAGCAGCAGCCTCGATCATGAATCGTGTTCCGCGGACGAGCTTTTCTCGAACGGCATACTTCTTCCACTTCAAGGTAAAGAGAGTTTTGTTTCTTCAGAGGAAATCCATCGTTGTGAACCTCGGGCTGTTGCTCCGCTTCCTCCTCGTCCTTGTGAGAAATCAAAGAAAGATTTCAACGTGAAAGAAGTCAAGGAAGTAAACTCGGAGCACAAGAAGCATGTATCCAAGACTTTCTGGGGCTTCAGAAGAAGTGCTAGTCTGAATTCTGACGGTAAGAGAAGCTTTTTACGCTCATTACCCCTTTTGTCGAGAAGCAATTCAACCGGTTCAGCCTCAAATCCAAAGCGAACAATGTCGAAGGAAGTTTCCAAGCACAATTCACAGAAACAAGGATCTCGACCTTTGTCGAGGTCATCATCTTCTTCATCTACTTATGAAATGCAGCAAAAGCCTCCACTGAAGAAGAATTACGGAGGATCTCACAATGGTGTTCGGATTAGTCCGGTGTTGAACGTACCACCTCCTTGCATTTCTAAAAGAACTGAAAATCTCTTCGGCTTGGGTTCTTTCCTACGCGACAGGAAAGATACAAAGAACAAGAAATGATTTTCACTTGCTTTTTCATCGACTGCATCATTAGATTTTCGTTTCTTTAAAAAGGTACTTTTGATTTCTGCTCTTTGCTTTTCTTGAGTCATATCGAAGAACATGAAAACTTGTAAAGGACAAAATATGTTTTTGAGCTTTAGAAGACATCCAAGAGCTGCTAATTCTTGTATATTGGATGGAGCGTATTGGAATTTTCTTCGCCTAAAAATATCGCAAGCTTAAGAAAACAGCAACAGATATCCTTCATTTATGCTTGTCTTGTTCTTGTTCTCTTTTTTACTTATTCAGCAGATATACTTTATGTTTATTCTAAAGCCGTCTCTCTGTCTACGTAATGCTTTAATGTACAAATAATTTTCAATTAGCTGTTAGTCTACGAGGTATGGTAAAGGTTTTGTTCTTATCTTAGACAAAAGACAAAATGGGGCTTGCATCATGGGAGCAGGTTTGAAAAACAATCTGCAGAAATGCCTTCTCTTGCCAGAGCTGTTGTCTGTATGCACTTTAGCTACTCAACTGACCTAATCATGAACAATTATTTGTTGGGTTTGTTTTGAATCTGTCAAGATGGGGTCAGGCTTGGATTGGATCAGATACCTTTTCCAGACGATGTCCAAAGAATACAACTGCATATTAATGTTATAAACCTTTGGTTTGAGACAAATTTCTGTAAATACCGACACAATTTAGTTCTCCAATTAACACCATGCACTTTACGGAGCAGTTCATCAAAATCTCGGGACTGCTCGAAGCCAAGGACCATATAAAGAACAGAGAGGATAATTTTTTTCTCTTGGTCGTTGCTAGCAGCAGAGGAATAAGGTACAATCCTTTTTGTTATATAATGAGAGAAAATAAAGTAGAATTGCAAGTACATTGGCAGCAGTGTGATATTCAATAAAGTAGCTCGTCTACAATCGTGAATAAACTCCTAAATATTAGAGGACCCATCTCTGATTCTCAGCCAGCCCACGGTAATGAACAAAACTGGAGGCTGCCTGAACGCACGACTCCTAAGACGCGGACTGCAAATGAACTTTATCTGTAGTGATTACTTGTATGAGCTTTTCCTCTATGAGGACGACGAAAGTCCTCCATGCGAGACTTTACAATAACACTTCAACTTGAAGTATACTCAGCATTCTAAATTCTTTCTCAAATTATCATATCGGATTGACTTATATGAAATTTGTATTATGCTCTTAGATGATCTTTGCAGACGTGGGTGAGAGATTTCAGCAACGTAGAAAATGCAGAAGTCTATGAAATCAATGTTGATTCAACTGGAAGTTATACATAAAATAGGTCACCGGGGTTGTTCGTTCGAAGTCTAGATGCAGTTTTGGATAGACAAGCTACTTGAAAACAATGTCAAATACTATTCTTCAATTGGCTAGCCAAAAAAAAAAAAGGAAAAGTAGGTATTGATCTGGTAAGAGGCGAAAACCCAAGAGGATTTTGAAGCAGCTTTTCTATATTGAATAGGACATTCTGCAATAATGTGGCTAATATCTTCTTCACTCAAACAATTAACATATGCTGAAGTTGGTGAATTCCAACACTTATCCACCAACCTTTAGTTTCTTTCTTTTTTATCGAATTGAAGGTCATTTCCAACACTTGCACGATTTTGCTGATTTTGCAAGTAGCCCCACATTGATGGCATCGTTGGAACAGCTTGAACGGAGTTGACATAGTCCGCGAACGCTATCCAGGACTGATACATGTACATAACGACTTAAATATTTTCATATGCTTCTGCTGCATAGAAGAGGTCAAAATGTGGAAAAATGGCAAAATTGATAATTGCCTTACGTATTGAAAGTGTAAGGGTAAGTGGAACTGAGAGAAATGGTATGGGCCTAGAATTATAGCTTTAGCACGTACATTACTTTAGAGTAATCATTTTCTTTTTCTTGGTAGCCAAACACGAGATTTTAGTTTTCTGAGTAATAAAAGGAAATTAAACGAAGGAACTAAAGAGGTGGGCCTTTTCCATTGTCCAACAACAGATTCAGCAAGGGAATGCTTCATTCACACGAAGAGATTCCCAGGAGCAGCGAGAGAGAGGAAACTACACTGCTTCAAGTCAAATCAAGAGCAATCCTCATTGCTTGGAGAAGTATCAGAACTGAAGAGCTTCCACCTTCTGCCATTGTTTGGCAGAAAGGAGGGAAGGGTTAAATGGGCTTTAAATCACCTAGTAAGGTGATCTACAAGCACATTGGTACAGTGACCAATCTTGTTGCACCACAATGGTGTCCAACAACTGTGATCTTCACATTCAAAAAATACCAAGGAAAACATATGTACAAGTACATTCACTCTTGAGTATTTCAGAATGATTTTGTTCTTCTGTATAATTGTGTTTAAATGATTCCTAAAAGCTTCCAATGTCAGTGACTTCAGTACCATAGATCCGCTGTAAGACCCAAGTGGGATTCAGCAATTCAAAATCATTTTTATTTCAATGGATTCTCCATTGACTTGGTTCTTGTGATATTACCATTATTTAGATCACAATGTACCAGTGGTTAGTAGGCAAAACGTTTGAAACTAAACCAGAAGCCAATCATAAATTCATCTTTACACCTGCAAAAAATTGTTCGAGTATAAAGTCAACAATTCATGTGATATGTAAATATCAAAGTAAAAAGCTCAGAGGCCCTTTTTATATATATATATCATTATATCATTTTGATTACATTAGATGAATGGATTGATTACTCATAATGAAGTAGAAAGCTCAAAGGCCCTTTTTTTTTTTTTTTCTGTGTAACGTCTGACCGAATAGGAAAACTGCACACAAAACAAACCAAAACCACCTTTTGAATCTGTACTGGCAATGTCTTTCTAATACCGACAAGAATTTGTTGTTTGGCGATGAGTTATAATAGGTGATTTTCGTTATGGCCAATAGTTCTTTGCATGGCACCATGCAAGAGCACATGTAGCAGACGTTCCACAAGTGATGGTAGTTTTAATGCATCAATGAACCCGGAAGTTGATAATTAAGCTGATTTTATTGTTGTGTTCGGGTTGTAGGACGAACAATAACCATCGTCCTGCTTTGTAGGAAAATCAGAATGTCTGTACAAGTTTTTCCTTTTTTTTTTTTTTCCTCTCCCGTGCATACAAGCATTTACAAAATTACTGTTAAAAATCTTTCTCAAAGAAAAGGAGAAAGAAAACCTCGTTACTGTAAGGTCGAGCAGTTGGAATTTGTCATCTCACTCTTGATCACCTTGGTGTTATATGATCCACAGAATCCACACTTATGATACAGCCAGTGGAAGCGTGACCTGCCCTTTCTTTCACAGTCATTGCATAGTATTTCCTGGATTGCCGAAGGAACATTAGTTAGGCAGAAACTCTAGCCAGAATGAAAGATTAACATTGCCACATGGAGCCACCTTCATTATCATTATCATTATCAAACTGCTACTACCATGAGAAAATCGGACAAAGCAATGCATCACACGCATCGTTAGGCGAGTCTGGCCTGTACTTTTTCTTGAAAATTTCTATTCATGAAATCTATAACGGAGCTTTAATCCCAAACCACTTGGCGCTATCTGAAAAATTTCTATTGTGCGCCAGTGGAGAAAAGTGGCTAGGCTCATGATTTACTTCGAATTTATGAGATTCAAATTATATATTCTTAGGCAAACTGCAATTTTCAACCCAAACCAGGGTATCCGTTATAATTGGAAGCAATGTACCTGACACTGATCCCTGTATTCCTCAGGAAGCTCCTCTGCAGTTAGCAATGCGTCAAGCATGCCAAAGTACACCTGAGTAGGTATTGTGCCCAAAAAAAAAAAAAAAATGAGACAATAGAGAAAAGAAAAAAATAATATGCTTCTTGTGTTCTGTAGGTAAATGGCAAAGAAACTCCGAAAAAAAAAACTGGAGAACAACTGTCATCTTTTCTTATGAAAATTGAAGGCAGGAGGGAACCAATTCTAATAAGTAAAAGACTTAGCTCATTGTCATTTTCCCCAAGAAATCAAGAGGTCATCGATTTTATCCATCTCCAAGGACAATAATTTAGAATCTGAATAACTGAAACTCTAACCACGCAGTAAATGAAAGGGGAAAAGTTTCTTACTGCCATATCTCCTAAAGATTTGCTGCAAATCGGACAGGTGTAATGACTGCAGGTGTAGGCCTAAGAGAACAAAATAGGTTTGAGATTATATCCACCCACTATATTCTGATTCTCAGAAAGGAAAGATGTATAAGATGAAAAGTAAGGGACCAATATATGCAGAACACAAGCTTTTGAGAGAGAGAGAGAGAGAGAGAGAGAAACCTGAAAGCAAGCTGAATGCATGTAATGGCCACAAGGAAGAGCTCTGACCATTGCACTCGAAGTGAATAAGAAATCACAGCAGATAGGGCAATTTGTTTCTAAACCTTTTTCTAGGCACTTATGGTTCACTACATGTATTCCGAGGCAACAATTGCATGTCATGCAATGAAAATAATCAATGCCAAGACCTCTCCCAAGACGGCATAAATTGCAAAATGGGCAGTGATATACAGTCCTGATGAAAGGAAGCCAATGATGAATAAGTCAGCGTTTCCGGACAAACACAGTGTACTGAGCACCACAAAACAAAAGGTAAGGTCCGAGAAATGGAACTACACAAGTTTTTCACAAAAGCTTAATAATACATTTGTGGTATTAATGTGAAAAATGAAATCCCAAACCTTCTAAGTAAGAAAAACAATGTTTCAGTTATTTGTCTTCAACTTTATTCGTTCTTTGGTTGTAAAAGACATTTTTATTGGTTTGGAAGCGCAAAAAATTAAGAGAACAAACCTATAAAAGTGCGAATAAAGAAACAAATAAAATAAAAATAAAAAATCCTCTTCAATACCATACACAAGTCTACCACCTTTTATCTTAGTTAAAAACCAAGAAAAAGGAGAAAAGAAAAACCTTCTACAGCACTTTGTACCACAAAATTTTCTGGGTTTGATAATGTGTGTGCTAAACATTAAAATTTCCAACATGTACCTTTCATCATCAAAAAATTTACAAATATTGCAATAATACTTTGCCATTGAAAATCCATTGCATGAAGGTGTCATGCACACTGGCCCCACTGGTTGAATATTCAGGCAACGCATACACATCATTTCTGATGTTGCTTTCCTGCAATTTAAAAAAAAAAAAAAAAAATTAGAGAAATAGTATGCAAACATAAAATATGGTCAATAATATCAAGGGCTTACCTGTCCATTGAATGATCGCTCACATTGTCATGGCAAAATCTGCAAGTAAACAACTTGCCACAACAAGCAGCACGAAGTTTGCAGTTTCTTTTATAGTGTTCACATCCAAACACACGTTTCTCAGGATCTTGAAATGAAGGGGAGCGTCCGACTACATCTTCACCACTAGCAGCTTCTGAATCTACTGATTTAGGTAACTTCTGCTGAGCTGCAATCCAGCGACTAAAAGAAGCAGGTAGTCATAAATGATTCAGGACCAAGAGATGAAGTGCTTTAAGATGCCATTTACTAGACTGAACACATAAAGCATTTTTGAGAATCTCTATTATCTTTTTGTTCTTTTGGTAGCAAAGTAGATTGTCACAATGAGAACTAACCTAGTCATAAGATTCTGTACAAGGTATGCCTTTCTCCTCGGATCAAGGGTTGAGTCCTGATAGACCTTCCTAATTTCTGACTCAAGCTCATTTTGATTCATACGGAAAATATCCTTCCAACCAGGCTTGAACATCTGATCATTCTGGTCCAAGCTTTCTTGATAGTCTATTCCTAGAAGAAAAAAAAAAGTAGAATTCAGTCCACCAACCCACTCCAGCAGATATATCAGCACATAACATGTGAAAAGGATAAAACCATAACAACAATGGGACCTATAAAACATGACAGCTGACTAAGGCAGCTAAATTTAATTATTGTAACCATGAGCGGTAATCTCCACCAGGAGAGAAATAATGACCTTTTTGGGAGATGCAGGTTTCCAGTGTTTCAGTCTCAGAAGTTGACACTGGACTTCCTTTCCAACATTCATTCAGCCATTCATTAAACATGGTGTTTTTGGTTGCCTGTTTCCATGTGTCCATCATTTTGTTTTGCTCATCCTGAGTAAGTGCAGAAGTTACCCACGGAAGCATAGATTGCAGCACTTCGGCACCTGTAGTCCCAATTATGCGGCCCACTATTTTATCTTGCTCCTCCATAGAGAAATGTCTAAGCAGTGGCCACAGCTCAAGTTCTTCCCTGAAAAAATGGTGATCCAAGGTCACTCGTATTGATTTGCACATTCCTTGAAGCTTCGTAGCCAGCTCATTATATTTTTTAGCAGCGTCGCTATCATGGGCAGAAGAAAATCCAGTGTTACTTCCAGTTAGATACCCTTTCATACGGCCCTTCTGCAAGCTTTCAAGAATGTGTGAAAGCTCAGAAAGAACAGAAGATATGTCTTCAAATAATTTTTCTTCCTGCTTATGATCCAACGTGTATGAGTGACTCACATTATGAAGTGCCTCTTTTGATTCCAATGCTGGAAACACTATATCATCCTCAGCATTACTATGAGCTCTGTATAAGCCCCACAACAGACGAAATCTTCCACTGAACTGCCGAAGAAATGTCTCATCAAAGTCACTAAGCTTTCCAGACTCAACATCTAAATACTCTAAGTCTTTGATTATGGCTTTATGAAATTTAAATATAGTATCAATTGGTCCTTCTGCAAACACTGTACCAGAGGAGCCATTATCACTTTCCCAGACAAAAAGACTGGAGTTAATAGATGGGGCAGAGGAGCTAAAAGACAAGGAGCGCAAGGACTTGGCAGTAGCAAGGGAACTCAACCCCAGATTATTACTGTTTACGCCTAAACCAGGGACACAACAAGGTCGATCACTAAGACATTGTTTCTCAGAATCTACAGTCTTCGATGGATCAGAGACATTGCTACTCTCGCAAGTCACTGAGACATTTCGTTTCAAGGGCCTTTTGACTTCATCTCCTTCAGCTGATAATGGTCTGTCTCCAGCAGGCAATATTAAAGAACATGCACAGGACGATCTACCAAATTTTTCCTGAGTCTCAGCAAAACCTTTAGCAGGGCAGCAACCAGTTGCATTTGGAGATAAGCACAAATCCTGGTTACGAGCCTTGCAAGCCCAACCAGAAAAGAGTGTTACCAGAGCCATATCTGATGCGGGAGCTGAATCCAAAAATCATTCTCAGTTTTTTTTTTAAAAAAAAATGTAAATGGTAAACTTGGTAATAGTATTTGTATAATTATCTCTAAGCAAAGATAAAGGAACTAGATGTAGAACCTGCCAACTGCATGTTTCCAAGGAATTTCTTTGCTTCGTCTTCAGTCAATGATCCTACCAGCCATGGCAAGATACGCTCAATCAATTTCAAGGGCATCAAGCACAAGCTTTGATACAAAAGTTCCCGCTGTCTTTTGAAGCTAAAGTGCTTTCGGGCAAGCGGAAGAACCTAAAGTATGCAGGTCGCTTAGCAGGTCTCTTAAGAAATCAACAGTGATATTTGATATTCTATGTTTCTAGTCATGTAACCTAAAATACCATGCAGCAGGTACAGCATGGCATCAGATGCCACTTTTACCGTTTTTTATCAACTCCAAAAAGCTAACTCAGCACCCTTGTAACATCAAACTGCTCACCTTCCACAGTCTATTACTAGAATTACAGAATGGTATAAATCCTTACCAATTTCCAAAACTCCCTTAGAGATTATTGCATCAACAAGGAACTGACCTGAGCTTCCTCATTGTGGAAGTGCCGCTGTATTGTTTCCATTATGCGATCAGCATGTGAGCACAATTGTTCATGAAACTCAGCAGCTGTAGAGGTTTCTCCTGCACCTTGTATACTTTCAATTAGACACCTAAACTCATTGAACTTGCTTTCTTCGTCCGCATGTTCCTGGAAAAACGAAAATTCTCCGTCTACTGCAGGAAATATGACCTCGTCCTCAGCAATACTGCAACCAGATGAACATCATACACCAGAAGAAGAAGAGAAGATATATAATTGCATGACAGCAGTGCCAATTATAAATGGGTAAGCTACACCTTGGTCCCTTGAACTACCACTACTTGCAGCAGTAGCAATGCCTTCACATAACCCATTCTCTTAGACTGGGTACAAGTCCACCAAACTGATGATGTAGCATAACTGCAGCTACTCTACCATGATATGGTCCGCAGCAATGGCAACCAGAGTGGCCTTACAGGGGCCCACTGCACATTTAAGAACCTTTCCAGCTTTCAGCACATAAACCATTCTAATCCTCACCGAAGGCATCATAGTCCTACAACTAATCCTATCCCAAACCCAGCCCTCTCCTCCTAAAGCCTCCCTCTCTTTGCTGGACTCTTTCAGCTCCTCCTTGTCCATCACCACTCTGCTCCTTCCCATCATCCCTCAACAGATGGTGTCTCACCAAAGCCAATCCTCCACACCGCCCTAAGCTTCAGCCTGGCCCCAAAGTTCACATCAAAAAGCCCATGGGACCCTGCATCAGCTGGCAACATTCTGATTTCATCGAACCCAATGATCACTCAGCTCAAATTTATCATTAGCTTGAATCTCCAGTTGACAACATATTTTTTTCCTCCAACGTGAGATCAGTGATTCTCACTTACAGGAACAAGGAGTACCAAGGGTGGCAGGTGCACTGTGTTTCAGTTATGACATTTTGTGATCGGTCATAGGTAGGGTTCAGCAGGAGCAAGTTTCATTGTCCAGGTGAAGAGTTGCAGACTTGGGTTTAAGGGAAAAAAAGAAGGATTTGGAATGGGATTAAGTGTTTTAATACAACTGGCAGCTCTCAGTGTAATTTAGTCATTTCACAACTCCAACTTGCACTTTTCATCCATATTAAGAGCCTATTTGGACTGAGGGGCAACATTGCAGTGATCTTTCTAATTATATACTAAATCAAGTTGGTATAGAAGTTAGTGGGGATAAAGGTAGTTCAAGAGAGCAAGATGTAGTTTACCCATTGCTACCTTTCAATGTTTGACATAATTCAAACATAAACATGTAGTAAAGAGATAAAAAGATGAGAAAAGCACAACCCTTCTTAGCTGTCATGATTTATCTTATTGAGTTGGATCATTTGTTCATCTTAAGTACTAAAAGAATTCTTGCACTATTCCTGTAGCAAAATAGTAAAGGATTTATGAATACCTGTGAAAGATGCAAACTTCAGCAACAAATTGCAACCTTTCATTGAAAGCTGAAAGATTAGTGAAATCCCCAGAAAGTTGTATCCGCCTAGCTTCCTGGGCTATCTCATTCAACTCTACTTTAATGGCATTATGCCAAAGCAATATTTCATCTATTGGATGCGTTCCTGAATTCTCATTAACATCACTACCCAACTCTAGATGTTTCCTTTTCCCTGTCCTGGTGAACTCACATGCACAATTTACATTAACCAACTGAGTATTTGATATACTTGCATCAGAACTTCTGCAGCATTGGAGCTGAGGAATTTCTACAGAACTTTCAGTAGGATTAGCACCACATCTCCCTTCCATCCAGGTAAAAATCACCTTTAATAGGCAAGAGCTGTCATCAGTGAAATGTACTCAGCGAATCACATTCAGAAACATTTTAATTCTCTAAAACTGAAATTCTACCTCCTGAAGAAGCTTTTCCGCAGGGACTATCTTTCTTAAGCACTTCTGCAGGTCTTGATTTTCATCAGATGAAATAGAGTTTGAAAGCCATGGAAGAAATTCTGCCATCATATTCATTGGAATGCTGCATAGGAACTGCCAGACCAAAGATGCCTGCTCCTCGAGTGAAAAATTCTTTATAAGCAACGGGAAGACCTGGCAAAATCAAAAAGAAAGCAACCAAAACCTTGTTATCTTCAGAATCAGGGAATCAAAAACAGATATAAGAGTTAAAAGGGAGGTGAGGTGAACGTCTAGATAAACAGATATGATTCGCAAGTTAAATGAGTCACCGTGACATTACTTGCAATATAAGTAAGAAAGTATTGTCTCTAATGGATATTATATAACCAAAAGTATTAAAAATTTAAGCTAATACAAAATGTTGAGTCTTATCATTTAAGTAATGGTTTAACAATTTATCCTGCTAGTATGTTAAAAGTTCTCATTGACAAATCCAATTCGTAGAACATTTAACCCAAATTAAAAGTAGACTATATAGTTGTGGTTCAAGCTCAAAAGTTTTATTCTAATATCATATTCAAATGACTAGTTATGTGGAAACTTAAAGGCATAAGAAGTCATAAGCTTAGTTATTCAGATATATTTTAAAAACACTTAAAAGGGAAAAAATTATTATTATGTCTTGAGGAAAAAATTATTGTTATGTCCTGAGAATATTCATGTATAGACTTGGTCTCTGGACATCTACGACAGAGTTCAAGCCTGCAATGCACCAAGTAAAACATTAAGGACATTGCAGAAATCGTATATCTCCAGGTCATCACTTCTCTCTGCCTATTTTTCTTTTTCCTGTCTCTCTCTCTCTCTCTCTCTCTCTCTCTCTCTCTCTCTCTCTCACTCACAATACACAATATGTAATAGATTCTGTTCCATTACTTCATTCCCCTCTATTATTTTTACCCCCATTTAAGGTATCCTTTCTTCAATACTTATTGTGTATTGTGCCACAGCCTCCTAATGTAATTAAAAAAAAATATTCTTCTCCCAAAGAAAACAAGAGACACTATTAATTAATAGTTAACCTTTTAGTAATACAAAATTGACGCTACTACTAAAATCACTAATCTACAGCTATCAGTTTATGATTAACCATATCCTTAATGCTGGTATTTCTTGAAATTCAACTGTACTTGGGTTTTAGAAAATATACCATGTCCTGCTTGCAAGAACTTGATTTTCATCACAAGCACGGTCCAAACCCATTATTAATTAAGAAAAGAAAACTGCTCCAGATACACAAACCAAACAGTCGCAAATGAAAGTGTACCTGCTCCTCTTCCTTAGCCATGTGTTGGCTAACTGATGTATGTAGAACTCCTGTGCAGGAAGCTAACTCCCTCGGGAAATTTTCATCATTTCGTTTAGTAGAGTTCAGCAGCTCAAATAGGCGATCAAAAATATTGCTTTCACCCTTGTGTTCAAGAGAATACGTTTGTGCTACGTTCTTTACACGTATATCTAGAGCTGGAAAGATTACCTGCACTTTCAGGATATCATGTTGTCACTACTGCTCAAGGAATCAATGTAGATTCAGCAGCCATCAAGCATTATATGTAAATTTTACACTGTAAAAGCACAACTCAATGCTCTACTGCTATCAGTATCACACGACTATTTGCTTGCTCTACTACTGTTAGAAGCACATGCCAATTTGCGTCCCCACTGCTGTTGAAAGAATGAATTATCTATGAAAACTTGTTAGACTCAACTCCCTATCAACAAAATCAATAGTAAAGGATTAGCAACCTGAAATAGATGTAATATGTCTACATGTCAGCATATCGATCGCTAAAATTGTCCATCAGAAAATGCGTTGGAACTTATCCGAAAACAATACCACAGGATAAACCAAAACGTTTGTCTTACTAATGTTCAAAACAAACAACTAAACTTTGAAAGGACCTATGCCACTGTAGTATAATAATCGTCATTTTCCATCCAAAAACGATGGACCAGGCATCTTAGAATGTTCTAAGTTCAGAGGATATCCTGCAAGAGAATATATTAAAGAAAAAAAGAAGGACAAGAAAATCACAAACGTACACTAGAAGACTCCATCGAATAATCAGGATGTCCTTCCTAGTATTTGATTCTGCAAACATCACTTTATTTTGGAATCTCGTAATCGAAAAAGTAAATGAGATACAAAGCGAAGAAAAATACTAAAAAATTATGAATATGCTCCGATTTAAGTAAAGAATTAAACACAAAAAGCTTAATGAAAGACGTTGAATGAAAGTGCAGCAATATCATTTAATCATTTCCCTTTTTTTGGCGATTACATCAAAAAGAAGACTTATAAGATAAAACCAAAAAATAAAATTCTAAAGAGAGGTAAGTTATTCTACGATAGCGTTAAAGCATCTGAATTTTGGCAAGGAGACAGTGCGAATGTTGGCACTGAAGTCGGTTTTCGGAACACAGAATTACCAGAAATGGACAAGGAACTTTTCTATATACCACAATCAGTCGAAAAGGCAAGAAACTTCAATGAAAAAGTAATCGTTAAGGAACTGCAACGAAATGTCGAATCCAAAATTATGCATTTCCCTCTGTTTTTTCTTGAGCAAACAAATATAAATATGCAAAACGAATGAAAGAAACGGTACCTCGTCTTCGACATTGGAATGTTGTTTGTAAATCGAGCGTAGAAAATAGTACCGCTCAAGCAGCGGCTGGATGTCACTGCTGGTCCCGGTGGCGAAGGCCATGGCGGATCGGTGAAGCGCGTCGAGCTCTTTGCGCATCGCTTTGTGAAAGAACCAAAAAATCAGAATCGGAGATTTCGTGTCCGAGCCATTCAAACAAGCTTTCGGTGACGCAGACGAAGAAGAATCGACCTTCTTCACTGAATTCGACAGTACCGCCACTCCTCCCGGCGTCGCCATCTTTCTGTCTCTCACTCTCTTACCGCAGCTCTCGAGCTTTTCTCGAGAAAACTTATCTCTCTCTTTAGCTCTCAATTTCTCTTCCTCTCTCCCTCTCCCTCTCCCTCTCTACCCGTCTCTATCCACCTTCGGGCTGTTCAACGGACGCATGCCGATAAGAGCCGGGGCAGAAACCTGGGGCTTTATAGTGAAATCGATGCCACGACGCCAAATGTGTGACACGTAGGATGATGGTGTCAGCATGACAGCTACGTCAGTTTACCGGACGACCGTGAAGCGTGGTATACGACTGTGCGGCGGAGTGGACGACCGGGCAGCGCCTGTATGACCAACTGGGCCAAGAGTTTTACCAAAACAGCTAAAGTTGCAGCGGAAAAGAAAAGGCAACGAATGATTAAAGGACTTACTTTCTTCTGCAGTACTTTATTAATTGTCTTGCGAATCTTCTCTTTTTACGTCACAGGATATTATTCTCTGATAATAAGAGAAATTTAGTTTTGCTATTATCATCTCTCGATCTTATCGTCAATGGAAGCTTTGAATTGGTCAATAATTTTGTCAAAGATAACAACTCGATTATCCATTTTTTTTAATCTGGGCATGGTAAAAGTAGTAAAAACCATTATTGAACTCTATCGTAATGTGATGTCGACCAATGAGAACACTATTCAAAGTTAGTGAAAACAATTGTCTCCCAAAAGTAAATATTTTGACAGTGAAAACACCCAACACCATAATTATTACGGATGGTCAATAACGGGAAGAGACATGGTTGGTGGTCCTCTTGAAGCATGTCGACACTCAAACAGGGACTATCGATTCACTTGGCCTCGATTCCTGACAATTCCAATGGAAAAAAGTCCCTACTTATCCTTTCTTGGACAAAACTCGTTTAAAGTTATAGAATACTTGTAAAATAAGATTCTACACATTTTAGGAAAAGAGAAATATCATTACGTTAAGTAAATGAAACGAGTTATATCAATGAAAGGATTTAAACTTTTTACCAAATATTATCATATGAACAAAAAGAATACTTTTAATTTTTGTAAAACAATCAATCTTAGTTAAAAAAATTCATCACTTTCCAACAATTTTCATAAGAATGCACTTTTAAGAAAATAATCTTAGAAAGCCTAAATGCTAATTTATAAGTTGACAACTATTTTTATATTTAAACATTATTTAATAATTATATATTTTTAATATAAAAATTTTATTCTAAATTTTTTTATATACCAAATATATTTTAATTCAAGATTGAATGAAGTAAAATAAATTATTATGTACGAGTAAATTTAAATGGCTTAAAGTTAAAAGAATTTAAGTAAAAATTTTAAAATCTAACTAAAAATTAGGTCCAGCCACCATGTGTTGGCGCCTTACGACTTTAATTAATAGTCGGCAAGGATGCGGATCCAATGGGCGATGCGATGGCTGCAAGGTGGGTCCGATAGTCGCACACCAGTTAGCTTGCAGATCTGACAACCGCGCGCCAATTGTTTTTCGTATTTGGCTGCAACACCAAATCACTGTTGATTTTCTTGAGAACATTAAAAGAATTTTTTTTTAAAAAGAGAACATCTTACAATCAAGATCTGTTGTGAGGATTAAAGCCTTGCAAAACCTTTTCTAGAAAAAAAAAATAAAGAAGAAAAAGAATAGATCAAATGATAAGAGATGATAAAATTTCTTAAAACAAGATTCAAGAGAGTATTTTTTTAACTTAAGATTAAATCACAACATTTATCCTATAGTACAATAATAACGCTACTAACATTAATAGTTGTTAAGACATGGAAAATAAGTCTTATAATACTAACAAAGATATTAAACAACCCATCAATAGAGAGATAAATTCATTTATTTAATGTTGTAGGGTCTCAAGTTGGATATAGGCTCTACTTTATAAAATTTAATATAATATCAAAGTTAAGATTTCCTTTAACACTCTTATAGACTCTCATTGTTTTAAACTCACGCATTGGTCACATTGCTAGTGAAGATATAATACTTCATACTTATAGAAAAATGGGTTATATTACTTAATATCTCAAAGTTTTAAATTGAATATAAGCTTTACTCTATACAATTTAATAATAATAACTATAATAACAACACTAAACCTAACTATAACTTCTTTTTTGAATTATTGTCATATTATCTATTGCATTTTTAGGATATCAAGTTAGATATAGGCTTTACTTTATAAAATTTAATATAATATTGGAGTTAATATTCCCTTAACACTCCTACATACTCTCATTGCTTTTAACTCACACATTGGTCACATTGCTAATGAAGATATTAAACATCCTACTTATAGAAAAATGGGTTCCATGACTTAATGCCTTAAAGTTTTAAATTGAATATGAGCTTTACTCTATAAAATTTAATAATAATGACTACAATAGCAACACTAACCCTAACTATAACCTATTTTTTGAATTATTGTCATATCATTCATTGCATTTTTAATTCTTTCAACAACTTGATAGGTTTGGAATAATTTTAAATAGACATTGTTTTTGTCCATTTGCTAATGCAAGCCATCGAAAATCTCCTATATGTCCTAAAAACTAATTAAAAGAAGAGTAAAGAAAAGCTAATAGCTGATGGGTTTAACCACCCATCCAATACAGGTGTTTATTAGACTATTAAAAAGATGGTTATAGCATCTAGTAAAGTAACTGCTAGAATGGATTCTTCGAGATGATGGGCTCTTTATCAAAAGAAAGGTCAGATTCCCTTCTCAACAATATGAAAAGATAAAACTAAACACTAAAAAAATCTAAGGTCCAAATCAAATACTTTTATATGCCTATAATTACGTTGCATTTGTTTAGGAACTAGAATTTTAATCTAATGGCTGGGATAATGTAGTCACTCAAGGTAGGTAATAGTAAAATTCCCCTCCCATTCATGCATTTTTCTCATTAGTTTTTCCTTAACTTTTTAAAGCATTTTATTTTGCAAATTTTTTAAACGTTTATATACAACAGGATTTCTATTACAAAATAAACAAATAAATAGTTGAAAGATTTGTTTAAAAGGATTGAATAAATGAAAGCAACAATAGAATTGGACTCTTTTGACTGATGTGATAAGAAGATTAAATCACATTGTTGAAAATTTTCATTTTTGTAGTACATTACTAGAACTATGACATTTTTTGGCCCTAAAGAATATTTTCAAAGTTGTCATCCTTTATAATCTTTTATTACGCTATAATTTTTTTTCAATATGTACTGTTGAAAATAGCAACCGACCTTAGTCTAATGCCAACCGGTATGCACCGATTAAAAATAGAATGTCAAATCTTAGATGATTTTTCTCATAGGTTTGTAAATTTCTCTATAAATAGCAAATCAATGCATTGTTGGTACAAAATTTACCTTTTTTTTTTTTTTGTTATTACAATGATGTTTCTCATTATTGTATAAGATGTTTGTTAAAGATGTGTAACTCATATTGGTAGTATAAAGATGAATCATTGACTTTATAAATAACGAGGTTTTCTTACCTATAGTCTTAGGCTTTGAGATGACTCTTAAAATTCTAAAATGATATCAAAGCTAGGGATTGACCTCTATTGTGTTGGCTTTGTGTGCACTCCAGTTATAGGATTGTCCATCCATGTGCAGTGCTTGTATCAACCTATATATGGAAGAGAGTGTTAAAAGACGTATGCCTACATTGGTAACGTAAGGATGTGTTATTAGCCTTATGAATAATGAGATTTTTTTTTATCTATATCATGAAAGTTATGAGATAGGTCAAAATTCTAAGAATATTTCAACTTCATTTACAACTAAGTTTAATATGAGAGATTAAAAAAATTAAAGAAGATCAAGTAGGCTAGATAGATAAAAAAAAATAAAAATCAAGATATGTAATGAACTAATAAAAAATAGTAGCTTTAGCAAATTATGTTATGGAGAAAATACTTAGAGGTATCAGTGGTCTAATTGTCTACCACGTAATTTCTGGGACTTAAAATGTTATGGAGAACCAAAGCATATGCTTCGAGAACAAGACAATGGAGTTAGCATTTTGGCTTGCCATAGTTAGTAAGTAGTTGTACTGGCAAAATAAGGCAAGTCTCTGAAACCCGAAACAAATAGGAAAACAAAAGGCAAGGCCATTCATTACATTTTGACAAGCGACTAAAGAATCCGAGTGCATATGCTACGTAATGGGAAATCTCCACAGCCTAATCATGGAATCACCACAAGTTTTTCTTAAGGTGCGTGTGTTATGCTTAGGCTTGTCACACATTCTTCATTAAAATAATTCAGAGTGTTGATACCGATACCGATCCACTAAGCTTGCACTAATAAGCATTGTCATATAAAATCTCCTCTTTAGTTGGAGGTTCTTGGTTCATGCGCCAATATGCAAATAACACACTCAGACTTCAACCTTTCTTTACATATGGATAGGGCACTTGCACTCCCACTTTCTACTGCCATTCTCAATCTTTGTCCACTTTCATCCTTTTTTACTCCAACCCCGTTCAGAAAAATATGTGGACCCGTTTGAGCACTTATGGGCGATAAGTGCTTAAGCACTTTAGGGCACTTACTCGACAGTCACTGTCCAAGGAAAATTGTTTACTGAACGGGATTTAAAACAATTTGATGTTCCTGGAAACATCATGGTGCGGATCTCTGACAAAAATTGAGTAAAAGATGTAAAAGTTAATCACATAACTCAAAGTTTCTATTCTCTGCAAAAAACAAATTTACTTTTCTTATAATTGAAATAATACTTCCTTTAAATAGGATCTCAAGCAAGCATACTGAAGTTTGATAATGAAGAAAAAGTAATATATCAATAAAAGTTCGAGTGCGTGTGGTGAGCTTATGGATGGCGTGCATTCTATGGATAATATATCCCACCATTAACGTTTATTATGAACTTCTATCACCCAAGTTTTATCTGATGATTCGGTCAATTTGTCTTCAACCTTGTTCCACTTCCTTTCTCTCTCTTTTTAGCTTCCCTGCAAACAGCGCCTTCCTACCACCACTTAGTGGGTAGATAAGATAACGTCTCCGGAAAGTCGCGTGTTGTCAATCGGGAAGCTGTCATTCCAGCATAAACAATTCAAAGCTATTGCCAATTAGTGCTAATGATGATACAAGCGGCCAAGACTTAAACGCCAGGAGACAGCATAATTGCCTCTCCCAAACGAGAAGATGTTCACATGATAGCTTCAGAAACTTCTTTCACACAGGATCTTCACCGCTGTTGTCCATTCCTAAGAGGGGATCGCATAAATACTTAAAATTCTTTTGGTTAATGAAAAGTTGCTTTATTCCTAGATGTGAATTTTAGTTTGTAGAATGGTAGTTATCGAAAAATGATATAAAAACTCCATTACTAATAATTTGTATTATATTTTTTTTACGTGAGAGTATTCTATTTTTTTAACAATTGGTTTTAATGAAGACGATGAAACTTTTTAATATGATATAGAACTTAAAGTTAAATTTAAGTGCAATGTCCCATCACTAAAGGATTAAATCCTTAAGAATGAGATGTATTGAAAATAATATTGTACTAGTCATTTTTAATATTTAATTTAATATTTACTTTATATGTGAGAATGTCTATTTCTCCTAGCAATTAGTTTCAAATGAAGAAATGAATCTCTGAGAAGATTACATAAATTCAGAGCTTACGGCTATGGCTAAGAAGAGTCAAAAACTTTACTAAAGTGTGCAACTCTTTTGAGTGGATGATCGTATAAAGCATGCCGACCACCGGGGTTTACTTAATTGTAAACGCAAAAGGAAATGGAGATTCTGCTGTTAACATCAGAAGTTGGGGAGCTGCATTTAGGATTTTTCACCAAATGAAAGATTTGCCGAGTCACAGCTCTTCCTTCCCAGTGTACTCGGTTTAAGGCACTGACTGCTTTCATTTTAAGTTGTTTGAAGCATTTGCTGCAAGTACCCATTGCTGGTTGTCTGGCATGTTGTTTTTACAACAATGTTTTGGTCTAAATTGCAGTTGGATAGCATAGCAAAGCATAGCAACTAAGCATTGTCTTGAGAGGACCATGCTTTTAGCTCATTTAGGTGAACGTGATAATGGCCACACCCTCCCACTAATGTTACCCAAAGTGAAGCAGCGCCACGCTTTTGCTTCACCAATTCGGTCTCCTCAGACAAGATATCTCGACTGGGATTGCAAATCCATTGGCTTGACTCATTCTAAAGTGCCTTTGATGACCCAAACTAGAATCTAATCTAGGTAGCGGAAAATCTCTTAATGGTGAATCAGCTTTAGAAAGTAATTTCTTTTACATAGAAAACATTGAAAAATGGAAAGAGAAGGCACGAATGTTAAATCATCTTATCAGCTGGTAAAGTCGTCTTACAGTAGTAACTTTTTCTGTATCCTAATTGCGTTTTAGTGCCACCTTTCAAAGATATCAGTTTCGTACAAGAGGGCACTTACTTGAGCCTTGACTGCCTACATTTTACTAGTCATTTTGCTTCAAAATCTCTTTGAGGCGTGTAAAGTGGAGCTTGGATAATGAATTTTCATCATTGCTTGATAGGGTAAAAATAAACTATCTGAAACGCTAAGAAGCATATAATATTATCACAGAGGAAGTGCTATTTCCTCCTTTATCAAGTTCTTGGATTTGTTTGTATGGCAACCAGTTGTTTCATCAACTTGAAGAAGTGAAAGAAAAGAATTAACTACGAAGAGCGGAAAGTAAATTGTTTTTCAGCCACAATCCCATGAGCTTCGAGCTTGACAGCCGCTTCATGATAGTAATACTCATCTTTGAGCTTGATTCAGGTTCTCATGAATCATCAACAACATATTAAGTGCAGTGGAAAAATCACAGATGGGCACTTTCTAAATGAATATCGGTTAGCAGGTCATGGAAATCTGAGGATATCTACGAACTGCAGTCGGCCATTGTTATCCGCGTCCATCCTGCGTCTTTTTATCCTGCCGACCACTACAAAACAAGGGGCCATTTTCGTTGTTCATATCATACTGTCACCATTATCTTGAAGCTTTTTCCATTCTATCTTTTATTGCTTACAGATTCATCATTCAACTCTATCATGGCCATTCTGACCATAAAGGCACTTCTGGATGTTCTTTTTTATTCGTTATCCCTACCAGGATGAGAACAGTTTCGGGATTGGAACATTGGTTGTCAAATTTCTCCAAAAGAACCAACAGGATTATATCACCCATGGTCAATAGTTGCTTCGGAATTCTTCTTCCTTCTGTCGCTCTCATAATGACTACCTCCAAATCAAGGACATAATCATAGAACAGCCAAAAGAATCCAGTGACTTCAGAAGAAATTGAGAGAGAAAGGAAAAAAATACTCTTTAGGATAAGGAAATCAAGAACTGAGTTTAAATTACAAGTTAAAGCCGCCATTTGAAAGGTCAATAGGTAGACCTCAATTGATGCGTGCATAAATGATTGCATGTACTCATTCTGCTTATACAAACTTCAACTGCGATATAATAATCCATTTCCCCTATCCCTTAGACCATGATTGTGCATAATTACTGTATCGCTTTCACTGCTCTGAAAGGCTGCTTCACTTTTTGCAGGCAAAAGTAGTATTCTTTGATGGCTTTCACAGTCTGGACGATGAAACCCATTTTGCCCCTTTACTGTCGTTCCCAATCAAGTCCTACCATTTGTTTCATAGCCCAATGGAACTCTGGGTTCGGCCTATGGCGAATGTGGAACAGGCCCTAAACTCCCGAAAAATTGTTGCACTGTCGTTCCCAATCAAGTCCTACCATTTGTTTCATAGCGCAATGGAACTCTGGGTTCGGCCTATGGCGAATGTGGAGCAGGCCCTAAACTCCCGAAAAATTGTTGCTTGATCTTACGGCCTTGTGTATCTCTCCCTGGACCATAGCCAATGGTCTTTCAGTCGGCCCAAAAGTTCCATCAACTTTGCCTCGGCACCCTTTTTCGAAAAGCGGAGAGGAGAATGTAAATCCACTTGCATCTTCGTCTTCGTCCCCTGTCGTTAGCAGGCAATCGCAATATTAATCTCAGCCCCCTCTTCCAAGATTCGTAAACTGCTTCAAGGATGAATTGTTGAGGTTAAAACCCGTTCTGACAAAGAGAAGAGATTGAATTGCGGATAAATCGATTAAAAAGTAAGCCCTGCTCGTTGGGTTTTTTTTCCAAGGAGGAATGGCGGGGGGCTCGTCCATTATGGACAATCTCTTCCAGCGCACTCTGGAGGACCTGATCAAGGGTCTACGCCTGCAGCTCATAGGCGAGTCCGCCTTCATCTCCAAGGCCATCGAAGAGATCCGCCGCGAGCTGAAGTCCACCGACCCCCATACCAAGGCTATTGCCCTTCACAAGCTCTCCTACCTCTCCGCCCTCCATTTCCATGATATGTCATGGGCTGCTTTTCACGTCGTGGAGGTCATGTCGTCCTCGCGCTTCGCCCACAAGCGGATCGGCTACCACGCCGCCTCGCTCTCCTTCCACGACGCCACCCCGGTTCTCCTCCTCATCACCAACCAGCTCCGCAAGGATCTCTCGAGCACCAACGAATACGAGGTAAGTCTCGCCCTCGAATGCCTCTCCAGAATTGCCACTGCTGATCTTGCTAGGGATTTAACCCCTGAAGTGTTCACCTTGTTGTCGAGTAGTAAGGTTTTCGTTAGGAAGAAAGCCATTGGCGTCGTTTTGAGGGTGTTTGCCAAATACCCAGATGCCGTGAGAGTATGTTTTAAGCGTTTGGTTGAGAATCTAGATAGTTCAGACCCAGTGATTTTGTCTGCGGTTGTCGGGGTCTTTTGCGAGCTCGCTTCCATAGACCCCGCATCTTATCTTCCTCTGGCGCCTGAGTTTTATAGAATATTGGTGGATTCCAAGAACAATTGGGTCTTGATTAAGATTTTGAAGATTTTTGCCAAGTTGGCTCCCTTAGAGCCAAGGTTGGCCAAGAGGGTTGTTGAGCCGATATGCGATCATATGAGGAGGACTGGAGCGAAGTCATTGATGTTTGAGTGTGTTAGGACGGTGGTGAGTAGTTTGAGTGAATATGAATCTGCGGTGAGGCTGGCAGTCACAAAGATTCGGGAATTATTGGTCGATGATGATCCAAATCTAAAATATCTTGGTCTGAAAGCACTTGCGACTGTTGCGCCAAAGCACTTGTGGGCAGTGTTGGAGAACAAGGAAGTTGTCATTAAGTCGTTGAGTGATGTGGATCCTAATATCAAGCTTGCTTCCTTGCGTCTTGTGATGACAATGGTTTCTGAGAGTAATGTCACGGAGATTTCCAGGGTTTTGGTGAATTATTCCCTTAAATCTGACCCAGATTTTTGCAATGAGATTCTAGGGTCTATATTATCAACATGTTCTAGAAATTTGTATGAGATGATTATTGACTTTGATTGGTATGTGTCGCTTATTGGAGAAATGTCGAGGATTCCACATTGCCAAAAGAGTGATGAAATAGAGAATCAGCTGATTGATATTGCTCTCAGGGTCAAGGATGTCAGACCGGAGCTTGTTCGGGTTGCTCGTGATCTGCTAATTGATCCAGCATTACTTGGTAACCCTTTCTTGCATAGGATATTATCGGCTGCTGCATGGGCATCGGGGGAGTATGTTGAGTTCTCCAGGAATCCATTTGAACTTATGGAGGCACTTCTACAACCTCGTACGAGTCTCTTGCCACCATCAATTAGGGCAGTGTATCTCCATTCTGCTCTTAAAGTATTGATCTTTTGCCTGCATTCTTATTTGTTGCAAAAGGAGAGTATTGCATCCTCAAGTCCTAATAATTTAGCACTAGGCATTTCAGAGTTAGTTTTGAAGAGGGAAATGCCAGATGGTTCTGATTTGGCAACATGTGAAGCACCTTCTGCTCATGCTGAACAGGATGATGGGTTCAACCCAAGGGTTTCAAATCAATCATTCGAAGATTTTTCTGTAGAAAGTGGTGGAGATAGAATTATTAATCATGGTCAGACATCTACACCTGATTCCTCAGTGAATGGTTTGACACATGAATCTATTGTCAACCTTTTAAACTTAATTGAATTGGCTCTGGGCCCACTCACAGGAAGCCATGATGTAGAAGTACTGGAGAGAGCACGGAATCTATTATGTTTCATTGACTTAATTAAGGGAAAGTTACCCAAATACATAGTGGAGAAGGAAGAATATATGGAGAGCAATGAGATGGAAATTTCCAAAATCATTCAACTGATGTGTGATGCTTTCTCTGAGGAGCTTGGTCCAGTCTCAGTTAGTGCTCAGGACAGAGTTCCTGTACCAGAAGGGTTAGTGCTCAAGGAGAATCTTGATGATTTGGAGCCAATCTGTGGCGATATTCAACTAGCTCCATCAAATTCTTTTTTCCTTGGAAGTCCTCATCTTGAGGAGTGGGTTAGTACTTCACCCTCTGATCATCAAAGTAAAGAAGAGTCAGAACCATCAAATGAGGCAACATCTCTGCTCAGGGAACACCGTAAGCGGCATGGGCTGTACTATCTTCCATCAGAGAAAAATGAAGATGTAGCAACTGATTATCCACCTGCCAATGACCCTAAGTTGCGGGATAATCTCAGTAATGACTCTGAGGATTTAGTTAAGCTTACAGAGCAATCACTTGCAAAGAAAAAGCCAAACCTTGCAAAGTCTAGGCCTTTAGTGGTGAAATTGGATGAAGGAGAGCTAGTATCTATCTCAGCCAAAAAGCCAGAGCCAAAGGACAATTTGCTCTCTGGTGCTATACGGGAAGTTCTATTAGGAAGTGACACTAGGACGACTTCATCAGAAATTAATCCATCTGAAAAATCTTCCAGTAATAGAAAAGGGAAGGAAAAGCTAAATATTGATCCTTCTTCTCAATTGAAAGATGATTTGGGTGATGTGGAAAAGCGTGAGTCCAAAAATCGAAGTTCAAGAAGAAGCAAACACCGCACTCATGGTAAGGAGAGAAGACATAAGAGTCCAGGAAAGATTAGTGAGGAAAGGGAAGAAAATAGTCAGAAAGGGAAAGAAAAGAGTAGTGATGGCCATGCCAAGCACAAAGTTCGGCAAAGAGCTGAAAAGCCCTTGGATGTGGTGTCACAAACACCAGTAATTCCGGATTTTCTTTTGTAGCATTAAATATCTGGACTCATTATTTGTCACCAGTGCCAGAGAAAATTTCATTCTTCCCTGCACGAAATCCCCTGGCCTGATGAGGTCAGTGTTACTGTAGATTCTACACCAATGTTTTTTTTTTTGGTGGGGGGGGGGGGGGGGTGTTTGGGTGGGAGAGTTTGCTGTTGCTTTAACCTTGGATTTGGTTCCCCCATTTCGTTCAAGTGATTCTCACCAAAGTAGTATTTCGAATTTTAAGTTTACAGAGCTTCATCTATTTGTTGAGTGGAAGCATTTCTTTACAAGCTTTGAGTTCTTGAGCTTTTTAATGTTCTAATTTTAATTTAAAATGGTCTTGCAACTGTTGTTTGCTTTGCTGTTGTATTTATTATTAGTTTTGTGAGTGAAATTTGTTCAATTTTTGAGTTTTGGAAAGGGAGGCAGAGATCTTACTTTTTCAATGTACTTGAATGTAAATAGATTTTAATCACTTACGATTTAGGCCTGGCTCTCAGTTTCCCACAAAACTTCTCTTTTTCGTCTTCTTGTTTTTTTTTTTTTTTTTTTTTTGGTTGTGGTCTTGGCGGGTTGTTTTACCACATGGGATACATCACATTTGACCAACTCCTGGCTTTGAATTGATGCAGCATATTTTGGATTGATATCTGCTTGAAATTGGTTAAGGGTAGATTTTCAGCTCGTTGATTCCGTTACGGAGTTTAAATAAGATACTAATATGACATAGCCTCACCTAAACCTGTTGATACTCTTAGGAATTTGTTCGCCACGCAGATTAGAAATCTGTGTAAGAAAGAAATTAGGTTTTAACATAATACCTCTGTGAGTGAGGGAGTTAAAGAAGACTAATTAAACTGTCGATCTTACTTTTGCTGTGTTTTCTTTACTTCCTGATTTTAAGCAATACACCTATGTTTGGCAAAAATATAACTTAAATTATATACAATTGCTGTTCCAGGGACATACTAAAATTTTTCGGATTTGCGTTATATTGCAATTATGTTCTTAGTGCATTTTGTACCCTCTGACATTGCAAGTTAATGTCTGAGGGTAGTGGGACACCTGGCTTGTGAATCTTAGGTTACTTAAGCGTGAAAACATCTTTGTGCCAAAAAAATTCTTGAAGTCCTGGTTTTGGTTCTTGACTTGTGAAAGGCATTTTTAAATTGCAGCAATTGTCATTCCTGTGTGGGGCTGGGATCCTGAGATTCCATAGAACTTCCAAAGTCTGCTGGTCGCTGCTTTGTGTTTAGCACCCCTGGAGATTGGTCATGCACATGCAAAGGCCACTTCTTTTTTAATGTTTTCAGGGTAGTGCTTGTACTGTTTGAGCTGTATTTTACAAACTGGTACCATTCAGATTTGTAAGTTTGGTTCACTTAAGTTTTGAATAGAATGAGCCCCTGGAACCAGAGGTGAAAATATGGGGACAAAGGGATTCCATAAAACTTAATTCAAGCAACGTGCTAGACCCGGTCATGCTAAAGAACTGGAGCCAAATGAGTCAACTAAAAGTCAAGCTAACCTGGTTCGTTCACAGTCTAGATGTGTTGGTCCCTTTTGCGATGAAATTTGGCAGTAACTTGCCCGAGCAGTACAGGAAACTTGATGTAAAAACTGAAGTTACGGTGTTATCATCATTGACGTCACTGTTATTGTGGAGGAGATTCAAACCCTTGATTAGAAATTTTGTTTAGATGTGCGCGTGTCGAATGGATCAGAGAGGGTAGGGTTCCTCTACAAACCATTCGAGCTAAAATTGATTATTGTTCCTATACAGTTCGGACTATCTATGGCTTTGTTGAAGCACCATACAATTCTTGCCCAAGCACCAAATCAGGAGTTGGGTTTCACCTCTTCACCGGTTTGCTTTTCACTCCTAGTCCACTGAAATGGAACTGATTCCTGCCTAACACTCTCTTGAGCTGTACTGCCAAACTAAGAGGCAAAGTCACAGATGGCTGGCCTGCCACCGGATGTCACAACCCGAATCAACCTGATTTTGAACTGATAAATTTCATACTTCAACTTGCTTTGAATCTACTTCAATGACCAAATCGGCAAATTACTTTTGACAATAAGCTCTGCATCATGGAGTGTTGTGACAATCACGCCACGCTCCTTAAAATCTTGCGCAGAAGCATGGCGATGTTTCCGAGCTTGTAAAGCCCGAAGTCACATGGGCAGCAAATTGGTGGAGGACTAGTCAAGTTTGCGTGTGGGACCAAAAGAAGGTATTCTAGAGTCCAGACTTCAATTGGCAAATTGACTTGAGGTTCACTTATTTTCTGGGCTACACAAACCATCCTAGACTGAAAGACGATCGAAGGAAGACTCCCCAAAAGTTTCCAGCTGGGGGAGTAATCTGTACCTCAATGTCTTTAAATCCAAGCCTGTTGAAGTTTTGTGCTACTTCAAACGGCAGATGCTTCCTTGCGTGACTTCCGCTTTCAGTGTTTTGATTTGCCGGATACGAAGTTAGCTTGGTGGAAGTCTTCTTCCTTGAGTCTCGGCACCAGAAACAATGGGACCTGAACGGCACCAATCTGCGAAGATTGACAACAGATGCATATCATTAGGTCGGGTATTTCGTGTTGTGTTTTTTGTGATTGGTTTGTGTATTGGATTAACTACTAGTTTGTACATCAAAAGTTTCCCATCCTATTTTCTTCTAACCCTGTCATCTATTCCACAATCATCACCAATTTTGCTACAGCAAGCACCACCACCATCATCACTGCCACCACTATCACCACCATCACCAATACCACCATCACCACCATCTCCACCATCTCCACCATCTCCAGCATCTCCACCATCAACATCACCACCACTGTCACTTCCATCTTATGAAAGCAGAGTTGTTTCCACTGTGGAAATACCTCTACTGCACAACATGGATGATGACGAGCTGTTGAGGCGGGCATCAAATGTTCCCAGGAACGGAAAGTTCCCATCTGACTATGTTCCAAAAGTTGCTTTCATGTTCTTGACAAAAGGACCCATACCTTTGGCCCCGCTATGGGAGAAGTTCTTTGAAGGTCAGGAAGGGCGCTACACCATTTATGTTCATCCTCATCCCCTGTACAACTACTCTTTCCCCGTTAATTCTGTTTTCCATGGAAGAAGAATTCCTAGCAAGGTAAGTTTCTTACATTAGTCTGATTATTATTATTTCATATGACTAGAGTTAGAATCCAACTCAAAAGTTAACTTATAAATTAAGAAAATATTTTTTATATTCAAATAATATTTAAAAATTGTATCTTGCTAATGTTAAACTTTCGTTTTCAACATTTTTTCACAAACTAAATATATTTTAAGCTTAAGGTTGAAGAAGGTGAAATAAATGTTTCTTACATATTAACTATATCAAGGATTCAAGGTTGAATGATAGTTATGGTAAATTAACTTAACTTTTAAACACTGTTCAAGGATCATATATTGTTAATATAAGATTATTGTCTCAACAACTAAAATCAATACTATAGAGTCAAATTGGCAATCGCCATTTTATATACCACTCATCCCAAAATGATCTATGGGAGACTAGTAAGGATTTTACAAGGGATCCGGGCTATAGTGAAATTTTCTGGGCAAGCGACCATAAATAAAATGATAAACAAAAACGACAAAAGTTTTCCCTTTTTTTTTTCTTCAAATATTTGGAGGTAAAGCCTATACAAGTTCTAATTTTTCCAGATTCTCCGCCCACTACATAGTCTGTTGAAGCTATGAGAAGGGAGTTAACCTGATGATTCTTTTCCCTCTTATTGCAGCCAGTGGAATGGGGAACACCGACGATGATCGAGGCTGAGAGGCGTCTCTTAGCGCATGCACTCTGGATTTCTCTAACGAGAGATTTGTGTTACTCTCAGAAACCTGCATCCCTTTGTACAACTTTGCAAAAACATACGACTATCTCATGAACACGAATCAGAGCTTTGTAGCCTCATACGATGACCCAAGGAAAGTTGGTCGCGGCAGATACAATCCTCAAATGGCTCCAGTGATTTCATTAGCCCAATGGCGTAAAGGGTCCCAATGGTTTGAAGTTACTCGCAAGCTAGCCCTTCTTATTGTTTCGGACAAGAAGTATTACCCCTTATTCAGCAGGTACTGCAGCCGTCCCTGCTACACGGATGAGCACTATATTCCTACGCTTGTGAACATTCTTTGCCCGGAAGAGAACTCAAATAGGGGCATTACTTGGGTTGATTGGTCTCGGAGTGGCCCGCACCCCGAAGATTTGTTAGGCAAGATGTTACGACTGAGTTTCTGAATCGAATAAGGTTTGGTACTAACTGCAGCTACAATGGCAACACCACCTCCATCTGCTTTTTGTTTGCTAGGAAATTCGTGGCAAACACTTTGCAACCTTTGCTGCAGATTGCACCAATTTTGCTTGATTTCGGCACCTAATATTCTTATCATCAACTATACTTGTTGTCAATACAATACCAATACTATTCTTTCAGTTCAAGTCAATCTAACGGGAATGTAAGCTCAACCTTCCTCATCGTTGCTTGTCCTAATTAAGTGACTTCAATTTCATTAAAGTTGTGATAAACTCTATCGACTTCTCTTTTTCAATTAGTCAAATCAGTTACTAGTTACTGCTTTGTCCTGGGCTTTATCTTTCATGAAGCAATATTTATTATACACTCTTGTACAGATGTAAGCCCCATATATGGAACTTTCTAAGATTATATTAGTTTGATTTTGTCATTATCTCAGTGCCTTACAGATGACAATCAACACAATCCTTCATTCCGAAGCCAGCATATTCAAAATTAATTGTCGTTTTGTCCACGAAAGGGTTGCCCTTGGGTTGGTCTATGTTGGTTCAACTCAATTTGCATGTAGGGGTGGTTAGATGAAGTTTGGTTTACGGTCCTCCAAATTAATTGGGCCTTGAGCTATTAAACTAAATTGGACTGTTAGACCATTACGCTTTATTTTGCAAGTTTAATGTTTTTGTTTTACTAATTCAGTGATAAGTTAGTAGGAATTCCAACCATGAGGTCTGGGATTTGACACTTTGTGTGTGTGAGTTTGGATGCGTGTATTATAATATTTAAAAATAATAATTTTTTTATAAAAAAAATCCATTAAAGTTTCTTGAAGTTCAATTTATTGTGTATTTTCCTCTTTAAATATGTGTGAAGAAGTTTTTATTGTTAAGAATGTTGTTTGCTTTTTATTGTATTTGGGCTGGATTTCTTATTGTGGGCTTTGATGTATTGTTGTTGGCCCGTGTTCTCTTACTAGGTCCTGAGTGTACAGTAAGCTTATTATCTATCTAGTGCATATTTGGCTTCTGAAAGAATGATGCCATCATATGTTGGAGTTGCTTCGAGACCTAATAAATGGTGTAAATTACACGAGTAAACTTCATTAGGCAATGAAGAACTAGAGCCAGTTGAAATTCAGCCACTAAGACAAGAAGAAGGACAATGGTAAAAAGTTATCACGTGACATAATATAACCTAATGGTGAGGAGAAAGGAACCTAACCGATCAAATCAAGCCTGGGGAGATTGTTTTAATGCATATATATTTACTCAAGTTGCACGCATGATTCGCGTTAGATTCGTGAACAAAGCTAAGGGATTGCCCCAAAAATAGTGATCATGTAAACACTGATATCTAAGTCTGTTCAGCGGTAGTCATCAGAGTCAGGTGCTGGATAGTATTTTAACAATTCTAGAGTTTATATGCAGCATTTTTCAACAACATTTAGTGCTATCTGACTTCACGACAATCAGTCAGATTGTAGAGGCTGATCTAGAATTGATAATCATATTTTGTTAAATAATAATTAATGCTTCCATCCCCAAATAATTTGGCTTCTCGAAAGTTGTAGGCTCTGATGGTGCAGATACTATATTTCCTCAGAAGCGCCCCCTTGAAGGAGCTCAACCATACTTCTGTAGCTTTCACCCCAAAATAGGAAGAACCGTACACTGTTAATGGCTTTAAGCACATAGGTCTATGCCATATTATCTTTAAGGTTAAATCTAGTAAGGGCTCATGAGTTGTTTTACACTTTTGAAACACAAAAGGGGTAATCAAGAGTCTTTGATAGTTCCTTTTCAAGAAGATTTTGTTGGTCTGAGACAAGAAGTTCTATCCTGGTTATTCCCTAAAGCAGAAGGTAGAGGAACTGCTCGTGGGTTGACCCGTGTATAGAGATTATCTGTCTCCTATCTTATGTTTAACAACGATATATTGGCTGCGCGAATATTCAGAAGACACAGACAACCAAAGCATGTGCAGAGACATGTTTTGCTCGGTCTGACAAAACCATAAATTCTTGTAGCCAGGCCTTTCCTTTTATTTTCTTGCCGGTGATCTGGGAGATTGAAGAAGAATGTGAATTCCAGTGCCACACCCTTCCAATACTAGAAAGACCTCCATTTTCCATAGCAAGAACTCCAAAAGTGAACCAATTAACTGAACTGGATGCTTTTTAACTTCCCGTAATGCCACTTTAAGCCTGATATATTGGCCCCCCAATCTTTTAAGGTAGATAAAGAGGAAGCTTTTGGAGGATACTATCTCTGAAGTGCTTTGTAGAACCATCTCTTTTTGGAAAGCCAAATCGCTACCGCAAGCCAGCCATGCAATGCTCACTAGGTTAGCTGTTTCGGCTATTACTGTCATACTCTATAAGCACTTCCATTTGTCCAATTTAATCATAATTAGATTATTTTGGTTCCATAAAAATTTGTACATGAGCTCTAAGATATAATAAACTAAATGGTTATGATCAAGAAACAAAATTGTGAAAGTTAATACAATTATGAATGAAAATTGTCAAATTTATTACAATCAAAACAGAAAATTATGAAACCTTTGCCAAATTGCATAAGTAAAAATGAATCAGTCAAAATCCTAGGTGAATTGTCTTTTTTTTTTTTCCAAAAAAAGACGATGTCTCTCCTTGATTGGATGATGTCATTTCAGTAGGGCAGTCATCAACAAGAGCCTCGGCTGTGACATTATAACTCGAGGTTGAAGCCCTTCTCTCCAAATTTGTCCGTCGCGCTAACTTCCTCTAGGTCCCGACATTTGTCAAATGCTTAATGGTTCTGAAAAAGCATTGTTTAAAGTCGAGTTATATAAGAAAAACACATGTGCTTCCTTGGCTTCAAATACTTCCCCTTGGATACTGAGCTTGCTTGGCTTCAAATCCCATGCTATAATCGTCACTTTGACTAAACAAACCTCTCCTTAAAAGTAGCAGGTGTCGTTCAGATCTCTCCTAAGCAGTACAGATGTCTCTCCATGTTTGATCAGCAGAGTGCAAATTACATCTTCTTCCTTAAAACCCATGGGACGATTAGCTTTTATGGGTTTTCTTCCACTTCCTTGCGACTACCCTTTTTCTTTTATTGGTTGAAGACTCGTGAGCATGGTTTCAAATGGTGTCACTTGGCTAGAGTGATTTGAAGAGTCCTTTTGGCCTAAAAGCTTTTATTTTTGGCAATGCCCGTATTGCAGATTGGCGAGGAATAAGGGCATTGCCTTGGTGTTCATAAGCATGCCAATCAGGTTAAAAATTTCAGCCTGGATTATGTTTGAGCTCGCAATGCTCTTTCCCTCAAACTAGTTATTGCTTTGAAACGTTGTCAGTACTGTTCTTTTGGAATTGCATCCTTGATGATCATTCTCACCCTTCAAAATCCAAAAAACTTACCAAAAGATAGCAGATTTTGTTAAATATTTTCGGATACCTTTCTTCCATTCCAATCTGTTCTAGCTGTTTATCAGCGAAGGCTCCTTGAGCTGCAAAATTCTTGCACTTTTTTCTCTACAGCATTCTCGCCTTCTCTCCTTTTTGACTTACGCGTTTATTGTGGAAAGCTTGCCCTCGCAACACTCCTGTTCTCACATCTTCTGTAAAAGGAAACAACACAAAAAAAAAAAAAGGAAGAAGAAGAAGAAGAAGCAAAGGGAATACTAGCTCTGAAAATAGAATGATTGTTTCGTTAATGTTGGGGTTGTAAACCCCAAGACTATATACTAGTGATCGTTGGGATGATTCTGTGCATGAAAAATTGAATACAACTTGATTATACACTTACATGTGAAGAAAAAGAAAAATGATTTAAAAACCTAAACTAAGTACTGTAGTTAAGAAATGCGTGCCTTTCAACTTGGGCACTTATTCGAGGTTCTTTTGGGTTCTTTTTTTATTTGTTTGTAGGATGTTTGTTGTTGTTCCATTGGAAATTAAGATTGTGAAATCGTCCATTTTTGCCTGCGACTTCAAACCCACGCCATTAATTGCTGTTACCCAATTTCTCAACAAGAGAGATTTTAAAAATAAGAAACTGTGTGCGTTGATGAGTAAAAGTTTCCAATCAACCCATCTAACACATTAATACATGCGACCAACTACAGAATCCCGGAACCAGAACGTGGAAACGACTCTCAGGTGTTGAAAAACAGGAAAGCCAGTTTTTCCATTTTATTGTTCGAATCTGCGAAAGAGAGTATCCAAGCCAAGAATTTCTCTGAAACCTGCAGAGTCGATTCTAGGGGACGACAGGTCCTACTTTGAATGGGATAGATGAAGTAAATTGCGAGAAATCAGCGGCGGTCTATTTTGACGACTCACCAAGCCTTCCAGCTGAAGGCCCGCAAGAAGGCAGTTCCACGTTTCAGGTTGTGGTTTGCCCAAGGACTAAACATGATTGTGGCATAGTTTAGCCTTCCTCTGAGCCAATGGCAAAGGAGACACCTCAAGGACGAAACAAACGTGATTGCAGCAATCCGCCTGATGTTTGCTGCTTCCTTTAAACTACCCAGAAAGTTCGCAGGCCATCGATTATTGAAGAATTATTATTCAATCATTAGAGAATGAATTAAAATACTAAAATTTTGTTGGGATTTCTTCATATTTGTATAGTTGTCCACTCTCTCTCGCTCTCTCTCTCTATACGTCTTTTTTTGCAAGTTAGCCTATTTCTTCTTCACAAATTGACACGGTACCAATTCAATAACAAGCCACTTGGCATCTTATTATGTTAGTTAACCTTTGATATTCATAATTAGTGGCTAATTAGAGTGTGCTAATGATTATTCTAATAGAAAACTGAAGCGTGAACACGGAAATCATGAACGCCGAAGGTACCTTCTCGAAATAAAGAGAGGATTGGAAAGAAAATTATTCTTTTCTCTTAATCTTTAGCCATGGAACCAAGGAGAGAATTGTCTAAAGCTTCTAAACACGTTTACATGAAGTGGGTGCAAGGTTTTGTTGGGGGCTACTCTATATTGATGTTTCTGCAGAGCTTTTATCCATCAATCTCTGTAATATGTAAGGATGTGAATCAAAATCATTGAGACAAGTGAAAGCCGGCCCACAAATTGACAAGAGGAACAAGGGAGATTGATAAAAGCGTAGATGGGAACATCTCACTGATACGCCCTCCACCCAGCTGTAGGAAAACTCATATCGAGCTGTCTTGTCTTGTCAAGGAAAATACCCCCAAACCAAATCTAACAATTATCCCCCAAAACTTCCTGAGTTGTACAACAACGAGGACCTTCCTTACTGAACGCGATTTGGTGCCATGAGAGTTGACATTGGAGCTCTAATCATGGCATCAAATCCCAAACGGAACACCTATTTTGCTCGCAGTTTAATGCTTGTATCTGCGAGGGCTTATACAACTCAAGTTATAACTGCCCGAATAATGGTTCTGCTGTCTCGGGGTCGCGTGCAGGTTTGTGAGGGCATTTAGCCTATTAGTGTGTTGTGTCCAATATTTTCGCATTGAAAAGTACCACGCAACAAAAAGAAAATACCAAAAGACAGTACGAGGAGTCTAGTTGAGAATAATGTAAACATTAAATATAAGGTCGCTAAATTATTAGATATCTATATATGCAAGCAATACCAGTGGAGATTTATTTAAGAATCTTTGTGTGGGAAGAAGCCAAAGCTTCGTGAAGCTTTCAGGGCTCTCTTTCTCTCTCTTACCATTAAAAGCCAGACATTACTTCCTTGGGCAACAAACAGCATCGTTTCCTCTTTGTATCTCTCTCTGTCCATTAAAGGCCAGATACTACTTCTTCGGAAAACAAACAGCTTCATCTCCTCTGTGCATCTCTTCTCTCTCTCCCCCCCTCGCTCTCGCTCTGTCTCTCTCTCTCTCTCTCTGTGCAGAAGATGAACAAACAACTACAACATGCCCTACCACAACCATATCCAAAACTCTTCAATGCCCAGGTACATCTTCATAACCTTGTCTTTTATATTCTTCTCTTCTGCGCCGGCTTAGCCCTTGGACTCACCCTGAGTTTTAACCTTAAAGAATTCTCCCTCAACTTGCAACTCAACCAACTTCTTCTTCCGTCTCCTCAATCTAAGCTGTCTTCTCCGTCTAAGCTATCTTCTCCCCCTGCGCTGTCTCCTCCACCGAAGCTATCTCCTCCATCTCACCTATCACCCCAATCTCAGTTATCTCCTCCATCTCACCTATCACCCCAATCTCAGTTATCTCCTCAGTCTCAGGTATCTCCTCCATCTCAGCTATCACCTCAATCTGAGCTATCTACTCCATCTCAGCTATCACCACCATCTCAGCCATCTCCTCCTTCTATTCCAGCGCAAACCAAGAATCTCGGCCGAGGGGGGTTAACAGAATACTTGAAACCACCCAATGCCATGCACGACATGGAAGACGAAGAGTTGCTATGGAGGGCTTCGATGGTCCCTAGGATTCGTGAATTCCCATTCAAGCGCAAGCCAAAAGTCGCATTCATGTTTTTGACAAAAGGGCCCGTGTCATTGGCGCCACTGTGGGAATTATTCTTCAAAGGACACGAAGGGCTGTATTCCATATACGTACACCCAAATCCATCCTTCAACGGAACGGTGCCCGAGGATTCTGTCTTTCATGGCCGGAGGATTCCAAGTAAGGTCAGGATATCAACTCGATCATATTCTTCGTCTCCTTCTTCTTCGTGTTACTGTTTGTGTCCTTGATAGATTTTAATTATTATATGTATACGTGTCTGTATATATATGTATGCAAAGATCGGTAAACAGTAAATGGTTGGCTTTCGGTTTTCTTTCAATACTCATTCAAAGAATTTAGACCGGAACTAGAGATTTTCATGGGTTTTTATGGACTGCTTCCTCCAGAACAGGCTGGAGGAAGCAGTCCAAAGGTTTTGTGAAAAGACCCAAATCGATTCCCTTCCAAGTTATAGACTTCGGTTCGCTACTTTTTTGCACATTTCTAGCCAAATCAAATTCTAGAGTGTGTACAAAGAATCATTTGCTTCATTTCTTTGCCTTAAGGTTACACGGCTTTTAATAAAGTGCGGTAGATTTTCTTGATGTTTAAATCACTTCAAGGCGTGCCTCCTAGCATGCATTACTACTCGGAAAAAGTTAAGGGCTTAAAAATTTTTGGGTCAGCATGTGATGCTGCGTGTATGTGACATATAACATCTTCTATGTACATGGTCAGTCAAATCCATGAAAAACGATCCCATTTTCAAGGAAATAATGCTATGAATAATTGTACAAGATATTAGGTTGATATTCCTCCTCTCCATTTAGTAGTGAAGTTCCCTTCTAACTTTATGCAACAACAGTAGTGACCGTCCTCAGCTGGAGGAGGTACATTACAATTTTTTGCGCACCAGCCCACCACCATACTTGTCAAAACACGAGACTAAAGAAAATCTCACGACGACTTATGTGGGGGTTGCTTGTGAAAATGGAGTTTAGCAAGTTCAAATAACCAAAAAAAAAAAACAAAGGCATCCATGGTGGCACCGTGGAGAGGGTTGGGTCATTTTATATTCTACATGAATTCCTTACAGCTAGTCATGTAAGTTCCCAATTGATAGAGAATAGAAATGCATGTATAATAATATACCGTATTAAAAAAATTAAGTCAATAAAGACAAAACCCTTGTTTTTTTAAATACAGAGGCATGCCATAGGGATTCTAAATTGTCCAACTCCCCGAGACAAAAGCGAGACATTTGGTAGTTATTAATGTTTATTTTGAAAAATCGTTACTCGTGTTTAGTAACTTATTAGGAAATTAGCTATTTGCTAATAGTGCAAGGAAGCTTTATATAAAATGGCATGATGTTGTTTACATGAAATAATACACCTTGCGCGACCTGTTGCCATGGTTCTCCTTTCCTTTTCACTTTCAAGATGTCACCTACGCTCTCTCTCTCTCTCTCTCTCTCTATGTTTCTGTTGAAGAATAGAACTTTCCTTGTCGATGTCTACATCCCAAAATAATTGTATCGTAATGGAGAATTGAATCTTGCATTAGCAGAAGTAGATGATCTATTTACTGGCATTTTATACAAAAGAACATACGTAATATTTTGAATCCAACATTGTAACATAAAGCTTTTGTAAAATTAAGATTAGTGTCAAACTCTGAAAGCCACCATGATCACAGAATGATTAAATATCACGTGTAATCTGGTCTTGCGTTGGGATTATGCTGTGGTAGCTGTCTGTTTCATTCATTGCTTGGATTCTACTCCTTTTCCCACTGGAAAAGAAATTCGCATGCATCCGCATTCCCAGAACCTACCTTTCTGCTTCTCAAACCCACCTTTTTTCATTCTTTTCTTCGCTTGCTCCCTCGTGTTCCCAGAAGTTAAAGTTAAGATATGTATCAAAAGGGTCCTCTTCTTTCTTGAAGTTGGTAGCAAGGAAGCAAAGTTCTCACAAAATAAAACAAAAAGCACTTACTTTGAGTAGTATAGTCGATGCCCTTTTGCTTTCCTAATGTTCTTGGGTTAAAAAATGTGATGCTTTCTTGTTCAGACACAAGATGTGACTTGTAAATACAAAGCCGTTCAAACTGAATTGAGTTGCATTTTTACAGTGAACTCTATTATACAAAGTTGTTCTCATGGGGATCTTGATTATGATTCAGGCTGTGGCATGGGGAGAGTTCAGCATGGTGGAAGCGGAGCGCCGCCTGCTGGCGAATGCGCTGCTGGACGTGTTGAACCAACGGTTCGTCCTTCTCTCGGAGTCCTGCATTCCTATATTCAACTTCTCAACAATCTACAAGTATTTGATGGGCTCCAAAACGAGCTTCGTGGAGGCCTATGACTTAGAAGGCCCAGTAGGCCGAGGCCGATATAATCGCAAGATGATGCCCATTGTAAGCCTGAAGCAGTGGAGAAAAGGATCACAGTGGTTCGAGGTGGACCGCGAACTTGCCATCGAGATAGTCTCCGACAATGTCTACTTCCCAACATTTTCCAGGTACTGCAAGCCGTCCTGCTACTCCGACGAGCACTACCTGCCCACGTTTCTGAGCATCAAGTTCTGGAGGAGGAATTCAAACAGGACCTTGACTTGGGTGGACTGGTCAAAGGGTGGACCCCATCCATCCAGGTTTCTAAGACCGGACGTGACCGTTGATTTCTTGAGAACCCTGAGGAATTTCCGCGAATGCGAGTACAACGGAAGGAACACCAGCATTTGCTATTTGTTTGCCAGGAAGTTTACCCCCCATTCTTTGGTCAGGTTGCTGAGATTTGCTCCAAAGCTCATGCACTTCAATTGACTAGCCTGCAGAGTTTGACCCTGAACATTCAATCGTAAATACATCAGTCGATTTCTTGAGGCACAAAACAGGAGTGCTCTGCATGTTATACTACTGCTGTCTTCACATTCTGTCGTTACGTGAATTTTGTCGATTTTTAGATCAATTTAACATGTCAAGTTGGTCAATAATTCAGCAGATGGAGACTAGATTGAACAGAAAGTTACACATTAGCGTAGCATATAATCTATCATGTGAAGCAATCGGCAATACTATCATACTTTTCTTTCCGTTTTTAAAGTAGGTCAAGCCTCAAACTTGAAAGTTTGAAGTCTAGCTTTCTTGGGTCTTTGTTCTTTTTTTCATTTTTTTGACTCCATCTTTTCTGATTTCAACACTTTTTGAACGTTCAAAGATGCTAAAAGCAGTTCATGCTTAGAAACTACTTCGTCATTGAAGGATATTCTTTTTATTAAGAATGAAAGTTTCATGTAAGAAAGATACGATTTTAAGTAAGTGTAAAAAATGTCTCCAACAACTTTTTAATTGAATAAATGAGTCTTTGAAAATTTTCTTCAATCATTTCATGGTAAATTTGTTGACAAAGAAGTAATTAAAGAGAGGCAATTCATTATTAAGCTGCTTTATCAGTCTAATCCAGTAGTTAAAAAGTTCACTTTCATCATTGTTTGAGCCTGAAGTTCATTACATGTAGCATAATATATGTAAAACCCCTTGAGGTTGGATCCCCAAAACTAAATTTACTGGTGAAAAGTTCCATCGTGACGACCCCATGAGTGAGCAATAGGCCAGAAAGAAAACGCTGAAAGCTGTTAAGAGTTCTAGCACCACTAAGCGACTTACTATCAGCAACGAAGAAAGACTAATTATTACATGTATTCAATCCTTATCTTTTTTGGGCAAATATTTGAGCCCACAAATGTTCACTTTATGTCATAGGCTATTTAAGACGCTTGGAAAGAGGAGTTTAACACACTAGTGGAGATATATGTCATCGTATTGAAAAGTGTCAGCTTCTGCTGAAGAAATTAGTCTTTGGTTCGCGCTTTTTTCCGCGTCGAGGCAAAGGTATGAGTGCTAAGTAGGGGCCAGCCTCCGCCATTGGGCAGGACATGAGTGAGCCAATTTCGGTAGTACTATGATTAATGACTTTGAAGCCTGTGCCCAATTGAAGACGAGATTCCATGTCCTGTTCTGCACTTCCTCGCATAATGAATTAATTTTGTATAAACGGGTTGTCTTGTAGCTTCTAGTCACCTTTTATCTAAAAGAATGGAGAATACTGTTCACAACACTACTTGATTTTTTTGACTTTTTATCCTTGCAAGTTTCCGCTAATACATATATGTCAAGGTTTTCTTTTCTGGTTCCGTCAAGTTGGCTAATAGCTTTAAGAGGCTTTTCGGTTGTTTATAATGAATTAAAGTATCTTCAACACACTTATTTGGCATAATAAAAAATAATGAATCAAAGATGTGGAAAAAATTATATCAAAAAGAGAATTTTACAACTTTGATATTATATTAAGTAGTTTTATAATCATTCTCCAAAAATATCTAAAAAGAAAGGAAAAAGACATCATTTATAAGACTTAAAATGATATTCTTTTTTTTTTTTTACGTGAGACAAATCAAAGTATTTGTAGAAAAATATGAACTAATTTTGAGAATTTAGAAAATAATTATTTCAAAGGAAAGAACTAATTTTAAATATTGTTGAATTTTTAATTACTCTTTAGGAAAAACAAAACCATTTACTAAAATCTTCCCTTTAGAATTTATAGTTTTCTCTAGTTTTCAAATAGGCTGGAAATACAAGAGTTAGAACCCTTTACGGGTCTCCGGCTTTGGAAGTTTCCTCCATTCTTTCCCATTTTGTGTTTCTGCACCGCGTCACAGCAACTTTTCACCCCACTTCTGGTTCCCTTTTGGCTCAATGAGTGTTTCCGGGTTAGAACGCGGGGCAAGAAGGTGAACCCCAAAAGGTGCAAGTTGGGAGTGACCCACCAAGCCTTCCAAGCCCTTCCAGCAAACCCATAGGAGCTGGACAAGCGACCCGTCCAAACACTTTTTTTCATCAGTTCCTGTCACTCGTCACTTCAATGCAACAATAAGAAGAACACAGATCGATGAGGCAACATGTGATGCGCATGAATAAGTCTTGGAGCTAACCGTGTTGAACTTTGCAGCTTTAGTGTTTCTGAACCGCGTATATACCATTCTCAGGTTAACCGTGTCTCGAAATCCGAGTATAATATTCAGTCAATGATGAAAGGCCTTTCTGCATTTTTAATCCAGCACCTTCGGTCCTCTTCATTTGAGTCCAGCGAGTACGTTCTGCTTGGTCATCAAGACCGCAGGAATTCAAAAAAGTGCAAAGAGGGGATGACCTACCATCCCGGAGAAGGGACCCAGCCGATCATCCTCACACTTGTTTGATTCTGTGGTAATCATCTGCTGATCTCCACCAGTCATTTGGTAGTTTAGATGCATACAAGAGCCCCCATTGATTAGGACATGTCGTGTAAATTTAATGCTGCTAACCGCGTCTGAATTCTTCTGTTGCGGTGAAGGTTGTTGATAGTCCAGTTTCAGCTTTTGGTATTTATGCAGTGCCCGATGATGATTCCATTATACTGCCGAGAATATGCCAGGAACTTACCTGGAAAGTCGACACGTTGTAAGAGATAAGAAATAAGAGATGACTTTGGAACCAGTTCAAGAACGGGATATGCACCCTGTTTATCCCTAATTCCTTTTCTGTGTCAGCTTAGACAGAAGATATATATTTCTTCATCCATCACAAACCACTCAGATTTTCGAATATGGTTAATTCCATCATTATCAACGGCCTTTTGTATTCATGCTTCCCATCTTTCCTTTTCATCAAAGGGTTCTGCAGAAAACAAAGATGGACTGAAAGGACGTAAATTTCATAGGTTGATTCCTATATCATTTCGCTCATAAGGGTCCACAGTGACCTAAGCCCCGGGATAAGCATCTTTGGAATCTCCGAAAAACACTCCCTCCGCTACTTACAAATAGTTTATGAATGATCAGCATTCTTTTCTGGTTTAACACACCACCCATTACTTTTTAACGTTCCACTTGACTTGTCAATTTTTTATTTAGTGTTAATTTTACATATATCTCAACATTAAATTAGCAATTGTTAATGTGAAAACCCTTATTTATAGATTCTAGATTAGTCCTACAAAGTGAAATTAGAATAAGTAAAGATACAAAGATTTTTAGGATACAAATCATAGAAGTAATAAGATGGACAAAAAAAAAAGAATTTCGACAACTTCATATGCCATCTGTCTTTATATGTTTGGAACTCATAAGACCACCTAGTGATTTGACATGACCTGTCAGTGTTATGAAAACCGTGAAGACAAAGCACTTGCAACATCTATAATTTTTGTATGCATTAATGCACAGAGAAGAGTAAAGTTAAACTACTTACAAAACTTTTTTCTTTTCATAATGAAAATGGATCAGGCACATATTGAACTTGGGACAAAAGATCATAAGTAGTATCTAATCTCAATTGAGTTAGATACGACTTGATGAGTAAATAATTAAAAATTAAATACAAATTGAAAAACAATATTAGTTGCAGCGACATATGTCGTCTTAGATGTGTATGCGGTTGGTGAGTTTTGGGCTTATACTGTTCAAACGCCAGCGACGAAGCAGCTCCTTCCGAGAAACGGAACGGCTTGACTTGGTGGCTGCAACTTTTCTTCTTGTTCATGCACCTCTTGATCGACGGCCGAAGCGCCAAGTGACTCAGAGCGGTTGGATCGCTCAGATCAATCCCTGCCGTACTCCGATGCATGAGATTGGGATTTTGAGAGAGAAAGAGAGAGAGAGAGAGAGAGATAAGTTGACTTTCAAGGAAGTTGACGTCAAAGTCGTTACATCATAAAGCCTAGGTCACTTCATTGCTCCTTTCCCAGTTGCTTCCTCTATCATTCCAAGAACCTTCTTTCTTTTGCATTTTTCTATTTGATAATATTTTAATTCTTAAACTTATCGCCCTTTACAACGTTATATATATATATATATATAGCAAACTAATGGCATCTCTTACCATCACTCCAAACCCATCCTCTCTCTCTCTCTCTCTCTCCTCGTCCCTGCGATATTGCAATCAAATCTTGCCGACAATGGCGGCGAAACGCTTTCTAAATGAGCCCGAATCCAACCAAGATCAACCAGCTGAGAGGCGGATGAAACCTAGACCTTCTTTTGCTTCGTAAGAGTTCAGAATTTTAGCTGCTATGCCTTTTTTTTGTCTTCATATGTATTCTTGGTTTCTCTATTTTCTTTATTTTTGGATCCCGAGAGCTTAGTTCATGCTTTATTCCATGTTCCATGATGGAAAGTAAAGTCGAGTTTCTTACCCTGCTATTGTGATCCTCATTTGGCAGTGTTATCGGAGAAGTGGTCATGGTGAATTCCTTGCAGAACATGTTCACAAACCTGGAACCTTTGCTTCGAAAAGTGGTATGTCATGCTCTAATCCCATGCTTTTCTGCAACCTTGATTTATAAATCATTCTTCTGTGTTTGCATACATGCACCCCACTTGCAACAAATGCAGATAAGCTCATGTACATGCTATGTACCCGGCAAGGAGCCAACGAGTGCAACTTGTTATCGGTCTTTCTAATTTAAGAGTTAAAAAGCTATTTCTTTTTGTCTTTTTCTTTTTTTCTAGGAAGCCTAGCTTTGTTATCGTTCCAACCATATAGTATTGCACCACTTTCAGTGGCTGATGCTTCTTGTATGCTTGTTTTTTTTCATTCTTTTGTTAAATAAGCAACTGGGTTTTTGTTACAGAGCCCGGATTAATAAATTTTGAGCAGTGATTAAAGAAAAGCTACTGTGTTTACAGGTGAAGGAAGAGCTGGAGAATAGTCTAAGACGCCATTCCCGTTCTTTCTCGAGGTCACCTTCGCTCCGTATCCAAGCACTAGAACCATCAAGCCTCAGGCTTTCTTTCAGTAACAGGCTTAATCTTCCTATATTCACTGGAAGCAAGATCACAGACTTGAACAACAACGCCCTTCAAGTCCAACTTCTAGACGGTGACCGACTGGTACCAATACCTCTCAAAGTAGAAATCGTTGTCATCGACGGTGACTTCCCTGGAGATTCTGAAACTTGGACTTCTGACGAATTCGATGGCAAAATCGTGAAGGAAAGAGCCGGCAAACGCCCGTTGCTCACCGGAGATTTGACCGTTAGCATGAGGGATGGATTTGCAATGATTGGAGACATGGAATTGACGGACAATTCGAGCTGGATCCGTAGCCGGAAGTTCAGACTCGGTGCAAAAGTGGTTACAGGAAGCTATCAAGGCACTTCACGGATCCTGGAAGCCATGACCGAAGCTTTTGTTGTCAAAGATCATCGCGGAGAATGTAAGTTTCTTGAACTTCGCCTGTACATAAAACTATTCTACATAGAATTCCATCATCAATTTTCTGCCTTCCATGCATTAATAATCAAACAGCTTCATCCTCTAATCAAATATGTTCCATCACTCTGGATCATCAGATTTTATCCAACAGTGACCTTATAATTGAGTAGTTTCTCATCAGTCGTTCAAAAGGCTTTTCTTCATCCTTGACCATGTCAACTTTCTCAATATGCACTCACTGCTCTCAACAAACTTTTGTACTCTATTTCATTCTTTTGGTTTACACGGGGTGATGATAAGCACTAATATACGACAACCATGTCAGAGGGAAAAACCAAAGGGTAAATCTAGGTCCTGATGGACCCGTACACAACAATCATGAAACCACCAAACCTATCAAAAGAGCCGTAGTCGTTTTGTACAGAAAGTAGGTCAGGCAAGGACACAAAAAAAAGGTCCTTGCCCATCTCTGTCCTGCCTGTTCCAAGCCCATAATAGAAGATGGAACAAGTTCAGAAACCAGTTTCCATGAATATATGAAGTTCTTGAACAGAGTTATGCTGACTCAGGAGGTTTAAAGAACATTCATCCAACATTACGCGTATAATTTTATAATTATATTTTCTTCTTGGTAGCATCGTTTTTGCTGATCAGAAAACTTGAAAGGTTTAAGATTCCACTCCTGACTACACACAAAAATACTTCTTCATTTCTTTGAACGAAACAACGCGGTGTAAAACCACACCGGGAGGTCCCTTTCGCTCTTCAAACCAAACAAGTGACTTTCAGTCAATCCCCAGCTGGAAGTTTTGGAACTACTGATAAGATATTGTCGGAAAAGATTGTCAAAGGTCCCATCTCCAAGATTGCAGAATTTTTAGCCCTTGTTTTGATCCTACCATCTGATGCAAGCACTTTTGGCCTTTAGATCTTTCTTTTCACTTTAGATCTCTACGCGTTTAGCTGGCCGTGCTGTATGGGGAACAGATTTAGAGACTTATGGTCAAGCATACCGCACCTGATCTTTTCTTATAAACTACGTTTCCTGATTAAAATTGTTTATCCTTTTCATTGAGTCAAGTCTAGCTTTTTATTGTATGTTATTGTGGTGAATTGAATATTGCTTGATACTTTTCTTTCGTTTTTATGAATTACTTTTTGAATCCACCAAAAGCATAAAAGCACACGCAAAAAGATTTTTTTAAAAAAAATCCCCTATCCATGGCTGGTACTGATTAAACTCCTTATGTCCGCAGTGTACAAAAAGCACCATCCACCAATGTTGGAAGACGAAGTTTGGCGGCTAGAGAGGATTGGGAAAGATGGAGCTTTTCATAAGAAGTTGTCACTTGAAGGTATCAATACTGTACAAGACTTCTTGAAGCTGTCGACTGTCGACCCCTCAAAACTCAAAAAGGTATGTGATATCATTTTTCAAGACCAAGAAGATGACAAATAAATTGTCTACTTGCTTCCAAATAATAATAATTGATCTTCTGATTATTGTTTTGGTGACAGATATTGGGTCTTGGGATGTCCGAGAGAACTTGGGAGGCGACGCTAAAGCACGCTAGGACCTGCGTTCTGGGCAGCAAACAGTACGTCTTCCGGGGAAACAATTGTGCTCTTACCTTGAATCCTATATGCCAACTTCTCAGGGCTGAAATTGAGGGCCAAGTATACAATCCAAGGGATGTACATTTCAACAGGGTACGCCTGCCATTCCTTTTCTTATTTTTGGATAAGCATATACATTCATGAAGTAATATAGAATGTGTCAGCCTAATACGCGTGTTGTTACTGGCATTTACAGGGCTATGTTGAGAACTTGGTGAGGGAAGCATATGCTAATTGGAGCTCCTTGCAAGAGGTAGATGGAGGTTTGAATGAGACTGCCTTACTAACACAAGGTATTCAATACTTATCTTTCCAGGTTATTGAATTTCTATTAGACATACTTATTTTTGGGATTTCATTAACATGAATGAAATGTGACAGGCGAAACGATTGATGAATACCCTACTTCTCAGCTGGAGATGGTGAAAGCATATCAACCCAATAGGTATTTTACTGATAGAAATATTGATGTGGATTTTGCACTAAGCGGGGGACAAATCGACTACGGCGTAATAAATCCTTCATATTTGCCCGCGCCGATTGAAAATAGCATCGGCCACTTCTACAGCTCCGGGACATCATCGGATGGTGAATTAACACCTTCAAGGCCTTTCCTCCAAGGGAACTGAAGGGTGAAGGTTGAAAGCTGGAGAATGAAGGTCGATGATGCGGTGACTGAAGGTGTACATAGACAAAATATAAGCAGAACCACCCAATGAGGAAATTATTGTGGTGTTAGTCTAGGAAGATGTGATTTTACTTAAAAGTGAACTGCAACTGTCTTGTTTTGTTTCAATAATTATGTGCACTTTGTATAAATTTGTAGTTGACTCGAATGGGCACAGATCGATTGCAAAGTGACCAACGTGACAAAGCTTTTGAAGCGCCTCACTCTTAGAAATTTCCTTTGGAATAGTTTCAATCCAACCACGATCAAGTGGCTCTTTTTCTTATGTTTTACAGCAAGCCCAGTCCACCTTGGGCAAGACTTGTCCCCTTGAAAGTTAACTGTAGAAGTGGGATATGGCTTCCCACTCAACAGTCTCCAGAATAATCATTGTCCTGCCTTGTTTATGAGCCACGCGATTCATGGAAGAACCATTACCCACATAAAAAAGGTCAGAAAAGACTGGCCACGCGAAGAGAGAGAGAGAGAGAGAGAGAGAGGGAGAGAGGGGGGGGGACACTACAAGCTAAATGATAATAAAGGGACAACTTGAGTTATTTTTCAAGGTCTTGGCACTTGGACTGTTTCTGAGGCTATGTTTTCATCAATGATTTCTGAGCATGATGGTTCATAGGTGTTGAAAAAGGTAGGAGGCTTTTGGACTCTGTGTTACTTCAGAGTTTTGGCTATTCTCTTCTCAGATTCTTCATTATTGTCCCCGGTTTGTCAGTGAATACAACATCCTAGTCTTAAATGTTTGAGCTTTTGTTCCCTCCGTCTCATCAAAGAATAACGAAAAATGAAACCCTCAGAATGAATCGTTTCCCATATGGCTCGTTCTTCCCTAGGCACTTGAATCTCGTTCAACATGGTGGAAAAGTATCCCATCCTAATGTTTCTGGCAGCTCACGAAAGGCATCACCACTTGCCCATTTCACAGGGTTTCTTTTCATTGGAAAAATAGAATAATGGATTAGCCACTAGGAAGAAATCACAAAAGCAGTCAACCAAGACACCAAACAAAAGAAAAGAATTAGCATCTGAGAATTCAAAAGAGTCTTATCAAAACTACCCAATACAACAAAAGAAAAGGTAAATGCTCCAGGGAAAGCGTATTATGAATACATAAACATCAATTGACGATGGCACCAAAGCCAGACAAGGTACTAGCGTCTCACTAAAAGCATTCTTTTCAAACAAATTATAAAGTTACTACGACTAGACCAAGAAAGTAATCTTATATTCCTCTCCTTCTGCAGACAACAAAAAACAGCGAGGTGGAACTTGACCAAGACATGGAGGAGGGACTTCTGACTGAACACGCGGACACTCTGTCAAAAGTTCGCCTGTAGAAGAAAAGTCCCCTCACAACTTACACTTGTCAAAAAGGAAAGAAAAGGGTACAGGCATTTCAACATATTCTACAAAAAGAGGACCACTATATAGGGACAACTTTCATTATTTCTTTAGTTGAGCAAGAGTACAAAGAAGATACACTCGAACCACATTAAAAACGGAAGAAATAGTCTTTAATTGATCCTTGTGGTTTGATCTCATTTATTTTTAAAGCATTGCTAGGCCGTATATGCCTACCCTCTGTATGAACACATCTAGGTTAGTCAATCGCCCTTAGGGTTGGCAGTCCAACCACCCCTATAGACGATACTAAAGGTGGTCAGACATCAATTTTCAGGACCATTGGCCAACAGGAGCCACCAATCATTCATTTTATTTTTTAATTTTCTATTTGGGAATAAGAAGAGTCACAGTCTTATATTTCTTTCTCCAAAAAACAAACAATAGCAACTACCAAGAATTTGACCTTCCCATGGAGGACCGACTTTTTGATTGAAATTGTAAGCGGTTCTTAAATAGAAGCATATCTGAACAACAGAAAGGTGTTCGGTGAAATTCTAAATGCAAGTGAACATGTCGAACAAGTAATATAATGATAAGAAAGATATCGTCCCACAGAGATTAGTGATTACTAGACCAACTAATTACCAACGGTGAATAACTCTTAGAATTTATCTAGCAAACCAAATTGATAGATGATAGATTAACTAACTAAGTCTAAGAAAACTAAATACAAGAAATATGTTAGAGCATATGATTTCACCATAATTACTAGGTACTAATATTGATTATTTATGCTTGCAAGAGGGATAATATCTATGTGATGGCGGAATTTCCTAATTTATTTACTATCCTATGTCTAGGTATAGCAAACCTACTTAGTTCATTAATTCACTATATCTCTATATATGAATTGAAACAAACCAAATGCATTAGGATCTGTGAACATTCCCAGTTTACACCGAAAGCCACACAAACAATATGGTATATGTCTATTCATATTTAATCTATGGTTGCATATTACAAGAAGCAACTGCATGCTATTTCCTGTCGGTCTTTAACATGCAAATCAAGTCATCTAAGTGGTAGCTAATCACCTAAAAGCATTAAACTCCGTAATATGTAACTTCACATAAATAAAATATCTTGCAAAACATAATAATCATAAGATTCATACCATCATAACTAGGTTACATCGTAGCTCTAACAAAAATAAACTAAAACATAAAGAAATAATGAGGAAGAATGATAATAAGAAATAAAGAAGGCATCTTGAATTCAAGAACAAGAAGTCTGTCACCCTTTTTGTCTTCTCTTCAAGAAAACCTTGAATTCTTGGCTTCTCTCTTGAGTTGTGCTCAATTTCCTCCCCCCCTTTCTTTTTTGCCTCTTCTCTTCTCTTAAATAGGATTTAGGTTTAGACCTATCTCATCTCCTAGTAGAATTGGGTTTTAGAGATCTAAAACAATTGGGTTTTGAACTTCTAAATTAATTAGGATTTGAATTCCTAGCATGACTGGGTTTTCTAAATAAATAGAAAACCCAATAACAATAGAAAATCTAATAACAATCATCCAAAGCCCAAGCCCATCTTGACTCTCTTGATCTTGATATTATGATTTTGCCACACAATAAGCATCAGGTTCTCCATGTTCATTCATTTTCTCCTTGCCTCCTTGTGCTACATAAACAAGATAAATTTAGGTAAATAAAGAGGAATTCAAATATTTTCTCATAAGAATTGCATTGCTTATTGCCTAAAAAATAGGTCAAATAACTATATAAAAATAGAGTTATCAAAAGGGCACGACAAAATAAACATAAAGAGAGAGAATACGAGATTCATTTTAGATAGAGAAGGAGAGAATTGACATTATGCGGACAAATTTCATTTTCTACTCTTGCGTTGAGCAAGGCTATGAGAAACACATGCTATAACATCGTAAAGAATATGAGAAAAATTTGCTTAGTTAATCGTCATAGTTTGATTCTATGTCAAATAAATGATACAAGTCTAATATAATATTACAAATCAATAGAGAATACACACCAAAAATAAAAAGTTTTTAACAGACTTGCCGGGCTACGTGTAACCATTGTACTCTAGCTAGATTGGGCTGGTGAACCTCATCAGGGTTGATGATTTAGTCAACCCCAAAAAGATTGATGAAGGTGTCCAATGGACAATTTTAGAAGTAATAGGAGTGATCAACCACCCCTTTAGATCTTTAAAGGACCAACTCTTGACAATTAAGGCCATATCCTCACCACCCCTTATAAAGATAGTGTTTTCTTCTTGTCACAGGATATTCATAGACGATATGAGATATAACTTAGCAGTAAAGCATCACCTTGACATGGTGAAATTCATCAGTTCAGGCATGATTAGTTCCCTTGGAGGCATTAATTTACCTACTAAATGATTGCACCTTGTAATAACATTACGATGTTAAGGTGGTAAAGGCCCGTAGCCATATCGATAATTCGTTGTTCTCACCAATGTCTAGCCCTTGATGTGGATCAGCCAAGGCACATCAGGATAGCGTACTTCTATATAAATGGAGCTTGGAAACCAATTTCGTCGTCAGTGACGACTTGTGACCACTCCTACTCTTTGATTTCTTATTGTTCCATATCTTAGAAAAGTTATGATCAGAATCTTAGACTGGCTATATATAAAATATAATAGAAAATTGTACAAAATTAGTTAGAACGATCGAAGTTAATATAATGAACGAATTTAAGAAACTAAAAAGATAAAAATAACAATTGAAAATGATGTCCTTTAGATGTCTTAGCAATTCTATGGGCATGTGAGATGGAAAATGACCTTTAAGTTTATTTGACTTTGTCCTTGTACGAACTTTGTCCAGAAAGATAGAATGCCATATTAATGATAGCTGTGAAAGCACAGTGGGGTACATGGTTGTTAACGTTTCTCTTTCAGAAGTTTTCGAGGGGTCTCATGATAGTGTAATTGATAAAAGGTTTCACTTCTTTTTTTCTTTTTTAAATCAATCATTAAGAGAGGACGACATCTTCACATATAAAAATAACATAAAACTGAGATACTAATAATGTAGAACAATTATTATTTTCAATATACCATTTTACTTTAAGGGTGAGAAAATCCTGAGTACTCAACTTACAATTGATGATTACAAGTAATAGGATGACACATTTAAACTTGAATTTTGATACTTTATTAAATAAGTCTCATTTTTTTCTTAAAATTAGTTGTTAGAAGAGGACATTAGACTATGAAATCAACAATACGAGATTAACATTATTTTTAACAATAATGTGCAAGCCATAACACAGACATAACATCTTCCGACCAGATTTATCAAATCTTGAGTTGGACAGAATTAAATGCATGAGCAACTAAGCTCTCCATACGATGGAATTGTTGACCCCTTTCCAGCTTGTTATAATGTTCTAATATGCTGCAATGTTCAAGCCCAATTTAGATGGGTTTTTTTTGGCCACTTCTTTTCTGCACACATCAAGGATCTCTTCTTCTAACTCAGACCAGCTTCCCATGATCCCTACCTACAAGACATGTTGGATGACCTTTGAGCTGCTGAATCGTTCTGCCCCTGCCATGATCATCCTTATTTTGGGCTCTTTTAGGCCATTATTTATTCCATGGAGGTTGGGCTTCAGTTCCCATTTCTTTTACCGTGGATTCTGATAGTTTTGCAGCTAAGTTTCTGTCACTGTTGGGGGCTCTTATCCCTTGTCACTTATGCTGATTCTCTTTTCATCACTCTAGAAAAATAAATGAAAATCTTGAGCTAGACAGTGATGTAGGATACCCAAGGTCATACGATCAATGAGGATGAAGAGGGTTGGACCACTAATTGTATTGACTATATTCAAACTTAAAACCAACATCTCTGCCTAAAAGGTCTTCTAGATTCTCCTTCACTTCTGAACTTGTTTGAGAGGTTCCTCTCTCATTATCTGTCATCTGTCCAAAATTTTAATGCCTTGTTACGTTTACAGTGAACTTGAGATAAGATCGATCCTTTTCAAACTTCTTAGTTCTAGTAGGCTTTGTCCTGTCCAGATACTATTATGACAACACTTCAAATTATATGCAAATACTGCAGCACAAGAAAGAGAGTCGATATATGTTGTTTGAACTCTTAATTAATGAAAATATGAAAAAATAAAAAATGCTAATTGCCCCCGAACATGGATCTAAGTGAACCCAGATAGGTACAGCTCATATCCTCATTGAAAATATGGATGTTTAGTAGGTTTGGCTCTGGAGACCATCTCTTTGGCATATGATAGGCCATACAATTTAGTGAAAAACGAGAAGGATAGCTTAACTACTGCTTATCGATAATGTAGACGAGCTAGTCCAATGTGGAGCAGAATCCGGAGAAAGTGGCAGCGAATCCCTCCCCAATAACACAGCATCATCTGCTGATATGCGTATCTCCTCTGCTTTGTCTTTACCATAGTCCTTATTTCGTATATCCTCTAGTCTTTTCAGCGCTTCTTGCATGGGTGGTCTCATTTCTTGAGCAGGTTGCAAACACTCGAAGGCCAACTCCGCCACTGCAGTCATCATTCTCCTTACCGTGTAGTCTGATTCAAACCCAAGAGATGGGTCTACAAACTCATGCAAAGCGTTGTTTTGAATCTTGTTGATAGCCATGTTAGACAAATTGATTTCATGTCGATGCCTTGTGATGTCCATAGCAGGCAAGGATGATATCAGCTCGATCAAGACCACTCCGAAGCTGAAGACATCGCTCTTGTCAGTAAGCTGATAGCATTGGTGATACTCTGGATCGACATAACCAGGAGTCCCTTGTGGAGCAGTCGAAATATGGGTAACATCTGTTGGAAAAAGACGAGAGAGTCCAAAATCTGCGACTTTCACGCAAAAATGGTTGTCAAGGAGAATATTGTTTGTTTTCACATCTCGGTGGATGACATCAGAAGCATGGAGGTAGGTCAAAGCACTTGCGGTCTCCACGGCAATCTTCATACGAGTTGTCCATGGCAGTCCACCTGGTTTTGCCTTTTCTCCATGAATATGATCAGCAACAGTGCCATTGGGAATGTATTCATACACAAGCAGGAGTTCACGGCTGTGGCGAGAGGTGCACCCATAAAGTGAGACGAGATTTTGGTGGCGTAAGCGAGTAAGGATCACAACTTCATTCATGAATTGCTCCATTCTCCTGCAGTTGTTTTCATACAAGCGCTTGACTGCTACTTCACGCCCATCTCGAAGTTTGCCTGCTCAAGAAATATCAGAAGTAAGAAATCTTCATCAAGTGGCTCGTTGGTTTAATAAAAAGTGTGGTATCTGCGTTTGCATTGCTCTTACCGTAGTAAACAGTGCCAAAGCCTCCTTCTCCAAGTTCATTGCTTGAATCAAAATTGTTAGTGGCTCTTTCAAGTACAGCGTAAGTGAAGAGAGGAACTCCAAAATAGCGTGATCCCACATCAGAATCCGTCACAGAAGAAGGATAAGAAGACATGCTCCGAGAGACAAAGGGTGAGGGGGCATGTTTCTTTTTGTAGCGGCGTTGACGGATCCAGAAGATGATGCACATTATGGCCACGCTCCCTACGGATGCGCCAACAGCTGGATAAAAGGACAGTGACAACAAGTTCAAATTAAGGGTCCCAAAGGAGAAATGTCGCAAAACACTGCACAAAGGAAGAAAAGTACGAAATAGATATATTACCTATACCAACCTTCAATCTCAAATTTAAGCCACCTGATAAGCAATGAAAGAACTAAGTGTTAGAACACTAATATCATAAATTGCCCATGTTCTTTCCTAATTATATGCTTAATTCAGAAATTTAAAATGTAAGATGTGCTACAATTGAATTTGCAGGAAAAGAGAAGACATTCGATTCCTAGAAAGAAGATAAACTGTAAAGTCATTGTGTACAGTACGTTGGATATAAGTATCAGAAAGGTAGCATATATTTTCAGCTACATGAACTAAAGGACTAAAGGGATGGTTAGTCGCTCGAATGGCTGAAGAAAACGAGACAAAGATTCCAGTGGGCTTTGCCGAATAATGCTTTCCAAGAACTTTCCCAGTACTTCAAGTTACTGAAGCTTCAAGAAACAGGAAAAAAAGCAAGCTTGTAGCGTAAAGGAGGAAATGAGACAGTCGATATACTGGAAACAGAGACGATGCTCTTAGCAAATTAGATGGCTTATATCTTAGCTGGGTTGTCCATTCCCTTCTAGTGGGCTTTGTGTTTCCGAAATGCAGCTTATGTCCAGGTTGATCCTAGAAACGGCTAACATCTGCCAGACATAATTCGTCATTTCTTGGTTGCTGGTGAGGTAAATTGAGCAAAATGAAATCTTGCGACACAGAACAGGGTGCTTTTTATCAACCCAAGGAAAATGTCGAACTTCAACACGAAGATTTTGAGATTCACTTGGGACAAAATGCTATCGGCTCATTGCTTGCAAGTTTTAATAGGTGGTTACTGGCCACTGATGAGAAGGCAATGCTAAGTCGTATGAGCCCACAAAGAAACAGAAGTAAATTCTTGGTTAGTCGTCAACCTAATGGTGCTAAAAGCAAGAAACTTTACTATTCTAGTGACCAAAAATGAAAGAAACAAAAACAATAGACCTCGCAGAATCCATAATAGATCGAAACCAATCAGTGCATTAAAATTCAGTTTCATCTTGGACTCATAATCCAAGATACCCCTTTTGTCTCATCGATAGCTATGAAGGGCTGAAACTAATGGAGCGAAGTTAAAACTGATTTAGAAAGCTGAACAATCTTCTTAGCCTCAGATGGTACCCTGACTGAAAACATCTTAGACTTATTTTATCATCAAAAAGCTCTAGAGAAAATTGCGCTCACCTATAATTTAGGCCAGAAAGAAAAAGAAGGAAAATTTGAAGAAACTATTGAATGATGATAGTGAAATTTCCTACAGAGTTACCATCATTGCAGGTTTTAGGGTGAGCCCCGTCTTGGCAAAAACAGACAAACTCCTTATTGTCGAATCCACAGCGACCACCACTTGTCTGACAACTGCCGCAGTTAGGAGCACTCCAATTCAACAAGAAACCTATCTTCAAAACTTCAGTGTAACTCATTTGCAGCAAGCTTGTGAAATTAGGACCAACAAGGATATCCACCGGCACATCAACCAAAGAGTCACACCAATCCAAAGAATAATTCTTACGCACCAACTCTTCCTCGTGGAAAACAGCGAAAGAATGGGTACCATTGCTGGCACAATCTAACCTATATGTTGGGTAATCAGGCTCTGATGTGCAGTTGTAGAAGATGGAGAAATTACTATGATCCAAACTAAGATTAAATGGAGTTCGGTCAAGGCTGATATTATACAAAGGAGTAGGGCAAATGTCCTCATAGACCGCGTAATTAGCCACGAGAAGTGAATGGTTTGAGTAGAAGATATCTTTAATGATATAATCATCACTGGAAATGGTGAGAACTGGGTTTTTGTCGCGGCAGGAGATATGGAAGTTCGGGTATCCACAGAAAGATTGTTGTTCATCAGCTATCCAGAAAGGATAGCTTATATTCGGGCCATTTCCACAAGTACGAGGACTGCAGGCTTGGTATTTTTCGTAAAGGGATGCAGCGTGGTTAGCTAAGTTGGTGTAGATGATAAGCAGAAAGCAAAAATGGGAAGGTTTTAGGAACATAAAGAAGTTTTGGGTGTCCATTTTGAGAGAAAAAGGAAGGAAGACGCAGAGGAGAGCAGAGAAGGCGAACAAAGATGCAAACTTTGTCGGAAGCGTTGAGGAGGAAAAATTCGCATGTAGTCGGTGCAACTTGGTAGTCTGACAACTTGGTCTCTGTCCCTTTCACCACCATACTTATACCAGTCTTTGTTGGATTCATTGCTGGAGTTTGAAAAAGAAGGGAAAGACAAACAAGCAACCACTAAAGATTTCTTCTTTTCCACAGTGCAACGCTTATTATATCATCCACTGCATGAATTTTTCGTTTTGAATAATCTCACTGCATTATGCAGCCAACAACTCGCCTAATGTTTGATTACGCGGTCAGTTTCAAGACATCTTCAAACCTAGTAATGCTGACATCATGACAACTGACATAGTAGATATCTTTCAATATAACAAAAGCATATCAAAATTCGGCCTCAAAAAAGGGTGAATAAGACGTTACAGGAAACTTTTACAGTATCCTAAGGCATTAGCAGTATAAAAACAGAGGCTGGAAAATTGAGTCCTCTTAACTGATAAATAATGCGATATACTCTTTGAATAGTTAGCTTTATGAATGAATTCTAGGCCGCCCAGGGCAAGGTTCAGTGACCCATCCACCTAAATTGATAACAGAGGCCGACATTTAGTGAAATTTGGGGTTGGGTGAACCGAAAGTGGAGAGAACATCGAGTTCTAGATGATGGAGACGGGTCTGGGGGCTTGGAGTGGTCGGTTTTGGTGAAATGATCGTCATCATTCCTCCCTTGTTTTTCTAAGTTCCCCATGTCCTGATGAGTGGCTGACCCAGTTGACAAAACTTGTAAGGTTCTTGTTTTCTTTTCTATATGAGATGGGAGCTCTAAAATCAGTATTGGTTTCACACTAAGAATTCAGTTTTACAAATAATCAACGGGTTCTTACAATGCTCAGAGGAAACAAACGGCAAAGACGCCAAACTTTAACATACCATCTCATATTCACAAAACCCGATGTCAACTTGGCTCATGATGAACTCTATAGGTAACAAGTCAACCACGGAAACCTCTAGCCCTCTCGGCATAATTTAATAAGGTTGCAGTTTATATATAGTGTGAAGGAACTAATAATTCATCAGTTCATTAGATTATTCTTTGATTTTCATTCTTGAGGGCTAGGAACTGATGAAAACTAAGAATCTGGACCATTTGGGAAACTTGAGTATTTTGATTGAAATTTGCAACTTGTTGACCAAAAATAAGAAAAGTGGCCTCTATGAGATTGGTTCCCACGCAAGGGAGGCTTGAACAGTCTTTACCAACCGCGTCGTGAACATCACCAGCCACTATTATTCTTTATTCTGACTGCTGACAAGTCATCTATGGCGACTCAGTCCTCAGGGAAATACTTCTATGGCTACGCAACATATGAGAAATATCTATTGGGGCTTCGACTTGAATATATCGAATATGTTGATATATTCAATCTTACTTTGACCATATGACTGCAACTCCGGTAAAAACGTAAAGAAATTAAAGTCATGCATTCTAAGTGACCGAAAAAATGAGTCGAAGAACATGCGTTTTTGAACTGATAATATCTCTTCTCTTCCTGACTTGTAAACTCTGAATTGATGGAACCGACATTGGGTGGTGGTTCTGCACAGCCTAATGAGTGATGACAAAATGAGTGCTCTAGAGTTTTGCAGCTTTTGCAGTGGTGGCTACAACTTAGAAGTGAACTTATGGATAAAAGAGTCTTCTACAGGGGTATTATGGATGAAATTGCAGAGAAAGAAGAAAAAAAGGATAATTCCAGGACTTCCAAAGATTATAGTATCTAGACTTCAGCATCAACCAAACAATGGGTTTGGGAAACAAAGTACTGTATAGTTCATTCTTTACTTATCGAGAAAGATTATTAGGAATTTCAGATTCTACAAATCTTGCAGTTTTGGGAACCAAAAAGTTCTATAAACTTCTGTTTCTGGGAATCCTATTTTGGTATGGCTAGTAGAAACAGATTTATGCTATTGATTGTTAATTAGTAGTTCCGACTACCAAAAAAGGTGAAAGCAATAATAACAATAGGGGCTTACTCAATTGAACAAGCAAGAAAGATGGTTCAGACTTCATCCAATAAAGTGAAAAGAGAACAGAGCATGCATACCGCGTTTTGTACATGTATAAGCTTCCGTTTGGTCTTCGCAAAAGCAGACGAAAGACCCCATGGCGTTAGAACCGCATACCCCACCTGATGCCGCACACGGCGCACAGGAAGCCGCCAACGCATGATTGTATTCCACTTCAAAACCTCCTTTGATTGCTGCAGAAAGCGCCGCCTCTACATCCGGAAGTGCTCCAAGTAAAGCGCTATTTCGGAGAACTGGAATCTGAATACTGTTCTGGCACTCCTTTCTTAGCTCTGCAAGATGTCCGCTCGGAGTGGAGTCGTCTACGAAGGAACCATTAACTTTCCCATTAGCGGGCTCTGGGCTGCAATTAAATCTGTTTTGGTCCGGAACGATTGCTTCAGGGCAGCTGTAGAACATCGTTACGTTTTGAAGATTTGAAGCGTAATCGAACAAATTGTGATTCAAAATGGTATTGTGGAACTTTGATGGGCAAAGACCCTCAAGATCAGTTCTGGCAACAGCAATGGTTCCAGCAGATGAGTTGATGCGAAGCACGAGAAACTCCAATTCTTGGAAGCTCATAACTGGGTATTCGTTGTTGCGGCACTCAAGCTCATATCCTTCTAGGCCGCAATTCTTTTGTCGGTTACCTCCCCAGAAAGGGAACGAGAAGTTCACATTTCCACACGGATAGAAACCACTGCAGACCTTAAAGTACTCATCTTCACTGCAGTAAGATGGTGCTAGTATTGTCAAGAAGAAGGAGAGGGCGATGATGGAAGGAAGAGAGAGATGGACATCCATGTTTCAAAGACTGACGAAGAACAGAACAAGGTGAGAGATGGGTTTTAGAGGCAATGTAAAGGACGCTGCACAACGTTGAAATGGAGAATGGACAGTGACACATGGGCTTTCGTTATCGATTAACAAGTTGACCATTTGTTTCGACGGCGAAAGGTGAGATTCTTCGTGTTCCCATATTGGAAAGCCACAAAGAGGACGAGTTGCGCCCCTTGACTTGGTCCACGATTTCCACACGAGAAACTTCTGGGGAAGCCAAGGCTGCCGATAGAACGCGGTAGACGAACCACACCACCAAGCTTCCTATTTCCTCTGCAACCAAAACTTGTTTTTATCAAAGGACGATCATGATGTTGCAGCCCCCCAAGCTTTGCTCGCAATGGTCAGGGGCTATAGAGTCCTTTCAAATTCTCAAACGTTGGAACTTGTCTAAGCCAACAAGGTCGTACGAATCAAACTATGGAATAAGAAATATAGCTTGTCAGACTGGCAAAGACAGTTTGGCCATGTCCGACGAAAAGAAGTAAAGTTCAAACACTTTGACGCTGGCGCAAAGCAATGATACACGGCAACCGCGTGGGTTCAAGTCGAGGCTGCAAAAGGAGCCCTACGAAGACTAAAAACATTAAGAAAATCATAGCTATAGGAATCAAAACACTTTTGCTTAAATAATAGAGGAAGGAAAGCTTGCTCTTTCTAGAAATAATAAAAGATTGGGTTTATATAAATCCCAGCATAGAAAAAAGAAGGCAAAAAACAAAAAGGTGTTTGGAACGTCCGATTAATTAATCCCAGTGTAAGTTTCCAAGCATTAATGCAGCTAAACCTTCCTCACGAGCATGGAAACCGCAATGCTAACTTTGAGTCTATAAAAAAATTGAACTTTAATCCCATAGACTCAAAATAAATCTATGCAGTATTTCAAGAAAGAAGTTTGTGTTCTTTCTACCATCTCTTTCCGGTCCTCTCTAATCTCTGTGCTTGGCCTAACCTCAACTTGTAAGCTTTCTTTGTCTTTTCTTCTTGTGGACCACCTAGAAAAACGAAGTCCGATTTAGAAATAGCTGGTTGTCCACTTGCTTACGTCTTTGGATAAGTGCAGAAGACTCTATTTCCATTACCCTTGGGATAATTAATCAGCATCACTTGCAGTATTCCAGAGACTTTGAATCAATGTCGTATTCCAAGGATCAGTAACTAAATGTAAGAAAACAAAATGGAACTATTTACATTAGTCAAAACAAAGATGTAAAACAAACAACTAAGGCATCAAGAATCAAATGTGTTTGGTATGACCACTTCCAACGCCACTAGCAAGACACCATCACATATTAGTTAAAGCAAAACTGAGAGTCGCTTTGATCAAGAATAACAAGAAGTAAACAGGAGATCTATGGGCTTGTTTGGCAGGAAATCTAACACCAAGCGGGGAAGCGGGTGTAGGAATTAATAAAGAACAACTTATGTTTTATCAAGCACGAATTCCTAGGTAGGTGATGTACTCTATGGGCGATTTCTCTAGTGTTATTGTTTTATGGGTTGTTTTGTGTATCATTATATGATGAACTCGATGTGTTGCGTCTGAGTTATTGTTCTTTAGGAAGATCCATACTTTATTTGTGCTGCTTAAAGGAGTTTTGGATTCTAATGCATCAACAACTCCATTTGGACCAGAAAGAACTTTGGGGCTTTATGGAGAAAAATAATCTTGGGTATATAGTACACGCGTTTTTGCTTTGGATGGAAAGAATACCGAAGTTCCGAGAAGGTTCTTATTGGTCGAGAACGCCAGAATCGTTCAAACAGAACTCTCTGCATTTCGAACTCATCATGGAGTCCACCCTAGAAGGCATTACCTGATACTTAAGATATCTCTCAGAAAATGAGAGAATTATCTTTAAAGTCTCAATAAAACATAATGACAGGGTTACATGCCGCATTCCTTTGAATTTCATCATCCTTGTTTTGTCATCATATGTTTCTGGGGAAGGTAAATTGGAAGTTGTTTTGATCAGAAGAGCTGAACATTTTTTATTTTATTTTTTATTTTTTGCATATTCTATGTCGGGTCTTTGATTTTAGAGAAAGCATTTCAACAACAATAATCATTTCATAAATCATGACATAATTACCTTGAGAAGTAATAGTAAATTAGAACAGTCTCAATTTTTGATATATAAGCCAAGATTCAATAATTTCCGCTTTTTCCAGGACTTCATGAAGGAAAAATTTCGAACTTCGTTGTCAAAATTTTCTTTCTTATCTCGAAAATGCTTGGAAGTTTCTTTGCAGGAGCCTCCAGAGAATTATTCAGAAAGATTCTAGGTCTTTTAACTCATTACGGACATTGAACTTGAAATCTCATTTTTTAACAACCATTATCGTTTTGAAGATAAGGATCTTTAGGCAGACGTGTGTCTGCCACGTTCAGTTTTCTTATTTTAATTCTTCACTGTCACCCTCTGAAGTGGTCTTGGTCTTTCTATTTATTTTTCCATGTCACCACATTCGGGTGGCAGGCAAAGACAGGAATTGACCCAATAAAAAAGTACAAGCAAGAGATGGTTGGTAAACTATTGGGTTTATATTTTTCTTTCACTTTGGTTGTTTCGGAGAAAGGTATTTTAAAGGAAAAAGTGCTGGATAGAAAGATGACATACAGAATAAACTAGCAATGAGAGATAAATAAATAAATAAATGAGACAAGATTGGATAATACACTGCCATATGATTCATCAGATGAATACAAGAATGAGCAATCCTCTCACATGGACGTCATAAACTTGAGTGCCGGGTTTCTTTCGCAACTACTTTGTCTGAACTTCGAAATTCAACTCCAACCCAGAAAACTCTGAAGCTGATTGTGTTGTCTTGTGATCTTCATGACAGCTACCAGATATGAGAAATCTACCACTTAAGGGGAAAAATATTCATTACTCGGAGAAAAATACCCTTTCTTCTTAGATAATGATGGACTTCACCGTGAATTAATACTTGAGGTTAACAAAACCTTACAAAATCTAACCTTTGTAGCTCACAAGATACGATCTTTGATATTGAATTTGTTGTAGATACATCGATTGTAACTTGCTGCATTTAAGTTCCACATCATTTGAGAGGCAAGTTCCACGTCTTTGCTATTAAAATTTTGTTCCAGATTATTAAAAATATGTTTTTAACGTCCAAAGCATATTGGGTTAGTAGCCGAAAATGGGTACTTTAGCCAAGTCCATCTTACTCGACCTGAATTCAGTTGATAAAAGGAATATTAATATCCTAGAAAGTGGAGATTTAATCATTCAACCTGGTGGCATGTAACAGCCGGCAGCTACGGTCAACTTGGCAGTGACTTTCCCTTGTTAATGATTTGGGATTGAATTGATTTACTTCATGCATCTGGCTCTTTTCAATTTTCTCTCCTTAAAAGGAGCTTATCAATCAAATGATGACCAAATACAGAGTGGATCACCAGGGGCAGCTTCAGCATGAAAATCAAATGTCCAGGCCAAGGAAGAGGTTAACCATTTTTAATCCAACTTTGCTTGTTTTGGACCAAAATACTTTGGGTAGTAATAGTATTACTAGTCTTCTAGATACAGATCGACATTCTAAAGCAAGATGTAAATGGAATATAACTATTCTAACCTTTCACACGCACGTGTACAATTAACCACTTATATAAGTGGTTTCAAATTCTGTTCTCTGATCTATATTGCATAGAGCTAATATTTCCTATAAGTTTTCTAAATTTCAAAAAAAATTGACATATGTGCTTCAAATTGTTTGACTCTTTGTTGATTTTCTGTTTTGGATTCCAGGTCCAATAGGTTTGCCTAAACTAGCTCTTGACATGATTTAATGAGTGAAAAAGATTTCCACAAGAAAGTTCAACCGGTTCCTGTTAAAATTTGGTTCCACTTACATTTATATACTTCTAAGATCTAATTGTAAGTATCTAAATCAGTTTCCTTCTAGTTATTCAAGATTTAATACACATTAAATATTTAATTGGTGTAGTGACCTGCAAACTTATTATTTCAACTCTAAATAGGCAATTGTATCGTCAAACAATGTTTCAACTACATAGGAGAGGCAAGGTCTTATCTCTCTTGGAAGGTTGCTAACTTTATTTCCTTCATTTTTGTTTTTTCTAAAAGAAATCAATCTTGAATTTTCACTTTTCATTTTGGAGTGTTAAACACCTAAGGCTTTAAATATCTCTTTCTCTTCCTTTTAGACATATATATGAGCTTAGCAAACCAAAAAGAAAAAAGAAAAAAAAAAAAAGAGGTTGAAAACCAAGAGGGAAAAGAAAGGAAATAAATATCATTCAAAGAAATTGCTACACATAAAGGAGAAGAGAAATGTAAACACTCTAAAAGATAGAAAGAAAGTAATTCATCTATATTTACTCATCAAGTTCACAAAACCTGTTCCAGCCTTCTTTCAATTTGACTCCATTCATCCAAGCAAGCAACATGGCAGCTCTAGTTTATTTAGAAACAAGTGGACCTATTTAAAATGTCTTATTTTGTGACAATGAAGCTGTGGAAGAATCATGGGGCAACCTCTTGGGTGACTCTAAAAAGGGCTTCGATGGAAATGGCAAGGATTGGAAGGTACCTTCCAGCATCTCTATGACCTTACCCATGGAAGGTCGATCTGAAGGATTAATTTGAATGCACCACAAACTCACTATTGTCATTTTTTTTATTGTTTCTTCTTCCTCCTCTATCACATCCTCAAACATACCAAAACTTTCACCATTATGAAGTTTGTTATAAACCTCATATGGAAAATATACGTCACTCGCATGAGATAGTTCATTATCAAAATTCTTTCTTACTCCAACCATTTCAAGAATCAACATTCCATAACTATAGACATCAGACTTGTGGGAGACTCCACCGAAGTGTCGACTAAATACTTCTGGTGCAATATATCCTGGAGTTCCTCTCATACCCATCATTGACACTATACTCTCTTTTGTTTTGCATAGCTTGGCAAGACCAAAATCAGATATCTTTGGACACAAATCTTCATCTAGAAGTATATTGTGTGGTTTTATGTCAAAATGTAAGATCCTTATGTTACAACCACGATGCAAGTATTCTAATCCTCGCGCAATTCCAATTACTACCTTGAACATTGTATTGATGTCCAATTGACAATTTGGAAGTAGAGATCCTTTTCCATGTATAAACTTATCAAGAGATCCATTAGGCATGAATTCATATATTAGAGCTCTTTTATTCCTTTCAAAACAAAAACCTAAAAGTGTAACTATATTAACATGTGATGTTCTAATAATACTAGCCACTTCATTAATAAATTCCTCTCCATCACCTTTGGATTCACTCAAGACTTTTATTGCCACAATACGTCCATCAAGTAGTCTCCCTTTGTATACAATACCAAATCCTCCTTGTCCTACTTTATTGGTGAATGAATTGCTCATTTTCTTCACATCTGAATAGGTGTATCTCTTTGGCCCTATTGATCCAAAATTCTTCATTATTTCTTCAACATTAAAAGCATCAATCTTTTTACCTCTTTCCCCAATCATTATATTGCTTAGGAAATGTCCTCTTTTCTTGCATACCATCACATAAAAGATTATAGCAACCACAACCATAAGTAGTGGAACTCCCTGCAAACAAAGGATGTATTATTCTAAAGATTTCAAAAGGACACAAATAGAAAGCATGTAAAGGCACATAAAGTATATATATAGACACACACATATATATTTGATAAAATCAAAAGGAAACAAGAAAACTCTTATTTGATATTGATTATCATACCAATGATAAAGTAAGTTTGAAACGCCAATTGAGAAAACCTTCTGCAACAAAAAGATAGCTTGAATTATTTCACACAATGGCAACCTTAAAACTTTGAAAGAATATTGAAAGTAAGTAAGATTATGGAAGCAAAAATATATTATAGAATTTCATAAGGTTGCTCATATGCATGAAGTTGAAATATCAAAATACAAAAATAAAATTTGAAACAAGGAATGAAACCTGCTAAACACAATGCTAATAGGACTACATTTAGTTTATCTTAGGTTGAGATGCTATATTTGTGAAATATGTTAATCATAATAATGAGTGACTATTTCAAAGTAGTAAAGAAAATTTTAAGTCATAATAAATAAATAAAGAAATGAGAAAGAAAATTAGATAGATTTTAAATCTTTTCTATATGTAAAATGAAAGTTTCACATTGAAAACATAATCCATTATGATGAAGTTTAAATAAATAAATAAAATGTCCTTCAAACTCTAAAATTAGCTTTTAGACTGGGCTTTTGGCCCTTTAACTTGGTATCATAGCTCAAGTTGAATATATTCTATCCCATATGACCTTAAGCCTAATGTTTTTTGATGTGTAAGGATATATATGTAGGACGAGAATCCTACATTTGAAGTGTGATTTCTTATGGTAAAGTTTAAATAAAAGAAATGCTTCTCCAACTCTTGAACTACTTTTTGAGTTGAGATTTTGGACCTTTTAACTTTTTCAAACTTGAGAGTTGTGTAAATATGAATTGTAGTTTTTTTTTTTTGTTTTATCCATGAATCAAGGTAGTTGAGGGCTTGACCTAACAAACTCAACTAGTTTCTTAGTTGGTGACTATGCAAGTTGACTTTCTATTGACTTTCTAGTTGATTTGCTTGGATAACTTGAAGCTTAAGCTTCAATAAAGGTGTCTAACAAGTTAATTGGAGAAATCTTTGTGCCTAATTTGTTAAGTTGCAAACAAATATGTGCAGAAGTTGTGCAAGTGTAACAAGAACATGCTGACAATCTACATCGTACCAATATATTAGGGAGTTAAACTAAATAATGATGCAAGATTATCATAATATATGCAAGGGTTATTCCTTTATGACATCATCATTGTGTTATTTAGTTGACAATTCATCTTATCTTATGAATACTTCAAGCAATTTAATATCACTTTGGGAGAAAGAAACCACTTGTTTGATAAGTTATACTTTTCTATTATTGTTGACAATTTGGAGTTCATTGAAATAAGTAGATTGGAATAACTTGACTAAACAAAGTCTTAAGCTCAAGACACTCTAATTGCTGCGTATGAAAATAAGCTGGTTGGAAGTACTAGACATCGGTGATGGAAATGAAGAAAGTGAAAGAGGAAAAGGATTGGAAAAATTTTGTATCATGTGAAATTGCTATAAATTTATAAGGGAGTTGCTATCTCCTGAAATGGAAAGGGAGTTATCACAAATCCCAATTATGACAAATTGTTGCAGTGTTGGTGATGGAGTGATTTCTACGTGAGGATTACTCGATGACTGTGATTGGTGAGATCCAAAGGAGGAAAATGATAACGCGGCATCCATTTGAGCAGAAAATGTGTGTTGATCAGCTAACATTGACTACTCTAACAGTCCTCTCACAAGTTAACATGGCAAAGTAAACTGTAAGTCTGGATTTTGAGAAGTCAAAATTATGGAGAGGCCTTCTGTAAAATTGTTAGGAGGGTAATTGGGCCTGAATATGTAGTAAACATGAACTTGCTTATGGAAAAATTGTTCATGTAAAAAAATAAAAATCAATTTCAACATGCTTTCTACATATTTGAAACAAGGATTAGCATTTAAGTAAATTATTGAGATGTTATCGCGCCATCGTACTAGATACTAGGGAGGGAGTCCGAAGATTGCAAAATAGGACTTTGATCCATATGAGTTTAATTGTGGTATCTGCTAAGCATTTTTATTTAGCGTTGATGCCAAAGTATGCAAAGACATGTTGTTTACAAAAGCTCCAAGACCTGACATTATTTCCCAAAAATATGCAAAATCTCCAATCAAGCGTCAATTATCTTTATTATCCTACCAACTAACATCAGAAAAGGCATGCAATTGAAACGAGGTGTTCTATGTAAGGAAGATGACCCTTAGTGATCAAGGAAGTATGTTAGTTTAAATGAAAAAAAAAAATCCAACCCTTAAATTAGCTTTTTGATTAAACATCTGGCCTTTTGACGTTTTCATACTTCAGCCTCTCGACGTTGCTAAGCAAATATCGTATACCGTACTTATAAAGAGAGAACAAACTGCAAATTGACAGAGCTAACTTTGATTCATTGTCGTCCATAGCCTAACGAGTGATAACAGAAGGATTGCCCTCCGGTTTCCAAATTTCGACCAAGAACTTGCAACTTGATAATGAACTTATGAAAGTCCTTGGCTAAGAGAAGAGAAGACAGAAGGCAGTTCCTTCGTTGTTTTGACATGTAACTCTGAGGACGGAGTTTTCTGTAGCATGTATTACCATAATAATTCCTCAGAATAAAAGATAAACTCCAGCACTCCTATGGACGTTATCAACTAAATTTCAAATTCTACCAACCAAAGGGTTTAGTAAACAAAGAACTGCATGATTATTTATATGGTCACGAATTTCGGATTTTTCAAATCTTGTAGTTCTGGAACCGAAAACATGACTGTTGACTAGTCAACTATCAAGCCTCAGTCCTCTGGGAAATATTTTATGGCTACATATATAAGAAATATTTTATTGTAGCCTAGACATGAATACCTTGATAAGTTTGAAAAAAAAGTAGTCATACCAAAAAAGGTGAAAGCAATAACAATAGGGGCTTACCCAATTCAGCGAGCAAGAAAGATGGTTCAGACTTAGTCCAATAAAGTGAAAAGAGAACAGAGCATGCATACCGCGTTTTGTACATGTATGAGTTTCCCTTTGGTCTTCGCAAAAGCAGACGAAAGACCCCGTGGAGTTAGAACCGCATACCCCACCTGATGCCGCACAAGCCGTACAGGAAGCCGCCAACGCACGATTGTATTCCACCTCAAAACCTCCTTTGATTGCGGCAGAAAGCGCCGCCCATACGTCCGAAGGTTCTCTAAGTAAAGCACTACTTCGGAGAACTGGAATCTGAATATTCTTCTGGCACCCCCCTGTCAGTTTTGCAAGTTCGTTGCCCTCGCGGGACTCGTTTACGATGAAACCATTAACATATCCATCAGCGGCATCTGGGGTGCAATTAAATCTGTTTCGTTCCGGTATGATAGTTTGAGGGCAGCCGTAAAGCAGAGTTATGTTTTGAACGGTTGAAGGGTAATCGAACAAAGTGTAATCCAAAGTGGTATTGAGGAGCCTTGTTGCGCAAAGACCAGCCAAGAGGTCTGATCTGGCAACAGTAATGGTTCCAGAAGATGAGTTGATGCGAAGCACGAGAAACTTCAACTCTTGGAAACTCATAACGGGGTATCCCTCGTGACACTCGAGCTCAAGCCCTTCTAGGCCGCAATAATTTGGTCGATCACCTCCCCAGAAAGGAAACGAGAGGCTGAAATTTCTACACATGTAGGAACGACGGCAGACCTTAAAGTGTTCATCTTCATTATAGTAAGATGGAGCTAGTATTGTCAAGAAGAAGGAGAGGGCGATGATGGAAGGAAGAGAAAGATGGACATCCATGTTTCAAAGACTGACGAAGAAAAGAACAAGGTGGGAGATGGGTTTTAGAGGCAATGTTAACGATTAACAAGTTGACCATTTGTTTATGTTAGACAAGCAGAGTGCGTCCTCCCCACCGGCGAGTGTCTCACACGCGCATGCCACGTCAATGATACCGGCAACCGCGTGGGTTCAAGTCGAGGCTGCAGACGTAGCCTTACGAAGACTAAACACATTAAGAAAATCAAAGCTATCGGAATCAAAACACTTTTGCTTGAATAACAGAGGAAGGAAAGCTTGCTCTTTCTAGAAATAATAAAAGATCGGGTTTATATAAATCCCAGCATAGAAAAAAGAAGGCAAAAAGCAAAAAGGTGTTTGGAACGTCCGATTAATTAATCCCAGTGTAAGTTTCCAATCATTAATGCAGCTAAACCTTCCTCACTAGCATGGAAACCGCAATGCTAACTTTGAGTCTATAAAAAAGTTGAACTTTAATCCCATGTACTGGTAGCTATCAAGATGGTGTTTACCAACTCCTTTCCATTTTTCCATTTCAAGAAAGAAGTTTGTGTTCTTTCTACCATCTCTTTCCGGCCCTCTCTTATCTCTGTGCTTGGCCTATCCTCAACTTGTAAGCTTTCTTTGTCCTTAAGATGCATCTAAACTGTGGACCACCTAGAAAAACGAAGTCCGATCTAGAAATAGCTTGTTGTCCACTTGCCTACGTCTTTGAATAAGTGCAGAAGACTCAATTTCCGTTACCCTTGGGATAATTAATCAGCATCACATGCAATATTCCAGAGACTCTGCATCAACGTCGTATTCCAAGGATCAGTAACTAAATGTAAGAAAACAAAATGGAACTATATTCATTAGTCAAAACAAGGATGTAAAACAAACAACTAAGGCATCGAGAATCAAATGTGTTAGGTATGACTACTTCTAAGGCCACTAGCAAGACACCATCACATAATAGTCAAGGCAATACGGAGCGTCGCTTTCATCAAGGATAACAAGAAGTAAACAGAAGACCTATGGGCTTGTTTGGTAGGACATCTAACACCAAGCAGGGAAGCGGCTGCAGGAATTAATAAAGAACAATTTATGTTTTATCATGCACGAATGCGTAGGTAGGTGATATACTCTATAGGTGATTTCTCTTGTGTTATTGTTTTCTGGGTTGTTTTGTGTAACATTATATGATGAGCTCGATGTGTTGCTTCTGAGTTATTGTTCTTTAGGAAGATCCATACTTTATTTGTGCTGCTTAGCGGAGTTTTGGATTCTAATGCACCAGCAACTCCATTTGGACCAGAAAGAACTTTGGGGCTTTATGGAGGAAAAATAATCATTGGGTATATAGTACACGCGTTTTTTCTTTAGATGGAAAGAATACAAAGGTCCCGAGAAGGTTCTTCTTGGTCGAGAACGCCAGAATCATTCAAACAGGTCTCCATGCATTTCAAATTCATCGTGGAGTCCACCCAAGAAAGCATTACCTGATACTTAAGATATCTCTCAGACAATGAGAGAATTATCTTTAAAGTCTCAATAAAACATAATGACAGGGTTACATGCAGCATTCCTTTGAATTTCATCATCCTTAGTTGATACTTCAAGAATTTCAAAACCTTGTCATCATATGTTTCTGGGGAAGGTAAATTGGAAGTTGTTTTGACCAGAAGAGCTGAACATTTTTATTTTCTTTTTTTATTTTTGGCATATTCTATGTCGGGTCTTTGATTTTAGAGAAAGAATTTCAACAACAATAATCATTTCATAGATCATGACATAATTACTGTGAGAAGTAAATAGTAAATTAGAAGAGTCCCAATTTTTGATCTATAAACCAAGATTCAATAATTTCCGCTTTTTCTAGGACTTCATGAAGGAAACATTTCGAATTTCGTTGACAAAATTTTCTTTCTTATCTCGAACTGCTTGGAAGTTTCTTTGCAGGAGCCTCCAGAGAATTATTCAGAAAGATTCTTGGTCTTTTAACTCATTGCCGACATTGAACTTGAAATCTCATTTTTAAACAACCATTGTCGTAGACGTGTGTCTGCCACGTTCAGTTTTCTTATTTTAATTCTTCACTATCACCTTCTGAAGTGATATTGGCCTTTCTATTTAGTTTTCTATGTTACCACATTCGGGTGGCAGGCAAAGACAGGAATTGACCCAATAAAAAAGTACAAGCAAGAGATGGTTGGTAAACTATTGGATTTATATTTTTCTTTCACTTCGGTTGTTTCGGAGAAAGGTATTAAAAGGAAAAAAGTGCTGGATAGAAAGATGACATACAGAACAAACTATCTATGAAAGATAAGTAAATGAATAAATGAGACAAGATTGGATAATACATTGCCATGTGATTCATCAGATGAATACAAGAATGAGCAGTCCTCTCACATGGACGTCATAAACTTGAGTGTCGAGTTTCTTTCGCAACTACTTTGTTTGAACTTCGAACTTCAACTCCAACCCAGAAAGTCTGAAGCTGATTGTGTTGTCTTGTGATCTTAATTACAGCTACCAGAAATGAGAAATCTACCACTTAAGGGGAAAAAATATTCATTATTCAGAGAAAAATACCCTTTCTTCTTAGATAATGATGGACTTCACCGTGAATTAATACTTGAGGTTAACTAAACCTTACAAAATCTAATCTTTGTAGCTCATAAGATACGATCTTTGATATTGAATTTGTTGTAGATAAATCGATTGTATCTTGCTGCATTTACGTTCCACATCATTTGAGAGGCAAGTTCCACGTCTTTGCTATTAAAATTTTCGATTTCCTGATTATTAAAAATATACTTTAACGTCTAAAGCATATTGGGTTAGTAGCCGAAAATCGGTATTTTAACCAAGTCCATCTTACTCGACCTGAATTCAATTGATAAAAGGAATATTAATATCCTAGAAAGTGGAGATTTAATCATTCAACCTGGTGGCTTGCAACAGCCGGCGGCTACGGTCAACTTGGCAGTGACTTTCCTTTATTAATGATTTGGGATTGAATTGATTTACTTCATGCATCAGGCTATTTTCAATTTTCTCTCCCTTAAAAGGAGCTTATCAATCAAATGATGACCAAATCCAGAGTGGATCACCAGGGGCAGCTTGAGCATGAAAATCAAATGTCCAGGCCAAGGAAGAGGTTACCCATTTTTAAATCCAACTTTGCTTGTTTTGGACCAAAATACTTTGGGTAGTAATAGTATTACTAGTCTTCTAGCTACGGATCGACATTCTAAAGCAAGATGTAAATAGAATATAATTATTCTAACCTTTCACACACACACGTGTATAATTAACCACTTATATAAGTGGTTTCAAATCCTGTTCTCTGATATATATTGCATAGAGCTTTTATGGATACGCTCATATTTCCTATAAGTTTTCTGAATTTCAAAAAAATTGACAAATGTGCTTCAAATTGTTTGCCCCTTTGTTGATTTTCTGTTTTGGATTCCAGGTCCCATAGGCTTGCCTAAACTAGCTCTTGACATGATTTAATGATTGAAAAAAATTCTATAACAAGTTCAATCGGTTCTAGTTAAAATTTGGTTCCACTTACATTCCTATACTTCTAAGATTTAGTTATAACTATCTAAATCAGTTTCCTTCTAGTTATTCAAGATTTAATACACATTAAGTATTTAATTGGTGTAAAGAAGTGCAAACTTATTATTTCAACTCTAAATAGGCAATTATATCGTCAAACAATGTTTCAACTACAGACGAAAGGCAAGGTCTTTTCTGTCTTGGAAGGTTACTAACTTTAATTCCTTCAATTTCTTTTTAAGAAATCAATCTTGAATTTTCACTGTTCATTTTGGAGTATTAAACACCTAAAGGCTTTAAATATCTCCTTCCCTTTCTTTTAGGCATATATATGAGCTTAGCAAACCAAAAAAAAAAAAGGTTGAAAAACCAAACATAAAAGAAAGGAAATAACTATCATTTAAAGAAACTACTAGACATAAAGGAGAAGAGAAATGTAAACACTCTAAAAGATAGAAAGAAAGCAATTCATATATATTTACTCATCAAGTTCACAAAACCTATTACAACCTTCTTTCAATTTGACTCCATTTATCCAAGCAAGCAACATGGCAGCTTAATTTATTTAGAAACAATTGGACCTATTTAAAATGTTAGATTTTGTGACAATGAAGCTGTGGAAGAATCATGGGGCAGCATGTTAGGTGACTCTAAAAAGGGCTTCGGTGGAAATGGTAAGGATTGAAAGGTACCTTCCAGCATCTCTATGACCTTACCCATGGAAGGTCGATCTGAAGGATTAATTTGAATGCACCACAAACTCACTATTGTCATTTTTTTTATTGTTTCTTCTTCCTCCTCTATCACATCCTCAAACATACCAAAACTTTCACCATTATGAAGTTTGTTATAAACCCCATATGGAAAATATACATCACTCGTATGAGACAGCTCATTATCAAAATTAGTTCTTACTCCAACCATTTCAAGAATCAACATTCCATAACTATAGACATCAGACTTATGAGAAACTCTACCAAAGTGTCGACTAAATACTTCTGGTGCAATATATCCTAGAGTTCCTCTCATATCCATCATTGACACTATACTCTCTTTTGTTTTGCATAGCTTGGCAAGACCAAAATCAGAGATCTTTGGACATAGATCTTCATCTAGAAGTATATTGTGTGGTTTTATGTCAAAATGCAAGATCCTTGTGTTACAGCCACGATGCAAGTATTCTAATCCTCGTGCAATTCCAATTACTACCTTGAACATTGTATTGATGTCCAATTGACAATTTGGAAGTAGAGATCCTTTTCCACATATAAACTTATCAAGAGATCCATTAGGCATGAATTCATAGATTAAAGCTCTTTTATTCCTCTCAAAACAAAAACCTAAAAGTGTGACTATATTAACATGTGATGTTCTACTAATACTAGCCACTTCATTAATAAATTCCTCTCCATCACCTTTGTATTCACTCAAGACTTTTATTGCCACAATACGTCCATCAAGAAGTCTCCCTTTGTATACAATACCATATCCTCCTTGTCCTACTTTATCAGTGAATGAATTGCTCATTTTCTTCACATCTGAATAGGTGTATCTCTTTGGCCCTATTGATCCAAAATTCTTCATTATTTCTTCAACATTAAAAGCATCAATATTTTTACCTCTTTCTCCGTTCATTAAATTGCTTAAGAAGTGTCCTTTTTTCTTGCATACCATCATATAAAAGATTATAGCAGCCACAACCACAAGTAGTGAAGCTCCCTACGAGCAAAGGATGTATTAGTCCATAGATTTCAATATGACACAAATAAAAAGCATGTAAAGGCATAAAAAGAGTGTGTGTGTGTGTATATATATATATATAGACGCACGCATATATATTTGATAAAATCAAAAAGAAATAAGAAAACTTTTATTTGATACTGATTATCATACCAACAAAGGATGTATTAGTCCATAGATTTCAATATGACACAAATAAAAAGCATGTAAAGGCATAAAAAGAGTGTGTGTGTGTGTGTGTGTATATATATATATATATAGACACACACATATATATTTGATAAAATAAAAAAGAAATAAGAAAACTTTTATTTGATACTGATTATCATACCAACAAAGGATGTATTAGTCCATAGATTTCAATATGACACAAATAAAAAGCATGTAAAGGCATAAAAAGAGTGTGTGTGTGTGTGTGTGTGTATCTATATATAGACACACACATATATATTTGATAAAATCAAAAAGAAATAAGAAAACTTTTATTTGATACTGATTATCATACCAATAATAAAGTAAGTTGGATACGGAGGTTGAAAATGTCTGCAACAAGAAGATAGCTCGAATTACTTCACACTATGGCAATCTTAAAACTTTGAAGGAATATTGAAAGTGAGTAAGATTATGGAAGCAAAAAGATATTATAGAATTTCATAAGGTTGCTCATATGCATGAAGTTGAAATATCAAAATACAAAAATAAAATTTGAAACAAGGACAAAACTTGCTAAACATAATACTAATAGGACTACATTTAGTTCGTCTTGGTTTGACATGCTATATTTGTGAAATATGTTAATCATAACAATGAGTGACTATGTCAAAGTAGTAAAGAAAATTTTGAGTCATAATAAATAAAGAAAAAAATGAGAAAGAAAATTAGATAGATTTTAAATCTTTTCTACATGTAAAATGAAGTCTCACATTGGAAGTAATTCATTGTGATGAAGTTTAAATTTAAAAAAATGTCATTCAAACTCTAAAATTAGCTTTTAGACTGGGCTTTTGGCCCTCCAAGTTGAATATATTCTATCCTATATGACCTTAAGTCCAATGTTTTTCAATGTGTAAGATATGTATGTAGGATGAAAATCCTACACTAGAAGTGTGATTTCTTATGATAAAGTTTAAATAAAAGAAATGTTTCTCCAACTTTTGAACTAATTTTTGAGTTAAAATTTTGGGCCTTTTAACCTTTTCAAACTTGAGAATTGTGTAAATATGAATTGTAGTTTCTTTTTGTTTTATCCATGAAACAAGGTAGTTGGGGCTTGACCTAACAAACTCGACTAGTTTCTTAGTTGGTGATTGTGCAAGTTGACTCTCTATTGGCTTTCTAGTTGATTTGCTTGGATAACTTGAAGCTTAAGCTTCAATAAAGGTGTCTAACAAGTTAATTGGAGAAATCTCTGGGCCTAATTTGTTAAGTTGCAAACAAATATGTGCAGAAGCTATGCGAGTGTAAGAAGAACATGCAAACAATCTACATTGTACCAATATATTGGGAAGTTAAAACTAAATAATGATGCAAGATTATCATATTATATGCAAGGATTATTCCTTTATGACATTGTCATTGTGTTATTCAGTTGACAATTCATCTTATCTTTTGAATACTTTAATCAATTTAATATCACTCTGGGAGAAAGAAACCTCTTGTTTGATAAGTTATACTTTTCTATAATTGTTGACAATCTGGAGTTCATTGAAATAAGTAGATTGGAATAACTTGACGAAACAAAGTCTTAAGCACAAGACACTCTAATTGCTACATCGATGATGGGAATGAAGAAAGTGAAAGAGGAAAAGGATTGGAAAAACTTTGTATCATGTAAAATTGCTATAAATTTATAAGGGAGTTGCTATCTACTGAAATGGAAAAGGAGTTATCACAAATCCCAATTATGATAAATTGTTGCAGTGTTGGTGATGGAGCGATTTCTACGTGAGGATTATTCGATGACTATGATTGGTGAGATCCAAAGGAGGAAAATGCTAACGTGGCATCCACTTGAGCGGAAGATGTGTGTTGATCAGCTAACATGGAGTCCAACTTCCTTATTGACATTGACTTCTCTAACAGGCCCTCACAAGTTGACATGGCAAAGCAAACAATAAGTCTAAATTTTGAGAAGTCAAAATTATGGAGAAGCCTTCTGTGAAATTGTTAGGAGGGTTACTGGCCATGAAGATGTAGTAAACATGAACTTGGTAGTGGAAAATTTTTTTATGAAAAAAATATAAAACAATTTCAACATGCTTTCTACATATTAGAAACACGGATTAGCATTTAAGTAAATTATTGAGATGTTATCATACCATCATACTAGATACTAGGGAGGAAGTCCGAAGATTGCGAAATAGGACTTTGATCCATAAAAGTTTAATTGTGGTATGTGCTAGGCATTTTATATCACGCCTTGATGCCAAAGTATGCAAACCTATGTTGTTTACGAAAGCTCCAAGACATGACATTATTTCCCAAAAATATGCAAAAACCTCCAATCAAGTGTCAATTATCTTTATTACCCTTCCAACTAATATCAGAAAAGGCATGCAATTGAAAGGAGGTGTTCTAGGGAAGGAAGATGCCATGGCAAGGAATATTAGTGATGAAACTTAGTGATCAAGGAAGTATGTTATTTTAAATTTAAAAAAAAATAATAATCCAACCCTTAAATTAGCTTTTTGATTAAACATCTGGCCTTTTGACATTTTCTTCCTTCGCCCACTCGTTGTTGCTAAGCAAATATCGTATTCCATATTTCTAAAGAGAGAACAAACTGCAAATTGACAGAGCTAACTTTGATTCATTGTTGTCCATAGCCTAACGAGTGATAACAGAAGGATTGCCCTCTGGTTTCCAAATTTCTACCAAGAACTTGCAACTTGGGAATGAACTCATGAAAGTCCTTGGGTAAGAGAAGAGAAGACAGGAGGCAATTCCTTCATTATTTTGACATGTAACTCTGAGGACGGAGTTTTCTGTAGCATGTATTACCATAATAATTCCTCAGAATAAAAGATAAACTCCAGCACTCCTATAGACATTATCAACAAATTTTCAACATCTACCAACCAAAGGGTTTAGTAAACAAAGAACTGCATAATTTTTTTATATGGCCCACGATTTCGGATTTTTCAAATCTTGTAGTTCTGGAACCGAAAACATGACTGTTGACTAGTCAACTAGCACGGCTCAGTCCTCTGGGAAGTATTTTGTGGCTACACATATAAGAAATATTTTATTGTGGCCTAGACATGAATACCTTGACAAGTTCGATCTTACTTTGACCATATGACTGTTGAATCCAGTGAAAAGGTAAGGAAACTAGATTCATGCATCTTAGATGATTGTATATTGAATCGAAAAGTATGCTTTTCTGAACTGATAATAACTCTTTTCTTCCTTCACCCTTCCAGGATTGCTAAGCAAATATCATATTCCTAACTTGTAAACTCTGAATCGATAGAACAGACTTTGGGTGGTGTTCTGCACAGCCTAGTGAGTGTTGAAAAAATGAGTGCTCTAGACTTTTGCTGCTTTTCTAGTGATTGCTACAACTTAGAAGTGAACTTATGGGTAATAGTCTTCTGTAGGGGTATCATCGACAAATTGCACAAAAAGAAGGGGAAAAAAAAAAAAAGGATAACTCCAGCACTTCCATAGATTATAGCATCTAGATTTCAAAATCAACCAAAAAATGGGTTTGGGAGACAAAGGACCCCATAATTCATTTTTTATTTATTAAAAAAGATTATCAGGAATTTTAGATTTTAAAAATCTTCCAGTTTTGGGACCAAAAAAGTTCTATAAACTTCTGCTTCTTGGAATCCTATTTTATACAGATTTATACTATTGATTGTTAATTAATTGTTCCGACTACCAAAAAAGGTCAAAGCAATAACAATAGGGGCTTACCCAATTGAACGAGCAGGAAAGATGGTTCAGACTTCATCCAATAAAGTGAAAAGAGAACAGAGCATGCATACCGCGTTTTGTACATGTATAAGTCTGCGTTTGGTCTTCGCAAAAGCAGACGAAAGACCCCGTGGCGTTAGAACCGCATATTCCGCCTGATGCCGCACACGGCGTACAGGAAGCCTTAAACTTACGATTGTATTCCACTTTAAAACCTCCATTGATTGCTGCAGAAAGCGCCGCCCGTACATCCGAAGGTTCTCTAAGTAAAGCACTACTTTCGAGAATTGGAATCTGGGTACGGCTCTCGCAATTCGCAAGAAGTTGTTCTTCAAGTTGAATGTTCTGCAAGAAGTCTTCGACGAAACCATTGACAGCGCCATCATAGGTCCCTGCGCTACAACGAAATCTGTTTGGGGCGGGTACTTTTTCTAGAGGGCAGCCGTAGAATATAGTTATGTTTTGAACGGTTGAAGCGTAATCGAACAAAGCGTAACTCAAAATGGTATTGTTGAACCTTGAAGAACAAAGATCATCCAATAGGTCAGATCTGGCAACAGTAATGCTTCCAGAAGATGAGTCGATGCGTCGCACGCGAAACTCTAACGCTTGGAAGCTCATAACCGGGTATTCGTTGTTGTGGCACTCGAGCTTATACCCTTCTAGGCCGCAATACTTGGATCGGCCACCTCCCCAGTAAGGAAACGAGAAGCTGACATTTCCACACATATAGGAACGACTGCAGACCTTAAAATTTTCATCTTGATTGCAGTAGGATGGAGCTAGTATTGTCAAGAAGAAGGAGAGGGCGATGAGGGAAGGAAGAGAGAGATGGACATCCATGTTTCAAAAACTGACGAAGAACAGAACAAGGTGAGAGATGGGTTCTAGAGGCAGTGTAAAGGACGCTGCACAAGGTTTAAATGCAGGGTGGAAAGTGATTCATAGGCTGAAGTTAACGATTAACAAGTTGACCATTTGTTTTGACGACGAAAGGTGAGATCCTTAGAATTCTCACATCGTGAGCGAGCAAACGGACGAGTTGCCCTTATTGACTTGGTCCACGAATTATTTCGTTTGAAGATCAAGTAGGCGGGAGAAAGTGATAGGCGAACCCCCACCACCGAGCCTCCCATACCCTAATACTACAAGACGGTTAATAGACTGAACTTCGCAGCAAAAACTTGTTTTGAAAACTCGTGAACTTATTCCACACAACTTTGTATTAAAGTAGGTTCAGGATCTTGCACTCCCAAAGTCTCCTACACAATGAATTTAGGGCCTACGTAGTTCTTTCAAATTCTCGAAGTATGATTGAATCTTGGCTAAGAACCAACAAGGTCGTACGTGATATGAAATGAACTCCTCACTGACTTTGAGCAAGAGTGGATTACACTTACTTCACAAAAACAACGTGAAGCAAACTAAACAGCCAACACAAATAGATTTCCAGGAAAGAAGAAAGACAGCGTATGCTAAGTAAACAACTTCATAAGCACACAATGAAAGGGACCGGCTACAAAGTTTACTGATTTGATTAAACATCAACAACCGATACAAAATAAGTTCTGCTTCTAGTATTACGAAGTCAGAATAAAAAACCTACGGTACAAACAAGTCTTCCATTAAAAGGACATTAAAAGTATAGTAACCCTAATTAAAGCCCATCTTCTAGACTACTATAGAGTAATGGATCCCCACAACTTCAACCCTCTTTTCCCATGCTTTCCGGTCTTCCATGATTATAAAGTGATTGTCGGTAGAAGATGAATAATGTCGATATGGTGGCATGGTCTCATGAGCCATAATCCTATCCTAGCTCCTAAAGAAAGCTTCCTAGAAAGTTGCTGTTGTACAAGAAGCCTCTTCAGTAGTCGGTGAGCCACGGTTCTCCTCACAAGCCTTGCATGCGGTACAGTGGCAGTCTAGTGGAGTTCGTGGAGCTCAAAGTCCTCATCCAGCAGCTAAACGTGTGAGTCATCCCGTTATGCAACGAGTAGATCGATGTTTGGACAATCTGATGCCGCCGCAGCTACTTAATGCAGTTGCGCCCCCTGCTGATCAATTTCAGTCCCGTGCATACCCTGCTGAACGAGAAATGGAGAATGCTGTGGCTGGTAACCAAAATCTGTATCTGACACCTCGGATGAAGAAGCTGACTCAATATCAACCAACAAATTTTGTTCGAGTACACTCACAACGGGCACATCCCACTCAACCAGCACCAACTGAACATCTGAGTGCTGCCTCAGCGTGCTGCTACACCATAGTAACGCTTAATTGGTGAGCTGGAGGATAGCTGGTGTGAAAATCTGACTCTTTGCCCAACGATTGTGCACTAGTCTACAAGTTATTTGTTAGGTTTGGAGTAAATTAGTAAGGACAAATATAGTAACTATTATATTCATGTTGTGGGTAGTTTGTAGGATTTTACAATCCTATTTAGTTTGGGTTTCCTTGGTATTAGTATAAAAGGAAAAATTATGGAAAACCCTAGGTATGAGCTTGGAGAGATTAGTATAAGAGACTGAAAGAAAATAGAAGTTTTCTTATGTATACTGTAACCTTTCTCGTTATAGTGAAGACTTATTCCTTAGGCCGAGAACATAAGAATTATCCCAAACCTCATAATTCTTATGTGTATTTTTTTAACTAATACTTTCTTCGTATATGCGTAAGATTATGAGAGACTTTGTGAGTTTGATATTCATGAATAATTTTTTCAACATTATATACCATGGAAGTCCTAGTGTGAAGGAAGGTGAAGCTAAGAAGAAAACAAGAGTGAAGTTGCAAGTTACAAGTGTAACTTGGGTCACCGTGTAAACTTCGTGGAAGTTTGTTTGTGGAAAATAAGCAAGCCTTTGTTTCCTTGCTCCTGTAACCTCAATTATCATCAATATAGAAGTAGTTTCCGCGTATTGGTTTCCTATCTCTGTTTTCTTCTGCTGTGTAATAGAGGCACCGCCCAACTGTTAAAACCTTATCTTGAACTTTAGGTAAACTTTCTGGAAGGTCATGAGATAAGTAAAACAGGCAGCAGCTCCCTGTTTTCAAAGGATGATCCAGTCGGAGATACTTTTCCTTCATCTACAGTCTACAGGGAGACACCAACCAATTGAAGCTATTCTCATTGTAATATTCATATAGTTTCCTTGCCAATAGTCAAGGTCTACCTTCAATTTATTCAATCACCTTTTGCTATAAATGTGAGGTTGAAATCTTTTGTAACTAGTGAAGAAATGACAAAATGTAGCCCATATTATGTGCTCAAGAATATCCTCAATTGTACAGATTTGTCAAACTGCAATACAAATCACAGTTTTACTCATTCACCACTTCTTTTGTTCTGTTCAACAAAAACATCTGAATTCATCCATAGGCATGTTATAGCCACATCTCCGTCTACCTAATCCTACGGCTAAACCTTCTTCAGTAGCATGGGAACCACAATATTAACATCGCGTCAATGCGCAATTGAACTTTAATTCCAACTACTGGTAGCAATCAAGATGTTGTCTACCAATTCCGTTCCATATTTCAATTTTAATTGAACTTTAGCAAATACCAAGAAAGAAGTTCATGCTTTTGTAGCCTCTTTCCGGCCCTCTGTAATCTCTCTGCTTATTTATTTGCGGCCCAGCCTAAACTTTATCCTTCTTCCATATATGTTACCGTAAACAGACTTCTTAAAATGCATTTAAACTCTGGGCCTTCCTAAAATACCGAACTCTGAAGCTACTTTTCCAATTGCTTACATCTTTGAATAGGTGCAGAGGACTGAATTTCCATACCCCTTGAATCAACGTGGTTTTCCAAGGATCAGTAACTAAATGTAAGAAAACAAAGTCGAACTATATGCAGAAGACAGAACAAGTAAGCAAAATTAACAACTAGACAAACTAAGGCATCAACACCTTGAACGTAAACGAAGAATCAAATGTGTTGGTACGTGAACTGCACACTTATCAGGTAAAAAGTTTGTTCGTTTTCAAGAGAAGATGTTCAGGGAACTGCACACATGGGTAAGGGATTTGGGCCGTCTCCGCCTGCAGAAAAAAGGCCTGTCTCATGGTGAGGCTCTTCCCGATAAGAGAAATTCTTTTTATTTTGACGGTGATTAATCAATTAATCACTGATTAGATCACTTTTATTGAGGCGAATTTTAATGATTTTAGTTATTTTTGTTAACTAAGCATTTGGTTTACTTGGATTCATATACATTTATAAAAGAGAGAAAGTTCCCATGAAACATGTCATTGATACACCAAGGCTCATAATTTTGCCATAAAATTATTTATGACGGGTTCTACTTCTCTAACTCTAAACTATATTATTGTTAGGGAATTGTAAAAAAGTATTTTGATAAATATATAGACACGTGTGCGAGCCACGTATAATTATGTTTAAGAAATTATTCCTTTTGATGAGAGGTACAAGTACCAAGTTTAGTATTAAAAAAAAAATTAAAAAAAAAAAGTAATTTATCACCTAAACTATGTTGATGTTACCGAATTATATAATTGATGTAAAAAGTGTAGTATTTGACATGAATAGTCTAAATTAATTAATCATTGTACTATATCAATGTAAAGTACAGATTTATGAAATGAGATATATGTTGTTTGTGTACGTGCACCTATCTAACGAAAAGGTTCATAAAAGAAAAAATTTGTAATGTAACAACACATTCTCAAATAAAAAATTTCAACTTCTGTATTTGGTTATAAAAGAGATATACAAATTTTAGTAAGAATTATCTCTATAGAATATTCACCTAAGATAATAAAAAATATTAATAGATCCATAAAATAATCGCTTCATATGTTAACTTATAACTACAAATCTTTTTTGTCCTTGCAAGAACTTGCTCTTCTAGTTGATGAAAACAACTAATTATACTCTTATTTAACTTCATTTACGCAAATAAAACTAAATGTTAGGTGCCATCATGTCCTACATAAAATTTGCTATAATCTAACATATACATATTGAACAAAAACCTAGAAGTGGTATTGAGGAACTTTGGTGAGCAACGACCCTCAAAGAGGTCAGTTCTGGCAACAGTAATGGTTCCAGCAGATGAGTTGATGCGAAGCACGAGAAACTCCAATTCTTGGAAACTCATAACCGGGTATTCCTCGAGACACTGGAGCTCATATCCTTCTAGGCCGCAATTCTTTGGTCGGTCACCTCCCCAGAAAGGGAATGATAATTTCTGGATTGTTACTACTTTTTAGGTTAATTTATGTCTTGGCATTTACTATTCCACCTAGAATCATTACTTTAAGTTTTAAATGTTCTTGTACCTTTCACCCAATCTTGTTTTCCACCGTCAATAATTATTGCCGCAATTTGGATAAGACTGCACAAGGGCATCCTAGTTCTCACTCTATTTTAACCACAGAGAAACAGCTAAGATTAACATTGTCTCTACAAGCTGCCACCAAGAGATCCATGGCCGAGCCTCAGAAATTACACATAGCTACGTTCCCATGGCTAGCCTTTGGCCACATGATCCCTTTCCTAGAACTAGGCAAGCTCATAGCCCGAAAGGGTCATCGTATTTCTTTCATATCAACCCCTAGAAACATCGAACATCTCCCAAAGATCCCACCAGAATTAAAACCTTTTATTACATTCGTCAAGCTGCCCTTACCTCGCGTTGAGAACCAGCCCGAAAATGCGGAGGCCACCATGGATGTTCTGTCCCACCTAGTCCCTTACCTTAAGATAGCCCACGATGGTTTCCAAGAACCTTTTTTCCATTATTTAGAGACTTCAGTGCCTGATTGGATTATTCAAGACTTTTCTGCCCACTGGCTACCTCCAATGGCTTCCAAACTGGGTATCCCACGGGTGTACTTCAGTTGTTTCAGCGCATCCACAACGTGTTTCTTTAAACCAGGAAAGTCGAGTACTTGGGCCTCGGAAAATCATTACAGAAGGACAAAGCCTGAGGATTTCACCGTTCCTCCTCCTTGGGTACCATTTCCAACAAAATTAGCGTTTCGGTTATTTGAAGCAAAGAAAGTGCTTGACTTCGTTGAAGAAAATGCTTCTGATACTTCGGACGCCTTTCGTCTCGATACGGCCGTCTCGGGCGTCGAGGCCTGGGCTATTAAAAGCTGCATGGAGGTCGAAGATGAGTGGTTGAAGCTCCTTCAAGAGCTTTATGATGTACCTGTAATTCCAGTGGGCTTACTGCCACCCTCACTGGAAGAAATTAGCAACGAGAACAACCAAGATGGCACTTGGGATAGGATTGCTGGGTGGTTGGATAAGCAAGAAAAAGGGTCAGTAGTTTATATAGCACTCGGAAGTGAAATTCAACCGAGTCAACAAGACCTCACAGAGTTGGCTCTTGGTCTTGAGAAATCAGGGTTGCCCTTCTTTTGGGCACTAAGAAAGCGAAGTGGCTCACTCGGTCGGGATTCCATCGAGCTACCGGAGGGATTCGAGGAGCGAACCAGAGATCGTGGGATTATTTGGACGGGGTGGGCGCCTCAACTCAGGATATTAGCTCACGACTCAGTTGGGGGTTTCTTGACTCACTGTGGTTAGAGTTCGGTGATGGAGGCATTTCTATTTGGACGTGCACTGGTTCTGTTGCCCTTTTTAGGTGACCCATCACTGATAGCTAGGTTTTTGGCAGAGAGGCAAGCAGGGCTCGAAGTAAAGAAACAGTATGCAAATAACATAACAAAAAGGGATTTTACGTGGTTCGGCAGCATTGTTGCCTACGTCCATGGGAAAAACTGGGGAGGATGTCTTTACTGCAAACACACAGAATTTGATACACTCTTTGCTTTCACCCAGCTCCCAATACACCCTTTCTTTCTCTGAATGATATATGCTCAATGACCTTACTAGAGCATGTGCAGTTCTCTCTTTCTCTTCCCACCTAGTGGAGCTTTTTCGTTCTCTTTTCCCCACTCTACTTCTTTGCCGGTTTTTCCTTACTTACATTTGCTGTATCTTTTTCCACCGCTTAGAAAATAAGCTGCACTGTTATTATTTCAACTCTAATAGGTGTTAGAAATGATGTGGTTGTCGTCACTCAACCAAGTAGGACCTATGAAAGTTGGAGTGACAATCACGGCAAGGAGCATGCCTCATAAATGGAAAGCAAGCCTACGGCCTACAAAAAAGATAAGTAATCCAGTTAGATGAGGCCATATCTTTGGTGTGTCAGAAAACATGGGAACAAACAGTGCGTGGGCTGATTTTTTATAAATAGGAGGTTGCTCTTTTTTCTTTTGTGTTGGGTCTTTTGGTATTGTAAGCCAAGAATTAGTAAGGACTTTTGTAAGCTTTGTATGCTCCATCCTTACAGCTGTGTAACCCGTTGTTTGTTTCTATAAGAAAGTTTGAGAACCATTCGGTTCAGTCAATTTGTTCTTCTCTCCATACTGCCATAGAACCATTTTACATTATCAATAGGCACTGGTATTGTCAAACAATGTTTCAATTGCAGATAAAAGGCAATGTCTTAACTCTTGGAAACTTTAACATATCTCTTTCTATCTGTTTCCCTTTCTTTTAGGCTTTTCTGACTTGAACAATTAGGTTGTGAGGAAATAAAAGGTCATTGCTTCTTAAGCGAGATGCTGAGTGCCTGCCACCCGTAGGGATTGATTGCCCACATGAGCTTAGCAAACCAAATGTTTGTGGAAATTTTACATGTAAGTATACATGTCGAATAAATAATATAGTGATGAAAAAGTGTATTGTCCTACCAAGATTAGTAAATACTAGGTCAATTAAATACGAACGATGAGTTAACCCTAAGAAACATTTGAGAAAGTTTATCTACTAAATCAAAATATTTGAGAAAGAATTAAAAATGATATCCTTTAAAACAAAATTTCATAACTAAAAACAACTAAATTTAAATGAGTAACTCACATAAGAAATATGTTAGAATATTTGATTTCACCATAACTATTAGTTATGAATTTAGATGGTTTATGCCTACAAGAATAATAATACTTATATGATGGTAGAATTTATTAATTTATTTATTATCTTATGTCTACGTGTAGTAAATCTACTCAATTTATTAATTCATTATATCTCTATATGAATTTAAATAAATAAAGTGCATTAAAATTTATGAATATTTTTAGTTTACAATAAATCTTTTCGATCATCTTATTAGTAACTATCACACAAACAATATGTATATGTCTATCTATATCTAATCCATGGTTATATATTATAAAAAACAACTATATATTATCTCCTTTCAATCATAATATGCAAATCAAATCATTTTAAGTAGTAGCTAATCACCTAAAAGCAGTAAACACAATATATAACTCACATAAATATCATCTCTTTCAAAACACATCAAAAACAAAATTTATACCATCATAATTAGTTACATTTAGCTCTTATGCAAGAAAATTAAAACATAATGTAATAATAAACCATGATAATAGTAGGAATTAAATAAAACATCTTAAATTGAAAAACAAAGAAGTTATCACTATATTATCTTCTGTTCAAGAACTTTTTGCAAAACTCCCCTAAATTAGAGCAAAATTAGGAATTGTATAAAGTAGAGTTATGCAGTCGCATCCCTTCCTTTGTTTTTCTTTTTCTTTTTTCTTTTTCCTTTTATTTCCACATGACATCTTCTTTTATTGCACGTCCACCACTTCTTTTCTCATGTTATCTTGGGGTTTCCTCCCCCCATAGCTAATTGGTTTTAGAGGGCCAACTAGGCCTCTGAATTCTATATTGTTCAACAAAAACATCTCAATTCATCCATAGGCATGTTATAGCCACATCTTCGTCTGTCTAAACCTGCAGCTAAACCTTCTTCACTAGCATGGAAACCACAATACTAACATTGCGTCAAATGCGCAATTGAACTTTCATTCAAACTACTGGTAGCTATCAAGATGGTGTTTGCAAATTCCGCTCCATATTTCAATTTTATTTGAACTTTAGCAAATACCAAGAAAGAAGTTCATGCTTTTCTAGCCTCTTTCTGGCCCTCTCCCTACAGCAAATTAGTTTTAAGGGCCAACTAGGGCCCTGAATTCTATACTATTCAACAAAAAGATCTAAATCTATCCATAGGCATGCTGTAGCCACGTCTCTATCTACCTAAGCCTGCAGCTAAACCTTCTTCACTAGCATGGAAACCACAATATTAACATTGCGTCAATGCACAATTGAACTTTAATTCCAACTACTTGGTAGCAATCAAGATGTTAATTGAACTTTAGCAAATACCATGAAAGAAGTTCATGCTTTTCTAGCTTCTTTCTGGCCCTCGGTAATCTCTCGCTGATTTATTTGCGGCCCAGCCTAAACTGTAAGCCTTCTTTATCCTTTCTTCCATATATGTTACCATAAATAGACTTCTCAAAATGCATTTAAACTCTGGGCCTTCATAGAATACCGAACTCCGATTGTCCAATTGCTTACATTCTTTGAATAAGTGCAGAGGACGCAATTTCCATACCCCTTGAGTCAACGTGATTTTCCAAGGATCAGAAACTAAATGTAAGAAAACAAAGTCGAACTATATGCAGAAGACAAAACAAGTAAGCAAAACTAACAACTAGACAAACTAAGGCATCAATAAACTGCAGACTTATGTAAAAAGTTTGTTCGTTTTCCAGAGAAGATGCTCAGTGAACTGCACACATGGGTAAGGGACTTGGGCCGTCTCCGCCTGCAGAAAAAAGACCAGTCCCATAGTGAGGCTCTTCCCTATAAGAGAATTTATTTACAGGTTTGGCTTGAAATTCTTTTTATTTTGACATTGATTAATCAATAATTGATGACTAATCTGTTAGCTTTGAACTAAATCTGCTGTTGTTTATTGTGATTAATCACTGATTAGATCATTTTTATGAAGGTGAATTTTAATGATTTTAGTTATTTTTGTTAACTAAGCATTTGTTTTACTTGGATTCATAGACATTTATAAAAGGGAGAAAGTTCCCAGAAAACATGTCATCCATACACCAAGGCTCAAAATTTTGCCCATAAAATTATTTGCGACGGGTTCTACTTCTCTAACTCTAAACTATATTATTGTTAGAGAATTGCAAAAAATTATTTTAATAAATATATAGACCTGTGCGCACCACATGTAATTATGTTTAAGGAATTAATTTGGGTTTACTGTACTTTTTTATGTAGTTTTAATGGAAGACTTCTTTGTATTGTGGGTTTTTGGATCTCCGCCTGCAGCTAAACCTTCTTCACTAGCATGGAAACCACAATATTAACATTGCGTCAATGTTTAAAGACCTGAAAACTTATTATTTCAACTCTAAATAGGCAATTGTATCGTCAAACAATGTTTAAATTGCAGACGAAAGGCAAGGTCTTATCTCTCTTGGAAGGTTGCTAACTTTATTTCCTTCATTTTTGTTTTTCCTAAAAGAAATCAATCTTGAATTTTCACTTTTCATTTTGGAGTGTTAAACACCTAATGCTTTAAATATCTCTTTCTCTTCCTTTTAGACATATATATGAGCTTAGCAAACCAAACAAAAAAAAAAAAACAAAAAGAGGTTGAAAACAGAGAGAGAAAAGAAAGGAAATAAATATCTTTTAAGAAATTGGTACAAATAAAGGAGAAGAGCAATGTAAACACTCTAAAAGATAGAAAGAAAGCAATTCATCTATATTTACTCATCAAGTTCACAAAACATGTTCCAGCCTTCTTTCAATTTGACCCCATTCATCCCAGCAAGCAACGTGGCAGCTCTAATTTATTTAGAAATAATTGGACCTATTTAAAATGTCGTATTTTGTGACAATGAAGCTGTGGAAGAATCATAGGGCAACCTCTTGGGTGACTCTAAAAAGGGCTTCGGTGGAAATGGTAAGGATTGGAAGGTACCTTCCAGCATCTCTATGACCTTACCCATGGAAGGTCGATCCGAAGGATTAATTTGAATGCACCACAAACTCACTATTGTCATCTTTCTTATTGTTTCTTCTTCCTCCTCCATCACACCCTCAAACATACCAAAACTTTCACCATTATGAAGTTTGTTATAAACCTCATATGGAAAATATACATCACTCGCATGAGATAGTTCATTATCAAAATTCTTTCTTACTCCAACCATTTCAAGAATCAACATTCCATAACTATAGACATCTGACTTATGAGAGACTCCACCAAAGTGTCGACTAAATACTTCTGGTGCAATATATCCTGGAGTTCCTCTCATACCCATCATTGACACTATACTCTCTTTTGTTTTGCATAGCTTGGCAAGACCAAAATCAGATATCTTTGGACATAGATCTTCATCTAGAAGTATATTGTGTGGTTTTATGTCAAAATGTAAGATCCTTGTGTTACAACCACGATGCAAGTATTCTAATCCTCGTGCAATTCCAATTACTACCTTGAACATTGTATTGATGTCCAATTGACAATTTGGAAGTAAAGATCCTTTTCTATGTATAAACTTGTCAAGAGAACCATTAGGCATGAATTCATATATTAGAGCTCTTTTATTCCGCTCAAAACAAAAACCTAAAAGAGTGACTATATTAACATGTGATGTTCTACTAATACTGGCCACTTCATTAATAAATTCCTCTCCATTACCTTTAGATTCACTCAAGACTTTTATTGCCACAATACGTCCATCAAGTAGTCTCCCTTTGTATACAGTACCATATCCTCCTTGTCCTACTTTATTGGTGAATGAATTGCTCATTTTCTTCACATCTAAATAGGTGTATCTCTTTGGCGCTATTGATCCAAAATTCTTCATTATTTCTTCAACATTGAAAGCATCAATCCTTCTACCTCTTTCCCCAATCATTAAATTGCTTAGGAAGTGTCCTCTTTTCTTGCATACCATCACATAAAAGATTATAGCAGCCACAACCACAAGTAGTGAAACTCCCTGCAAACAAAGGATGTATTAGTCTAGAGATTTCAATAGGACACAAATAGAAAGCATGTAAAGGCACATAAAGTATATATATAGACACACATATCTATTTGATAAAATCAAAAGGAAATAAGAAAACTCTTATTCAATATTGATTAACATACCAATGATAAAGTAAGTTGGATACGGCGGTTGAAAACACCTCTGCAACAAGAAGATAGCTTGAATTATTTCACACAATGGCAATCTTAAAACTTTGAAGGAATATTGAAAGTGAGTAAAATTATGGAAGCAAAAGATATTATATAATTTCATAAGGTTGCTCATATGCATGAAGTTGAAATATCAAAATACAAAAATAAAATTTGAAAGAAGGAACAAAACCTATTAAACATAATGCTAATAGGACTACATTTAGTTCATCTTAGGTTGACATGTTATATTTGTGAAATATGTTAATCATAACAATGAGTGTCTATGTCAAAGTAGTAAAGAAAATTTTGAATCATAATAAATGAAGAAAAAAATGATAAAGAAAATTAGATAAATTTTAAATCTTTTGTATATGTAAGATAAAAGTTTCACATTCCATTGTGATAAAGCTTAAATAAATAAAAAATGTCCTTTAAATTCTAAAATTAGCTTTTGGGTTGGGCCTTTGGCTTCTAACTTGGTATCAAAGCCCAAGTTAAATATATTCTATTCTATACAACCTTAAGCCCAATGTTTTTTTATGTGTAAGGATATGTGTGTAGGACAAAAATTGTATGCTGGAAGGGTGATCTCTTATGATAAAGTTTAAATAAAACAATTGTTTGTCTAACTCTTGAGATGCTATTTTTGAGTTGGAATTTTAGGCTTTCTAACTTTTTTGAACTTTTAAGTTATGTAAATTTGAATTGTAGTTTCTTTTTGTTTTTATACATGAATCAAGGTAGTTGAGGGCTTAACCTAACAAATTCAACTAGTTTCTTAGTTGGTGACTGTGCAAGTTGACTCTTTATTGACTTTCTAGTTGATTTGCTTGGATAACTTGAAGCTTAAGCTTCAAAAAAGGTGTCAACCAAGTTAATTGGAGAAATCTCTGGGCCCAATTTGTTAAGTTGCAAACAAATATGTGCAAGTTGTGCGAGTGTAACAAGAACATGCAAACAATCTACATCGTACCAATATATTGGGGAGTTAAACTAAATAATGATGCAAGATTATCATATTATATGCAAAGATTATTCCTTTATGACATCGTCACTGTATTATTCAGTCAACAATTCATCTTATCTTATGAATATTTCAATCAATTTCATATCACTCTAGGCAAAAGAAACCTCTTGTTTGATAAGTTATGCTTTCTACTATTGTTGACAATTTGGAGTTCATTGAAATAAGTAGATTGGAAGAACTTGACGAAACAAAGTCTTAAGCTCAAGACACTCTAATTGCTACGTATGAAAATAAGCTGGTTGGAAGTACCAGACATCGGTGATGGGAATGAAGAAAGTGAAAGAGGAAAGGATTGGAAAAACTTTGTATCATGTGAAATTGCTATAAATTTATAAGGGAGTTGCTATCTACGAAATGGAAAAGGAGTTATCACAAAGCCCAATCGTGACAAATTGTTGCAGTGTTGGTGATGAAGTGATTTCTACATGAGGATTATTCGATGACTATGATTGGTGAGATCCAAAGAGCAAAATGCTAACATGGCATCCATTTGAGCGGAAAATGTGTGTTGATCAGCTAACATGGAGTCCAATTTCCTTAGTGACATTGACTACTCTAACAGTCCTCTCACAAGTTGACATGGCAAAGTAAACAGTAAGTCTGGATATTGAGAAGTCAAAATTATGGAGAGGCCTTTGTGAAATTGTTAGGAGGGTAATTGGCCATGAAGATGTAGTAAACATGAACTTGGTTGTGGAAAAATTGTTTATGAAAGAAATAAAAATCAATTTCAACATGCTTTCTACATATTTGAAACATAGATTAGCATTTAAGTAAGTTATTGAGATGTTATCACACCATCGTACTAGATACTAGGGAGGGAGTCCGAAGATTGCAAAATAGGACTTTGATCCATGAGTTTAATTGTGGCATGTGCTAGGCATTTTTATTACGCGTTGATGCCAAAATATGCAAGCATATGTTGTTTACAAAAGCTCCAAGACATGACATTATATCTCAAAAATATGCAAAAACCTCCAATCAAGCGTCAATTATCTTTATTACCCTTCCAACTAGCATTAGAAAAGGAATGCAATTGAAAGGAGGTGTTCTATGTAAGGAAGATGCCATGGCAAGGAATGTTGGTGATGACAATCAAGGAAGTATGTTAGTTTAAATGAAAAGAAAAAGAAAAAGAAAAAATCCAACCCTTAAATTAGCTTTTTTATTAAACATATGGCCTTTTGACATTTTCTTCCTTCGCCCACTCGTTGTTGCTAAGCAAATATCCTATTCCGTACTTATAAAGAGAGAACAAACAGCAAATTGACAGAGCTAACTTTGATTCATTGTTGTCCATAGCCTAACGAGTCATAACAGAAGGACTGCCCCCCGGTTTCCAAATTTCTACCAAGAACTTGCAACTTGAGAAAGAACTAATGAAAGTCCTTGTCTAAGAGAAGAGAAGACGGAAGGCAAATCCTTCATTGTTTTGCCAGGTAACTCTGAGGACGGAGTTTTCTGTAGCACGTATTACCATAATAATTCCTCAGAATAAAAGATATACTCCAGCACTCCTATAGACATTATCAACTAAATTTCAACATCTACCAACCGAAGGGCTTAGGAAACAAAGAACTGCATAATTTTTTATATGGTCGCGAATTTCGGATTTTTCAAGTCTTAGTAGTTCTGGAACCGAAAACATGACCTGTTGACTAGTCAACTAGCAAGCCTCCTCTGGGAAATATTTTATGGCTACACATAAGAAATATTTTATTGTGGCCTAGACATTAATACCTTGATACGTTCGACCTTACTTTGACCATATGACTATTGAATCCGGTAAAAATGTAAGGAAGCTAGATTCATGCATCTTAGATGATTGTATATTGAGTCGAAAAATATGCTTTTCTGAACTGATAATAACTCTTTTCTTGCTTCACCTTCTCAGGATTGCTAAGGAAATATCATATTCCTAACTTGAAAAGTCTGAATTGATGGAACCGACTTTGGATCGTGGTTCTGCGCAGCCTAAATAGTGATGACAAAATGAGTGCTCTAGAGTTTTGCAGCTTTTGCAGTGGTGGCTACAACTTAGAAGTGAACTTATGGGTAAAAGAGTCTTCTACAGGGGGTATTATGGATGAAAATTGCAGAGAAAGAAGAAAAAAGGATAATTCCAGGACTTTCAAAGATTATAGTATCTAGACTTCAGCATCAACCAAACAATGGGGTTGGGAAACAAAGTACTGTATAGTTCATTCTTTACTTATCGAGAAAGATTATTAGGAATTTCAGATTTTACAAATCTTGCAGTTTTGGGACCCAAAAAGTTCTATAAACTTCTGTTTCTGGGAATCCTATTTTGGTATGGCTAGTAGACACAGATTTATGCTAGTGATTGTTAATTAGTTGTTCCGACTACCAAAAAAGGTGAAAGCAATAACAATACAGGCTTAACCAATTGAACGAGCAAGAAAGATGGTTCAGACTTCATCCAATAAAGTGAAATAGAACAGAGCATGCATACCGCGTTTTGTACATGTATAAGCTTCCGTTTGGTCTTCGCAAAAGCAGACGAAAGACCCCATGGCGTTAGAACCGCATACCCCACCTGATGCCGCACACGGCGCACAGGAAGCCGCCAACGCATGATTGTATTCCACTTCAAAACCTCCTTTGATTGCTGCAGAAAGCGCCGCCCCTACATCCGAAGTTCTCTAAGTAAAGGGCTATTTCGGAGAACTGGAATCTGAATACTGTTCTGGCACTCCTTTCTTAGCGCTGCAAGACGTTCGCCCGGAGTGGAGTCGTCTACGAAGAAACCATTAACTTTCCTATTAGCGGCCTCTTGGCTGCAATTAAATCTGTTTTGGCCCGGAACCCATCCTTCAGGGCAGCTGTAGAACATCGTTACGTTTTGAAGATTTGAAGCGTAATCGAACAAATTGTAATTCAAAATGGTATTGTGGAACTTTGATGGGCAAAGACCCTCGAAGAGATCAGTTCTGGCAACAGCAATGGTTCCAGCAGATGAGTTGATGCGAAGCACGAGAAACTCCAATTCTTGGAAACTCATAACCGGGTATCCCTCGCGACACTTGAGCTCATATCCTTCTAGGCCGCAATTCTTTGGTCGGTCACCTCCCCAGAAAGGGAACGAGAAGTTCACATTTCCACACGGATAGGAACCGCTGCAGACCTTGAAGTATTCATCTTCACTGCAGTAAGATGGCGCTAGTATTGTCAAGAAGAAGGAGAGGGCGATGATGTAAGGAAGAGAGAGATGGACATCCATGTTTCAAAGACTGACGAAGAACAGAACAAGGTGAGAGATGGGTTTTAGAGGCAATGTAAAGTACGCTGCACAACGTTGAAATTGAGGATGGAAAGTGATTCATAGGCTGCCGTTACCGATTAAGAAGTTGACCGTTTGTTTTGACGACGAAATGTGAGATTCTTAGAATTCTCACCTATTGACTTGGTCAATGTCTGTATCTGCCGCCTCGGATGAAGAAGCTGACTCAGTACCAACCAATAAATGTTGTTCAAGTACACTCACAACTGGCACATCCCACTCAACCAGCACCAATTGAACATCTGAGGGCTCTGCCTCAGCGTGCTGCTACACCATAGTAACGCTTTTAAGCCAGCGTTTATGAAGTATAAACTCTTAATTGGTGAGCTGGAGGATAGCTGGCGTGAAAATCTGACTCTTTCCCCCAACGACCGTACACCAATCTACAAGTTACGTGTTAGGATTTTAATAAATTAGTAAAGATAAATATGTAATTACAATGTTCATGTTATAGGTAGTTTGTAAGATTTTTTCAACCTTATTTAGTTTGAGTTTCCTTAGTATTAGTATAAAAGGAAATATTATGAAAACACTAATTACGAGATTAAAGAGATTAGTGTAAGAGATAAAGAAAAAATAAAAGTTTTATGATATATACTATAACCTTTTTCATTATAATAAAGACTGGTTCCTTAGGTCAAGAATGTAGGGATTTTCCATAACCTCATAATTCATGTGTGTCTTTTCTTAACTAATATTTTCTTTGTGTGTATGGTGATATTCTAAGAAACTTTATGAGTTTGAGATTCACGAGTTTGTTTTTTTTTTTAACATTATGTACTATGAAATTCCTAACGTGAATGAAGTTGGAGTTAGGAAGAAAACAAGAGTGACGACTGGGTTACAAGTTACAAGTGTAACTTGGGTCACCGTGTAAACTTCGTGGAAGTTTGTTTGTGGAAAATAAGCAAGCCTCTGTTTCCTTGCTCCTGTAACCTCAATTATCATCAATATAGAAGTAGCTTCGGCATATTGGTTTCCTATCTCTGTTTTTCTTCTGCTGTGTAATAGAGACACCGTCCAACTGTGAAAACCTTATCTTGAACTTTACGTAAACTTCCTGGAAGGTCATGAGATAAGTAAAACAGGCAGCACCTCCCTGTTTTCAAAGGATGATCCAGTCAGAGATACTATTCCTTCATGTATTTGTAATTTCCATATAGTTTCCTTGCCAATAGTCAAGGTCTACCCTCAATTTACACGATCACCTTTTGCTATAAATGTGAGGTCGAAATCTTTTTGTAACTAGTGAAGAAATGACAAAATGCAGCCCATATTATGTGCTCAAGAATATCCTCAATTGAACAGATTTGTCAAACTTCAATACAAATCACAGTTTTCCTCATTCACCACTTCTTTTGTTCTGTTCAACAAAAACATATGAATTCATCCATAGGCATGTTATAGCCACATCTCCGTCTACCTAATCCTACGGCTAAACCTTCTTCAGTAGCATGGGAACCACAATATTAACATTGCGTCAATGCGCAATCGAACTTTAATTCCAACTACTGGTAGCAATCAAGATGTTGTTTACCAATTCCGTCCCATATTTCAATTTTAATTGATGTTTAGCAAATACCAAGAAAGAAGTTCATGCTTTTCTAGCCTCTTTCCGGCCCTCTGTAATCTCTCTGCTTATTTACTTGCGGCCCAGCCTAATTTTATCCTTCTTCCATATATGTTACCATAAATAGACTTCTTAAAAAGCAGAGGACTGAATATCCATACCCCTTGAATCAACGTGGTTTTCCATGGATCAATAACTAAATGTAAGAAAACAAACTCGAACTATTAGCAGAAGACAAAACAAGTAAGCAAAACTAACAACTAGACAAACTAGGGCATCAACACCTTGAACGTAAACGAAGAATCAATTGTGTTGGTACGTGAACTGCACACTTATCATGTAAAAAGTTTGATCCTTTTCAAGAAAAGATGTTCAGTGAACTGCACACATGGGTATGGGATTTGGGCCGTCTCCGCCTGCAGAAAAAGGCCTGTCTCATGGTGAGGCTCTTTCCGATAAGAGAAATTCTTTTTATTTTGACGGTGATTAATCAATTAATCACTGATTAGATCACTTCTATTGAGGTGAATTTTAATGATTTTAGTTATTTTTGTTAACTAAGCATTTTTTTTTTTACTTGGATTCATATACATTTATAAAAGGGAGAAAGTTCCCATGAAACATGTCATCGATACACCAAGGCTCATAATTTTGCCCATAAAATTATTTGTGACGGGTTTTACTTCTCTAATTCCAAACTATATTATTTTTAGAGAATTGTAAAAAATTATTTTAATAAATATATAGACATGTGTGAGCGCCACATATAATTATGTTTAAGGAATTATTCCTTTTGATGCGAGGTACAAGTAACAAGTTTAGTATTAAAAACAAAAAATAAAAATAAAAAAAGTAATTTATCACCTAAACTATGTTGATGTTACCGAATTATGTAATTGATGTAAAAAGTGTAGTATTTGACATGAATAGTCTAAATTAACTAATCATTGTACTTTATCAATGTCGAATATAGATTTATGAAATGAGATATATGTTTTTTGTAAATGTGCACGTATCTAATGAAAAGGTTCCTAAAAGAAAAAAAAATTGTAATGTAAGAACACGTTCTCAAATAAAAAATTTTAACTTCTGTATTTGGTTATAAAAGAGATATACACATTTTAATAAGAAAGTATCTATATAAAATATTCACCTAAGATAATAAAAAATTCTAATCGATCCATAAAATAATCACTTCATATGTTAAATCTATAACTACAAATCTTTTTTGTTCTTACAAAAACTTGCTCTTCTAGTTGACGAAAACACCTAATTATACTCTCATTTAACTTCATTTATGCAAATAAAACTAAATTTTAGGTGCCATCATGTCCTATATAAAATTTGCTATAATTTAACATATACATATTGAACAAAATTACTAAATATAAATCATTTGAAAAAAGTTATAACGAATCAACATAAGTTTTGATATCATGCAAATAAGTTAAGAGTCTAATTCAAGAATTAGCTAATAAATTTGTAAAAGCATATTTATATTTAAATATTATATAAAAATATTTTTTATATAAAAACAAAAATATTGTTCCAAAAAAGACCATGTGTGGAGGATACCTAACCACATGAAAGTCAATGAAGTGACTAGTGATTAGTGACGTGGAATTATTCCTTAAAATGCGTTTGGAATATGCTATGGGTATTTGGATGATGCCAGTGCCCCCTCCTGGAGCCGATGGAGACACCTCGTGGTTCAACCAATCCAACTGAGAATCGGCCTCTTTATTCCAATCGCATCAAACTCAACGAACACCATCAAATGTCCTGTCCCTTTTATGTTTCTCTCTACTCTCTCTACTTTTCTTCTCACATTTCCACCTCGTGGACTATGCTACTCGAATAATTGGCTCCTGTCCCTTTGCACTTGTTACGGATAATTATTGTTATTCAATGATAAAAAGTACTTTTACTTTTGCATGGCTTTTTTTTTTTTTTATCAAATTAACTTCACTGTCTACTTGAATAATTGGCTAGTGAATATTTCATAATCATACAAATATTATATTCTTAATATGTGCGTGAGACGACACCAACATGATTATAAATAAATAAAATATTCATCTAACTCTTTAATTAGTTTTTAAGTTGATTCTTTAAAATTTTTAACATGGTATAAAGTCTATATTGAGTTTGTTCTACTATATACGTCATTGAGTTCAATGTCATTCAATATATGTATAAGACAAAAATTTGACATCAGATTTATAATCCTTCGTAATGAAATTTAAATAAAAAAGGTGTATATCCAATTTTTGAATTAATTCTAAAATTATACTTTGAACCTTCTATCATACTAATAACAAACTTTTCAAAATTGTAATGATTTAGGGTGTTAAAATTTAATGATTTCACTCAAAAATTCATTATTTAAGAACCTCTAAATATTTTCAGTCAATTGTAGTAGCTATGATCAAGATCCTCTTGACACGAACCCTAAACCAAACCATGGCAATCAACTAATCCAATCATTGGAGACAAGCAGATAATGTTCCATCAAAAAAAAATTTCCTGGGCTGCGGATAACCAACAAACATAATAAATTGAATGAACAAAAGCAGGTTCGAATGCTGCCAACGGTTGACGGATGTTATACCAAGTCTACGAAGTTTAAATATCATACCAAATAAAGGGGACAGACAATTAAAGGTCTAGTTTTGCTAGCTCCATTTGAGTCTTATCTTTTAGGTACATAATACCAAAACGATGTTTAAAACATTGCTATAAGTTTTGCCTTTTCCATTTACAGGTTCTGTGTGGGGTGGGGAGAACTGCAAGAGGAAGAGCCAGTGAAAGGGGAGAGGAGTGGGAGACAATGTTTAATCAACCAAATTGCTGATTAGGATAACATGAAAATGACTTCAAATAATTAGTTTATGACCTTAAAGGACAGGCTCAATTTGACTTCTTGACACCTCCTAATTCTATAATCCAAAAATAATTTCTATGCCAGTTTAGTTTGCATTTTAATCAAACAAGTTGTGTAGAAATAACTCCAAGACAGCCAAAAACAGATAAAATGGATAGCTGATCCATGACATAACACATGCTTTAGTCATAAATTAACTATTAAAAGCTTTCGTATCTTGACAAAATCGAGTTACTATTAAAAAATAGGAATTCTAATCTTTTAAAATGTCTAGACTTATTTAAAACAAGAAAAATGATCTTCAATTATACAATATATGTCATAATTATCTTGATAATTTACAATAATCTTTGTTATAGTATGTGTAGTTTATTTCACATTATTAAAAGATAAGTCTTTAAAGATATTGATAAAATAATAAATATTAACACTTATAAATCGATTTTTAAGTTAAATAATGAATTTCTTATTGCATATATACATATATAATAATTCTTCTAAAAAGCAAGAAAAAAAGACCAAGAAGGAGTGCATTCAAGATAAGAAATGAAACAGCCCATTAGGAAGAGACTTTCCAGTTAGAGAAATAATATGGTTGGTGACAAATTAAAAAAGTGTTAAGTTAATTAATATGAATCAATTAAATAATTCAATGTGGGCAGGTTTCGATCCAAATCATAAACTAATCTTCTTTCACCCTTCATGGAAAAGTTCTACCCAAAAAGAGAAGAGAATATTTAATTATTACAAAAAAGTCTTCTTTTTTCTTTGCAATATTTATTACGCTGAATAAAAATATGAGATTTTTACTTGCATTATTTTGAGTTTGATGAGCTGCCAAACCCTGGCTTTTAGTTCAGTCATAATGCCAAGTGATATGGAGAGTTCTTTTTAAATATGCAATTTGTATTCATTAATGTCTCATTAGATAATAAAGAGAAAATTAATTATTGTTAATTATTGTATTAATTAAGCCAAATGCAATGCAGTCTGGTTGAAGCCTCCTTCCCATCTCTCGGCGCTTTGCTTCACGCCTTTTACCCTTGTTTCTTCCCCAGGACAACACCCATTCAATGCCAATTGCTTGCTTCTTGGCTTTGAATCTTTCTCATCCTATCTTTGCTCTTTTCTCTTGAAGACAAGTTTCTGAGATTTCTGGATTTCTTGGGTCTGATCGCTTGAAGCATACTTCTGATTCGTTTTTGGTTATATCACGCTGTTAGTTGGGTTTTCGAGCTCCAGGAGAGTGGGGCATTTTGACTCTTATGTTAGATTTACCCACTTGCTCAGACTTCTGCGAAACTAAAGCATTCACAGAGCTAATCCTTTTGTGTTCATATATCTTGGTTGGTTGGTTGGATTTTCCAGTTTCTTTGTGATAAAGAAAAGGCTAAGCAAAAAAATAAGATCTTGGAATCTTTACGCGATTTTTGTTTTCCCACTTTTTTTGTGTTTTCCTCCGTTTTCTCCGCAACCAAACGGTGGAAATGTTGGGGACTGGGTTGCGCTTCGGGCCTCTGCGCGGTGAGGACTGGTTTTATGTCCCTGTGAAAGCTAGAAAAGGTCAAAATCAAAAAAACCAAGGTCGGAAAGCTAATAATGGTGATGAGAATGAGAATCTGGAATCATCTGCAAAGAACAAGGATCCTTCCAACTCATTGGCGAAGCCCTCTTCGGAGCAATCCGTAAAGCCTGTTAGTAACCTTGATAGATTCTTGGCGTCTACCACGCCTTCGGTCCCAGTCCAATATTTCTCCAAGGTTGATCTTTTAGCTTTTCTTTGCACCTACTTTGTTGTAGTTTTTCTTTGGTTCCTGATGGGTTATAGGGGAAAGTAGTGAGCTTCATAATTCTGTCTGTTGGGTTTCGTTGTAGTTTGGACCTGATACAGATAGGCGGCACTCAACCGAGCGTTTATATCTATTTTGTCACTGTATCACTTTTCAGTGTCTTCCATGCTTTCTTCACAAAATCCATAGGAAGAATGGAAAGAATGCCGCCCCAGAATTTTGAACCTTTTTTTTTTTTGTGGGTAAATTTCTTTGTTGAAGTACTGAGGGTCAAAGGGAATGATTGGCTTCAGTCAGCCAAGCTTAATTCAGCTCTTTTTCTTGTTGCTTTAATTCGTTAAATAGCTGATTTTTGGGACGAGTTAGTGAATTTTTATTTACAGAAGAGCAAGATTGAGTGGTGATTATTCGTATAATTATTACCTCTGCTAATATGTGTCCAGAGTAGAGTTTCTCACACCCGAGGGTCTCGGTAAAAGTTTTCTGATCTTCTTTTCTTGTAGACGACGATGAGAGGGTGGAGGACTTGTGATGTTGAGTTTCAACCGTATTTCATGTTGAATGATCTATGGGAGACATTTAAGGAATGGAGCGCTTACGGGGCAGGAGTGCCTTTGGTACTTGATGAGGATCATTCTATTGTTCAATATTACGTTCCATTCTTATCTGGCATCCAATTGTACGGTGAACCTGATACTAAGCCAAGGTAGTATTTGATTACTCATTCGTCGTTTCTTCTCTATAAGCCTGTTATCTAAGGCCAATCTTGTTTTATTTTTTAGAGTCATGCCTCTTGTTCCATGTTGTACTTACTGCTCCCATCAGTTTTCTGACACTAAGTTTGAGAAGAACTTGCTGAAAGATGTTTGAGATTGGAACCAAATCTTTAATCGTGTAAATGGAACTTTTATTCTGAACGTAAATTTGTTCCTAGTTATGTGATAGTCAGAATTACTTGTAGATTGTCTCCTGTGCAGTTAAGACCACTAAATGTCTCTCTAACTGTCTACCGAGAAACATTTTCACATTGGCGGCACTTTAACCTTCGTTCACAGCGTTTCATCTTCTGGCTCATATAAGAATCGAGAAATATCTTTGCTTGGGATTTTTTCTTTTGTTAATTTGGAAAATTTTGCCATCCATGGGGAGTCTATCTGGTTCGGGGAAGTTGATTATTGGAGCTTCTCCAAAACTGGGGCTCGGAGTGACCACATTGTCCTATGAAGTTGACTGGCTTTGTCCCTCAAATTTCTTTTTTGAACAGAACCGTGAACATGGTTTATTTATGTCTGCAGGAGATTGAGTTTGTAATTTGGTTTTACTCAATGTTTTTTCTTGATAAAAGTTCCGTTTTGAGGTCCTTTAAAACTTTATTGCTAGGTTATGTAGGATAGAGATGATATGAAATGCTATATATGTAATGACCTGACGGAAGTGTTAGTCATATTTGCATTATTGATCTAAAAAGACCATCGAACTTGGGCCTCGTAGAATCATTTTTGAAATCCAGTTTCACCTAATAATAAACCGATATAGAATTTAGTAGTCACACAGAACATTTATATTCTGCTCAAATTTTTTCCAGACCTCATAATTTCTTCCTCTCAATTCCTTCGTCAGGGCTCACATCATGCTCCAATTTTCAAGTGCTACATGATGTTATTAAGTTGCTCTGGTATCATTTGCAATATTGTAGGAAAAGCTTTAGACATATCTGTACACTAATCTAAAAGGATTGGTCAGGTTACAATTGGAGTTCCCTAAAATCACTATAATGCCTATTCTCACCTATAAAAAATCAATCTGGGACTTTTTAATCCTAAAACACCTTAATAGTCCATCCACTTGATGTAAACAACTTACTCATGCAATGTAAACACGTTAGAACTTCATCTCGTACGAGTTTTTAATCTGTTTTCTTGATCTGTTTCTTTTTCTGAGAACAACAATTGAAAAGCCTTTATTATAACGTGCTGATGGGCATTTGAGTTTGGATTCTTACTGTGCACTTATAATCTGTATTACATTGTCATTGGACAAGTGGATCAACCATTTATTATTCTCACTTGATGATGTAATTTACTTGTCACCTAATAAATTCTACCTTGCAAAGGAATCATGACAATTATGAGAAAATTGACAATATCTTTTTTTTTTTTTTTTTTTTGTCTAGGATAAATGGATAGTCAGAGCTAAAAGTTCTTCCTTTCTGTTGACACCACACTTAATTGGTTTGATATCCTACATGTATTTGGTATTCCGAGAATCTTTGAGCAAACACCTACTGTTGACAAATAGTCCCTTTCTGTTTGTCCTTGAGCCACATAAATTACTGTTGTTGGATCATTAGGTGTATTAGTTTCACTCTTACTCTTTGAAGTTCATTTGTGGAAGGAAAGGATGTCATATATTTTAATATGCTTCACCTTTTCCTTTGTTATATTGTATCTCTTAATGTTTGTAGCATTTTTCCATTGCAATTTTTTATGATACTCCAGTTACCTTCTCCTATCTTCTGCTCCATATTGTTCATCTTTTGTGTGTGTGTTTTCTCCCCTTTTTTCTCCTTTTTAGTTCTGGTTTGATTCCTGATGTAATTGCAGGCGACAATATGTTGGTTTCTAACTAATCTGATTGTCATTTGGTTAGACAAGCTGGTGAAGACAGCGACTCTGACTCCTATAGGGATTCAAGCAGCGACGGAAGCAGTGACTATGAAATTGATAAAGGCGTAAAATTCACAAGGGAACAGCAGACTCATCTCCATCTAAAAAGTGATGCCCCTATTAGATTGGACAAATTGTCTATAAATGATGCACAGAGTGGCAGGCGAGAAGGCTTTTCTAGTGACAGCAGCGAAGGAGAAAATTCTCAAGGTCAGCTGCTCTTTGAGTTCCTTGAGCAGGATCTCCCTTATTCCCGTGAACCATTAGCTGACAAGGTTAGCTTTATTCTTGATACTGCTTACTTGTGTAAGTTTTTGTTTGAACTCTGAATTTTAGTTCTTGTATTATTGTGCCAGATATTAGATTTCGCATGCCGGTATCCTGGATTGAAGACATTGAGAAGTTGTGATTTACTGCCAGCCAGTTGGATGTCTGTGGCATGGTATAATTCAATGAAATCTATGTTATTGCATTACTCTGTATCGTGCCAGGATTGATGTGTCCCATAATATTTTCTTGCAGGTATCCTATATACCGAATACCCACGGGCCCAACCTTAAAAGATCTAGATGCTTGCTTCTTAACATACCACACCCTTTCCACCCCCACGACAGGTGATCTTAGCCTTTTAATTATTCATATTGTTGTACTTTGCTGCCTCTCTCTTTCTTTCTTTTTTTTTCCTCCCTCTACAGTGATTCAAACTTTTTTTTTTTTTGGTCTGTTCTATATTCATTTCATGGAAGGATACCTTCTCCATTTCCGTACTCTTCTTCATGTTCTCTCTCTCCTCCCTCTCTCTCTCTCTCTCTCTCTCTCTCACACACACACACGCACGCACACATGCACGAAGAGAGACACCGATGGACCAAATATAGTAAGTAAATAGTGCATAATAAATTGGATAGAGCCACAGCAACTCTTTGGGGTTTGATAACTTCAGTTCAATTTCATTCTAAGTTTGACATCTTTAAGTCTATGGTACCTCTGCAGTTATCTAGATGGTTTACATTTCTGATCTAAGGTGATTTTGCAGGTATGGAGAGTTTCCTGGCTCCAGTAAGTGAGATCAATGGTGTCCTGAAGATTCCCTTGCCTGCTTTTGGAATGGCATCGTATAAGTTAAAAGGATCCATGTGGGCACAGAATGGGGTTAGTGAATCTCAACTGGCGAATTCCCTCATGCAGGCTGCCGAGAACTGGCTGAGACTGCTTCAGGTCAATCACCCAGATTTCCAGTTCTTTGCTTCTCATGGGATGCATTACAGATGAAATCAAGAGATGACAAGCAGCTGACTTATCCTTACTCGCCGCCACTCATAAAGATTTTAAGTCCCATGTTGAATGCATGGTGAAACTGGGATACTTGGTGAAGTTTATACCGTGTGGATTTCCTGGAAAAGAAACAGAGGAACATGTGGATGATTAATCACATGCAAAACTTGATTTTAAAAAAAGAAAAAAAAGAAAGAGGGGAAAGTGAAAAAACCAGTGGTGCAAGTGGAAGATAAATAAGATCAAATTGAGAGGTGGGGAAGAAAGAGGCAGAATAAAGATAAACACACGGGGATGACATGTGGTGCTTGAGCAAAAAATGCTATTCTTCTGCAAGCTGATATTGCATATAAATTCCTACAAGCTCCAGTATAAATAGTTGACGAATATAACTTTGCTGTGCAGAACCCCTTGATAAACTTGAATGTCTGTGATGAGTAGTGAAGTGAGATAGGAAAGAACTTTTTATGTTTGGGGTACTTACTTCGCTTTCCAATTCAGTCAATATGTTTTTGCAGTTAGATGATTGTAATTAATCTGTATGAAACTCATTGTAATTTGCCGAGACAACAGAAAACTTGTTTCTTCACGTTGTATTGGGGGAGATGGGTTGCTTTCTTTGTGCAATCAGTAAATCACATTATCCAAAAAATGCCTCTAGGATGGAATTGTTCCATATAAGCTTTATGTTAAGAAGGGACTTATCTTGTATGAACATACATGGTCGTCGTACAAAAAAGTAATAAATTGAGCAAATGTTTTCTCGGTTATTCCAAAAAGATGCTTGTTGAAAACATTCCGGATTTCCGGGGAGAAAACGTAATAAATTGTATTTGCATGGGTACCTGAGCAAATTCAAATAAATTAACAAAAAAGAAAACAAAACCGTTGCAACTCGAAACCCGGACCCACTTTCAGACTCGGCCATTAACACACGGAAACGTAAAACAAAATACGAAATGAAAAATCCAGCAGTGAAAGAGGAACTAGCCGTTGGGGGCCCCAAATTCAAACCCGTTGGTCAGAGAGAGAGAGAGAGAGAGAGGCCCCAGTAGCTTTTGTTTTCATTTCATAAAGCTCAAGACAAAGAGCGCTCAAATCTTAGAAGAAAGCTTTCTCTCTCTCTCTCTCTCTCTCTCTCTCTCTCTCTCTAGTTCTGACGCTCCTCTCTTCCTCTCTCTAGAATTCTCCATCTGTTCTCTCTCAGGAACACTCAGTCTGTTCATCGTTAGTAAGTAAGCTTGTTCGTCGATTCTCCCGGCATCGTCCGCCGGATCTGAGCGTTCGTCGAAAAAATCTCGAGTTTCGAGGGCTTCTGTGAGTACTTATCATTTTTCCTGTCTTATATTTCGTCTTGTCTTCCATATTTGGTCAGATCTCAGTGAGATGCTCAAATGTCATTGTCGAATGGGGGAAGTTTGAAGATTTTTTTTTGGAAATTTCCTTATTCGCTATAGAGCGTTTAAATTTCCTTCTCTGTGTTCGACTTCAGGTTGAGTTTGATGTAAATGAAGATTAAGTCAGTGGAATTTGGTTTTTAATCAAGTTTCCTTTCATGACTCAATGCGCTCTCTGTTATGTCCATTTAAAAATGGAAATGTTTTGGATTTTTTTTGGTTGTTTTATGATCATCAAGTTATGTTCCTTTTTTTTCCTTTCAAATTGGTGAACCGTATTTTTTTTTTTTTGGTTATGCTGTTCCTCAAAAATGAGGAAAAAGTGGCTAATTCCAATTTTTCACGTTGTAAGCTTATCGACATTTGTTTTGAGCCGTCTGATCCAGAAATATCTGAAGTTGTCTAAGCCTCGTTTTTCTGATCAATATCTGTGCTTGATAAGATGCATCGATAAGTATAAGTTCTCCTGTTCAATTTTTAAGGACAAAATATGTTGCTCTTTCTGCTTCAACTTGGAACGCTTTAAAATCTTTTATTGTTCTCTTTCAGAACAACACTAAAAAAAAAAAAGAACTTGATTTTCCGTTTGATTGGCATTTTGAGGCAAGTCTCCGGGAAAATTCGGAGAAGCAAGTGCAATACCATTTCAGGCAATGCCTCAAGTTGATAAAATACCAAGTTCGTTTGTAAGCTTATACCCCGAAAATTTTCGTGGGCTCAATTTTTTTCTTTTTTCCTCATTTCGCTGTTCCTTTTCTTTTTCGCTTATTGTTGTGATGCATCTTATTGTACATTTTGACGTACTATTTGGAGGTTTTTGTTGGATTGCTTTTACGAAAAATCTTAATCAACCAAGTGTAATGAGTTGCAATCATTTTTGTTTACATTATTGTTTTGGTCATAGACTGACCACAATTGATTTTAACAGATTCGTTTTGGATCTGGCAGCTGCCGATTTGCTACTACTTCTTTCATACAGAGAGAGAGAGAGTTCGACTCTATAGCCCCTTGTGGGTAGGCGAGTTCCCATTTCTGCTTTGTGTTCGTGTTCAACCTTTGAGGAGCAGAGCAATAAGTTTTGAGCTTCACAATGACTCTCAGAACTCCAGGAACACCGGCTTCAAAGACAGACAGGACGCCAGTATCAACTCCGGGTGGCCCAAGAGCCAAGGAAGAGAAGATTGTAGTTACAGTACGATTAAGGCCTTTAAGCAAAAGGGAGCAGCTAGCAAAGGATCAAGTAGCGTGGGAGTGCATTGATGATCATACAATTGTTCATAAACCACCACCTCAGGAACGTTCAGCTCAACCGGCCTCATTCACATTTGGTACCTACTGACATTTATTCCCTCTCCATAATTTCTTACCCAACAAAACTCATTTTGTTTCAGTTTATCATTCAAAAATCATCCCTTGACTAGCTTTTTCGTATTGCAGACAAAGTCTTTGGTCCTGCTAGTCTAACTGAGACAGTATATGAGGAAGGAGTAAAGAATGTCGCCCTCTCTGCTTTGATGGGCATCAATGGTAGAACATTTCCATTAATTACTTTTAATTTTGTGTCTCAGCTGAACAATTAACTCATCATATCTTAAATTGCAGCAACCATATTCGCATATGGACAAACTAGCAGTGGCAAGACGTACACGATGCGCGGGATAACAGAGAAAGCTGTTCATGATATCTATAGACATATAATGAATGTAAGTTTTATTAGAACCTGGTAACGTTGCTCCTTGATTTTTGTCAGAATCCTATGAAGTGCAGCTTGGTTGGGGTTGTTGGGGTAGACCCGAAACAGATTCTATTTAAATTGACATGGGACCAATAAAAACTCATAAAGTCATATAATATATGATATTTAAACCTAATTCATGACATGAAAAAAAAAAAACTACTTATTTGTGCGAAATGGAGTCTTGATTATAATAGTTGAGAAGAAAAAAACTATAACAGTTGAGACACATATTTGGAAAAAACTTGGGTCTTGGCTGGTTGCAAGAGGAAAAAATTGCAAATCTTTCAATATAAAGGTGAGCTTGATCTAATTGATTTGTATACTTTCTTCCAACCGGCGGTTTCTTGTCTATGAAGTTTATCATCTTCTTATTTACATCTTCAAAAATTGAGGATATGTATGTACACATGCGTAAAATAGGCAAAAAGTTATTAGAAATTTAAGCACCTCTACAAGATTTTTGAAGCCTTTGGGTCCTGGTCACAGTAGCGCACCTGCCCCAATGGTACTCCGCCACTGATTTTATGGCTGATGAAATTACAAGCACTAGGAAGATTTTGCCTTACAAAACTAATTTTGTGCTCCTTTGCCATGATTGCAGACCCCAGAAAGGGATTTTGCGATAAAAATTTCTGGACTTGAAATATATAATGAAAATGTACGAGACCTGTTGAATACAGAGTCTGGTCGCAATCTGAAGTTGTTGGATGATCCAGAGGTAATGTATCGGTAAAATTTTTGCTGATTTTAAGAATCAAAACTTGAGTTTTGAGGGAACTTCTTTCCACATAAACTGGAACCTTTTTTTGTTCTTTCTGTGCAGAAAGGTACCATGGTTGAGAAGTTGGTAGAAGAGACGGCAACTGATGATCAGCATTTGAGACATCTAATCAGCATTTGTGAGGGTAAATTATTGTACCCTTCAGCTTGAGTTAACTTAGGCCGGTAATATCTGTTGTATTTGTTGGCATTGAATGTTTTTCTTTGGTTTTGTAGCTCAAAGGCAAGTTGGTGAAACTGCCCTTAACGATAACAGCTCACGATCGCACCAGATAATAAGACTGGTAAGTTTCGTGAATCTTAATTTCTTTGATATTCTTCAATAAAATGTTTCTGCTAAATAGTAACACATTTGCTGTCTTTGTAGACAATTCAAAGTACTCTTCGTGAAAATTCTGATTGCGTGAGATCATTTGTTGCAAGCTTGGTAAGCATTATTACCCTACCTCATCTTTTCGGTTACATTTTTGATACCTTTCTCCACTAAAAGTTATTAATATCATCAATTTGCAGAATTTTGTCGATCTAGCTGGAAGTGAAAGAGCTTCGCAGACACAGGCAGATGGTGCTCGGCTCAGGGAAGGATGCCATATCAACCTCAGCTTGATGACACTGACGACAGTAATCAGAAAGCTCAGGTCAGAATCTACTACAGCAGTCTTTCATATGGAAGGAAAATTTACTCATATGAAAGCCTGCCTTCATCTAAATGCTTCTTTTTCCTTGCACAATTGAAGTACCAGTCTGGGGTAAAATTAACTTCGTTAGCACCCTATATATAATGATTTTGCAAGAAGCACTGCAAATGCTTAGTTCTCTATTCTTCTCTATATATGTACATGCCTTCTTAATAGCTTACCGGCTTTGATTGTATTGATATGTTGATATGTTAATAATCTTTCACTTGCCTCCTGAATTATTTACATGCAGTGTTGGCAAAAGAAGTGGTCATATACCATACAGAGACTCAAAGCTAACTCGCATATTGCAGCACTCACTTGGTGGGAATGCACGCACTGCCATCATATGTACTCTCAGTCCAGCACTGAGCCATTTTGAACAATCACGAAATACTCTCTTCTTTGCAACCCGGGCAAAGGAAGTAACAAATAATGCCCAAGTAAACATGGTACTTCTACTTTCTCCTTAATGTTAATTCGCGTCTTCCATCAATTTCAAAGAGAGACTAGTAACGATGTTTTTTTCCTTTTGACATATGCAGGTTGTCTCAGACAAGCAGCTAGTGAAACATTTGCAGAAGGAGGTAGCCAGGCTGGAAGCAGAACTGCGCACTCCTGATCCAAAAAAGGAAAAGGATTTGAAAATTCAGCAGGTAAATTGTGATACGTCTAGACTGATTCTGTGTTGATGGAGTGTGGTTGAATCCATGATGGTTATGTCACATTGTTGGTCTTGGTTAGATGGAGATGGAAATTGAGGAATTGAGGCGGCAAAGAGATCTAGCACAATCTCAGGTGGATGAACTACGCAAAAAACTTGAGGAGGATCAGCAGGTCTCTCTCTCCCTCTCTCTCTCTCTCTCTCTCTCTCTCTCTCTTGTGCACAGATAAATGGAATACATGATCAATTTCAACCTTCTCACGGAAAGGAGAAAAACAGAAACATGATTATTCAACTTATCCCTTCTTTCTATTGTTCAGAGTTCAAACCCATTTGAATCACCTCGACCATCAGTGAAGAAGTGTCTGTCCTATACTGGTGCACTATCACCAAAACTTGAGGGCAAGGAGATAGGCGGTGTTGACAAAGTAAGAAGTACTATGTTGAGGCAGTCTATGAGGCAATCATCAGCTGCTCCGTTCACACTTATGCATGAGATTCGCAAACTAGAACATCTCCAGGAGCAGCTTGGTGAAGAAGCAAACAGAGCCCTAGAAGTACTACAAAAGGAAGTGGCTTGTCATAGACTGGGTAAAAAGGATGCAGCTGAAACAATTGCTAAGCTGCAAGAAGAAATAAGAGAAATGCGTTCAATGCGTTCAGTACCAAAAGAAGTTGAATTTGGAAATGCAATTGCTCCTAATAAGAGTGTCAGTGCTAATCTGAAGGAAGAGATTACGAGACTACATTCACAAGGCAGCACCATCGCCAACCTTGAGGAGCAGCTTGAGAATGTTCAGAAATCCATAGATAAATTGGTAATGTCTCTTCCAAACAATTATAACCAGCTTAACAGTGAATCCCCATCCAAGACTAAGAAGGAACAGAAAAAGAAGAAGTTACTACCTTTGGCTTCGAGTAATGTTGCCAACCGGCACAACTTTATAAGATCTCCCTGCTCCCCTCTATCAGCTTCTGAGCAAGTTATAACTTCGGATATAGAAAATAGAGCTCCTGATCAAGATGATACTGTGTCCACTGACACTTTGCCAGATTCTGAAAAGGAGACACCGACCAAGAGTGAAGATGGTGGGGATAACTCATCTAAGGAAAACACCCCTGGATATCGACGTTCTAGTTCGGTTAACATGAAGAAAATGCAAAAAATGTTCCAAAATGCTGCAGAAGAGAATGTAAGAAACATAAGAGCATACGTAACAGAACTGAAAGAACGTGTGGCCAAACTTCAATACCAAAAACAGCTACTTGTTTGCCAGGTACTACTTGTCTTTCTATGATTAATTCCTTTGTGTTTTATCCTCTAGATTCAGAAGTAATATTTACTTTGATATTTACTTCATGTGCATTTATTATTTGTCTCTAGGTGCTGGAGCTAGAAGCAAACGAAGCAGCTGGGTACAATTTAGAGGATGAAGAAATCAATGAGCCAGTGGAGCCGCAGGTTTCATGGCAAGTAACATTCAGGGAGCAAAGGCAGCAAATCATCGAGTTGTGGGATGTGTGTTACGTCTCCATCATCCACAGGACCCAGTTTTATTTGTTATTCAAGGGGGACCCGGCTGATCAGATTTACATGGAAGTGGAGCTTAGGCGCCTGACTTGGTTGCAGCAGCACCTAGCAGAACTCGGGAATGCAAGCCCAGCACCCATGGGAGACGAGCCCACAATCTCTTTGTCATCAAGGTGCTTTTCTTCTCTCTCTCTCTCTCTCTCTCTCTTCCATTTCCACGAAGCCTTTTCGAAATAAAAATCAATCAATCAGTTGGAGTGAGTTGAAGTAAAAATAGTTTCATTTCTTATTCTCATGCCGCAGTATCAGAGCAATTAGGCGTGAGAGAGAGTTCCTGGCAAAGAGGTTGACCTCGCGGTTGAGTATGGAGGAGAGAGAATCATTGTACATTAAATGGGATATCCCACTTGAGGGAAAGCAGAGGAGGATGCAATTTGTGAACAAACTTTGGACCGATCCCCATGATGCTAAGAATGTACAGGAGAGCGCTGAAATAGTAGCAAAGCTTGTAGGGTTCTGTGAAAGTGGTAACTTGTCAAAGGAGATGTTCGAGCTGAATTTTGTGCTTCCATCTGATAGGAGGCCATGGCTTACGGGCTGGAATCAAATCTCAAACCTTCTTCATTTGTGATAAGTTTCTTTATTTACTTTCTTCTTCTCTTGTACATGTAAAATGATTTTGGAGCTTTCCTCCAAATTTTCTAGTTCCTGATTAATTAAGCGCCCTAGGTACCATGATGATGGCTTGGGATATTGAATCTTGTAATTCTCGTTTTTGAATAAAAGAATCGATTCTTTGCACTTCCTGGGATATTCAGACTTTTAGGGCTTTAGGGTTTAGGGTTTTGAAGAAGTACATGCACGTATAAGAGAATTCTTTCACGGCTCTTCTCCTGGACCGCAAGACCTTTGTCAACTTTCAATTGCATCCTATTCTACGTGTATTATTGCTCACTAGTTTGATTTTTAGTGAATTTGATTTGATTGCTCACTAGTTTGATTTTTAGTGAATGTGGTTTGCTTAGAAAAGAAACAACGAACAAATCAGAAGGGCTTTGGAGTTGGAGACCTTTGTTAACTTTCAATCTTATTCTATCCTAGGGTACATTATTGTTCCCGGGTTTGATTTTTAGTGAATGTAGTTTGCTGAGAAAGGAAAAAAGGGACAAATCAGGAGAGTTTTGGGGATGAACAGCCGCGTCGTCATTTTCTGAAAGCCAAGTGAATGACACGTTATCTTTGACAGCTTTCCTCTTTTTCCTTAAAAGAACAAACACTTTGAAAAGAAGATTTGAGTGCAAGATTCGTATCTCATAGCTTTATCTCCAGGTGTCCTTATCCTCCAGTAGAAGAAATTTGATATCAACAAGGAATCGAACAAGAGTGGCATACAAACGCTTGCTGACATATTTTCTACAATCGTAACTTTTAAGAAATTTACATTGAACTTTGTAGAACATGTAGTTGGTAAGTCCGTCATTTTCACACTTTCTTTTTCGTAGTCTTCTCACAAATATTTCCAGCCCGATGCACACGTTAAAAGTAGTAGTGTGAGTTACGCTAGGAGACTTGGTCATACAAGTTGACGAGTTGCCGGACTATCTTGATATCATGAATATAAGGATATATTTTAAAATATTAAAAGATTAGGTAAAAAAATCTTATCACTTATAAACTTAAAAATTCATCTTTATATTTCTGATCTAGGACAATACTTCTCTTTAATATTTTTCTTCTTATCTATGATGATATAAGTATTACATAAAAATTGAAGCTCAACTTTGATGCGTGGAAGAGTATGAAGTAGAGATTGTTTTCCTGACTTTAATATCAAATTAGAGTGTAAGATTCCATCTTAAAATTTTAAAATATTAAATAAAAAAATCTCATAACTTATAAAACCATCTTCACACTTCTAACGTATAACAATACCCACCTTTAATACATTCACACACTTACATCTCTCAAGATTGAGTTGCTTTATCTTCCGCAACAGAAAGAGGGAAGGCAGAGCACGTTCTGGTTCCTTTGCACGTTGAGTTTCAGTGATCTCGACTTAACTGGTCTGAACAGCTCCAGAAGCAAGTTGTTCTGGAAAAGACTCTTCTACACTAATTTCTATTGCCTCTTTGTGACAAGGAAATAGAAATTCACAAAGAAACATTGGTTGTTGTAATTTACATCTCTGATTGTATCGGGGGCTGTTCGGTGCTGAATTTTGGAGTTCAAAGGTTATACTTTTTACTATTTAGTTGGCACCAAAACAGCTGTACGTTTTAGACATTACATCAAAAGTCCTGGTCCCAAACACTTGAAAGGTAGGTGATCAACATCCATATACGAATAGAGAACAAAGCAGCACCAGCGGTGAGCGGTTGTTCAGTAATCACTAAGCTTGACAAAGGACAAAAACCCTCTGCTGCCGCCCTTATGGCCTGCTAAACTGAATTTCCACGAAACCTCATTCATATCAGAAATTTCTTGCAGATTTTGCAGAAGCTTTTACTGGAAGAGAGAGAGAGAGAGAGAGAGAGAGAGAGAGAGTAAAGTTTAGGACATGAAGCTATGATTCAACATTGCTTTTGATAGTGCATTACTAGCCTTGCAACAACTACAACATAATAAACCACGCCAACAGACTAAAAGTGGGAACAAGTCCTCATGACCCAAAATTATTTCCCTGGCAAATACTGCTGCTACTACTAGCATATGATATACGACAGAACACACCAACTTTAACATAAATTAACTCTCTAATAATCTCCACCCTTGACACACTGCATCAAAGAAGATTTGACGCAACAGGATGGAAAAATACTTCCTTGAATGTCTCAGACATCTAGCACTTGGGAAAGGGAGTTCCACAAGTGTTGGCCACCTTCCGGGCATTCGGGGAGTTCACAAACTTCTGGAGGTTGGGGTTCTTGAGGTACTGGCAGAGGCAGGGCTTCTGTTCCTTGATCTTACTGCAACACACCTTGGATGGTGGACTAGCAGATGTGATGGCGCTCACACATGGGCTCAGCTGCGTTGGGTTGCATGTTACTGCCACAGTTACCGGCGCACTGGAGAGAAGCAGGACCAGCAGAGTACACACTGCAATATATGCTGCCTTCATTTTCACTTGCTTGAGGATGGAGCTAAGGATGTTTGTATTGCTATGAGAAAGAGGGAGAGATATAGAGAAAGATGTTGGGTTGTGTGGTGGATTTGGCTGGGGTTCCCTCTTAATTTATAGGGAAGGGATCAGTGAAAAGAAACTGGAAAAGGAATAGCAGGAGTAAGGGTAATTTGGTACCCCTGAAGACCTCTGATTTTGGATTAAAATTGAAAAGAAAAGAAGCCTCCAGTTGGGACCTATTACTTAAAGTTGGTCCATTACTAAAAGAAGGAAATTAATTCACTTGCAAGATCTAGATCCATTTTAATTATTTTCTTCTAAAGGACAGCTCTTTTCACATTCTGTTCTTGGCTCTCTGCCCACCACATTGAGCTTCAGAAATTCATGAATGCATATGAGAGTTAGCACCTACGTTGCTTACTAGATAAAATCTCCCAGTAAGCTAATGAACTCAAAAGATCAACCATCCCTGTTTTGCTTTCAGTCAGTAATAAACTGCTTTCTTACTGCATGTAAACACCTCGTACGAGAGAGAGAGAGACAATGAAAGAGAGCAAAGGAAGTTTTTCAAAAGAAACATAACAAGATAAATTAGACGACCCGAAGGACAAGGTAAGCCGTTTTTGTCAAAGGCTTTTGGAATAATTAATGACACCAAAGTCAGTATGCTCAATCAAGTGGCATGAGCAATCATCTTTCGGCGGAGTTTCAGTAGCAATGTCGTATCTGTTTTCATAGGTCAAATGGTCACTGTGCAAGAAGTCTGTTTCATACTTCATTCGCCCAGGTTCTAAACGTTTGCTCTGCAACTTAGCCTTCCAAATGGTAGACGTCTTGCAAGAAAGGCAAGCAGGCAACGTAAGAAAATAATGCATCCATCTCACATCTGGATCGCTACCTAATGGCATGTGTAAGCAGTTCTTTCTTTTCGTTTCAGAATCCAATATCTGTAATTTTCAGTTATTATCTTATTACTACCACAATGGGGGCGCAATGATAAAAGTAATGCTTTGTGATGAACAAACTTTTCTTTAAAGGCAGGCCTGAACCACAATCATTTGCATGACATTAGCGCAACCATCCAGCATTGTACTTCACATTTTCTTTAGGTAAATCTCGGCAATTTAGGGGCGAAAAAGCAATGCCCATTTCGTGATGATAACGTTTTCGGCATGCAGAAGGATTTGTTTCGCACCATGACTATCATAATAAGTACAAGAGGACTAAACAATTTGTGTATATTTTTTAATTACTACGCAGAAGCACGAATGCCTGGTGTCCCACCCCTTCACACCACTGTGGTGCCTTTCGGTGATACTGATGTAAGCAATCGCAGCATTTATATTACATGTTCTTATGGTGGAGCCACATGCTCTTATCATTAGTTTGACCTGCACTATCAGAGTTCTGTGTGATCAATCATTATAATCACTCATCATTATGAATCTTGTTGTCGGTACTGCTTCCACAATCGTCCCTTTAGCTTTTGTACCGGTGAGAAAACCAAAGCAGAATGATAACTGCTAGACTAATAAGAAGATGAGCAGAGAAAACTTCTGCCGCTTATGATATACAGAACTTGTACTCATTTCTGCCTTCTCGATTACAGCTCGTTTCTCGTTAACAAGAAAGCAAATTTATGTGGCACTTCTCTTAGGAAAATTGTTCTTCTTTTTGGCTAAGCAAAAGCGATAGAAGATGGTTGCTGGGGTTGGCCAAAACCTAACCGCTGGGACGCCAAGAAGAAAGGGCTTAACACTAACTGGCCTGGACATTGGGAACTGCAAATTTTCCCACAAGCATGCTTGACCTTTGCGATGAAAACTTGCTGGGATGGATTTTGGACATAAGCTTCTTACCTATTTATTCACATTTAAACTGAACTCCAACCCAACAAATGATGTGGCAGTATGTTTTAGCACCAGACCAAGACCCTCTAGCAGTTCTTTACAGAAAAGCTTTCTGGGTTAAACTAGAAATGTTTGGAACTCGAGAATTCTAATGCTTTCTCAGTATAATAATATGATTATAGGTACGCGCCCGCCTCTTGGTTAATTACGATTAAACGAAAGCATTATGGTTTCATGAGGCGCAAGAGGTGCATGGCAAAATAATTTGATTCTCTTCTTTGCGAGCCACTTTAGGCTTTTACGGATAAAGATGTACGGCATTATTACCAATCATAACTAGGTATGGAATCAGTATAAATGATTATAGTCCACTTTTAGTAGATTATGAAATCCCTTTGGCGTAGAGCCCAAGTAAAGGCAACCCTGAATTGGTTTTCCAGTCAAGCATTGGAGACAATTCCTTTTTCCACAGTATACCATGGCTATCCATCTGAAGAACTCGGAAATGATGCCAAATAAGTGGATTTAGATGATCTGCTCAAAAATAAGTTATGCATGCCTGACAAAAGAGGTAATCAATTGGACCCAAGCACTTCAAATTTCTCTCTCTGGGGGAATGTAAGAAAGTGGTAGATGAGTTGGCTATTTTATAGGTAAAGTTCAGCATGGACATGTGAAAAAAGGGTTCAACTTTCCAAGCATTTTCTCTTAGGGTTCAACTTTCCAAGCATATTTCTCTTTTGCCTTTGTTGGCGCCTGCAAGTTGATCTTTCGCTGTAGTATGAGACTTTCGCCCATTATCTCTAAATTCTACTTATTATGAACAAAAAGAAAAAGGAATGTGTTCTAGTCTGTTGGGTTCATCCGTTGCTCACAAGTTTAGGTCATATGTCACCAATAATGAAACTAATCTCGCTAGTTTAGATTTAGTATCCGCGTGATGTTATAGTGGAATGGGGTGGGGTTGTGTGCATATATATATATATATATTCTTTTCTCTCAAGAATTAAAAATTTATTTCCTATTTGTTAGATCCAAGTTATGGTGACATGCTTTATGACAACACAAAAGGAAAAATTAAATACCGGTTTATAAATTGATTGGTTTCATTAGGTGTTCAAGATCTACCACATGTATTCTTTAAAGGCATTGTAATGATCAATATTATGGCCTCAGTTATTAAAGACATGCAAGTGACTTCATATGAGCTAAGTTAAATTGCTGTAAATTAGCTATAAAAAAACTCTAGTTAAAAAGAAATAAATAAAAGCTGTCTAATGATGTTCAAACACCGCCTTGATTTTCATGTTTGAAATCATTGGAAAGGCGTGTGAGAAGTATTTCAATTAAAGAGCATCAAGAAAAGTGTATGGAAAATCTTAATTCCACTTAAAGGAAGGAGTGTGATTAATTTCTACACATACTTTTCTACACAACGGAGAGTCTTCTACACAATTAATGAGAACCGAAAAGACAAAATGAAAGATTTACAAAAACGAGTGTCTCTATGAGAAAGTAGAAAGACATCTTTCTTCATAATGAATTCTTTGTGAGTGCCTAAGAGAAGTACAAGGTTAACATGTGTTCTCTTGAGTTCTAGTATGTCTAGAAAGCATTTAGAAATCATAATCAAAAGCTTTGAGATCAAGTTCTTCACTACTGTCATATGTTAAGTCATGATTTGGAGCATGATATCAACGAACGTAGGAAATAGGATAATAAAGTAGTAATAACATGAGCTTCATGGTAAACTGAATTGGTTAATAGATCTAAATGCAAATTCCGTAAGTTGATCTTTCCTCATATGACCATTGAACTGCTTAACAGATTAGAATAGATTGTGGCTGGCCGTGCTAGACTTATCACCATCTTATTGGCCCCCCAAATTATATGGTTAGATTTTTTACTTTCCCAGTTCGTTTATTCTTAGCCTAAAGTTCTTCTGACTTGTATATTGTTGTTTAGTGCTACTAATTATCCACGTCCAAAATAAAATTGAATCAGGATGAATTAACATCATTAGAGCGTGAAAATGGATCATAATTGATCTTACTGGAAGGGGTCCAGACAGTCAAAATTAGAGTGCTTGAAATGATTATGCGGGCCCTCAAAATCATGCTACTTCTCCTCTTTAATCGCCACGCTTACATGATCAGTAGTGGCACAGTCATTAATAACGGGAGTCAAAGGTTGTCCTTTGGTGGTGGGGAGTGGAGTCCAAATGAAAAGCTCGGTAAGAACAAACACTGTATGCACAATTGACTGCTGTTAACCACCCATCTCCCGCTTCTCTTGTTGTTAGGCTATCAAATCAGTGCAGTCTCTCAAGAAAAGCAACAAAGCTGGGGTAACAAACGTGAACCTTGCATGCTTCTGTCCAATATGATAAATCTAGAGCTTTTCTGTGATTTGGATCTGAGTCACTTCTACTACAGTTGCAATGTAGGCTCTCCTTGGTGGATAAAATTTGGATCCAATAAAGCGTAGAGATCTTGATGTATGAAGCGTCTTCTACCTCATGATTCCAGGCTTCGGAGTTATTCATTAGGCACGCCTGCGGAGCAACTTTCTGGTGGAAAATACTGTCCAAGAGATTAAAGAGAAGTCACTTTTGTTTGCTTTAAAAAAACTTATAATAGCTTTTTGAGTTTTCATGTGATTTTGGCCTGAGGATAGGAGATTGAATTGTGAATGGGTACATGCTTTAGTCAAAGAATGCAACTTCAGATGAGGAACGAGAAAGCAAATTATTATTATTATTATTATTTTGAAATGAATAAGAAAGCAATTTCTTAGTGCAGCTTCTCTATCAATATTCCTAATCAAAGATCCTAACCTCAAAATGGTAGCAAAATGATAAAAGACAGACAGACAGCATTATATGAGGGTATAGTTTCTGATAATGACCTAGATTATGAACTGGAAACCATCAGTTAAGGACACCATCTAATCCTAGTAATTTGTCTATGCAATGATTAGTGGCTGGATTTCAGCATCTAATCCGAGTAATTTGTCCATGGAATGATTAGTGGTTGGATTTCAGCTATTTTCACGCAACCCTAATCCATTTCATCAATATCTAAGCAAAGAGTATCCTTGAAATTCCATCTATGTGCTCCCGGAACTAGAGAGAAGTTTAGAACTTTAAGAGGATTAGCTAAGCCAGTACAAAGCGTCATCTTATAATGGAAGCTCCACTTTCCTTGCCATGATCATTGCCCCCTATCGGTCCTTAGCTGCAATAATTTGATCAAAGACTAGTGTGTAACGCAGCCAACCAAATGAATGCCACTGTTTTAAGTGTTGTTCAAAATTGACTTATAAGGAAGGAGACAAATCCTTCATTCTTAGGAGGATACCATCAGTCATCACTTAGAGAAGAGACAAGTTTGGTGGTTAGGAGTTAAGCAGTTTCTACATTTAATTTCGAGAGAAAAACGGCTAGTTGGTCCCAAATTTTGAAACCCTAAAATCTCATTCTCCTTGGTGACAATTACATGCTTTTAATCCAATAAATTCAAGGCTTTTATTTGCAATCCACGTGAGTGTTTTTCTCCTCTTACATCGAACAATAAAATAGTTTCTTTTTTGTTTCTCATACTAAATTTATATTCTAGTTTTGTATCCACTTTTTTACAACATATATATGTCCGTGGGTTTTTATGATTAAATGAGAGATAAGTATGTTCATTGATGTTGTATTTGGTATAATTTTGTTAACTCAACTTCTTCATAGTAAAAACTAATATTCCAATTCATTCCGTGGTGTTTCCTTCTACATTAGGAGGTTTTCCATGTAAATTATTTTGTCATATTACGCCTTCTCGTTTGATTTATTTGGTGTAGTATGCATTCACTATGCAGTTTTTAATGACAATGTTTATATGTCGTACCTCTTTGCTCGTAAACTAGGGGTAAAAGTAGGGTCTTTGTTAAAAGCTTTTTCCCACATTAATGCATGCTGCAACATTTAAGCAATAGGTAATTTGATAAAGATCCATGGAAAGTTGAAATCCTTCTCTTTTATAGGTGTTGCTGCTATAAAACTTTTGTGGGAAATCATTTCATTAACAAGCAGCAGAATGACTTCCCGGCCTACATTAGCAGATGTGAATTAAAGAGAACACTCCCATACACGTTGAAAAGTTCAAGTCTGAAGAAAATGGTCACAAGAAAATTGTTACAGAGTTTAGGCTCAGTGCTCGGAGATCAATCAGATGCTTCCTTACCTCGTTCCGGCTTTTTGTGGGCTTGGCTTTTACTTTAAGAGTTTGTTTTTGCATTTTGTTTGCCGAGGTGCATTTGTAAACGACGACTGTTTTGATAGTCGATTAAATCTCTATTTCATGCCAAAGAGGCAAATACAGAGAAATCTTCTAATCTGGACGTATTCCATGTGCTTGGACGCATATATTTTTGGGTGAATGAACCATATTCATGAAAACCTTGCATCCTTTACATTTTGGTAGCTACTAAGCCCCCATCCAAGATGCAGTTCTCTAAGCTCTAACCTGCTTAATTGCTTGGAAGAAAGTATTCTTAATCTCTCACACCTGCTTAAATCAACCTTTTGCTTAATTTTCCTTTTCTCGTGCCTTAAAGTATATAAATGGCTATCAGCATCTTCATCATCCAGAGCCCTTGGATCAGACTTCTTCATGTTTGATATGCCTTTCTTCTTATCGGTAGATCACAAGTGAGCTGCCGTGTGTTGTACTAACGATACCTCAGTTGTCTAAATGAAGAAGTGGGCAAATTTTCAAGCAAAAGTTCAGTCAAGTTAATTGAAATCCAACTTAAGATCATCACTTAGGCTTGGGGCCCATAACTCTCCCAAGTTGATAATTTGATCTAGATTCCTTCCAAATAAGTTCACTTAAACCACCTTTACTACCAAATCAGTACAAGATTCACTAATTCTTCGAAAGACCAACTGGGAAAGGTTTCTTGTCCTTCACAAACCAGCAGCCTGGAAACTGTAAGCAAAGCTGTTAAGGATTGCTGATAGAGATTAAGGCCTCTTGGTTGGGACTCTATCAGAAAATTCTGTTGCAGATAAGATAGAGCGCTATGTCAGGACATATGCACACTTCCAGTTCGCAAGGATCATCAAGGTTTGCTAATTTCAATTGTGAAATTGAGACCTTTCATCCCCTTCATGGCGCCCAACTAACAGTAACATTCACCTCAAGTGGATGCAAACTTTTTCACAAATGGAGATGCTTCCTTCAAGTTTAGAGCAGATACATATACAAACCATAAAACCGAAGGAGAACAAACTTGAAAGCTATAATTTAAAGAGAATTTTAGGTTGCTAATTACAGGACTAGTCTAAAGAGAAATGACAGAAACAGTTTATGTTCAAATTGTAACGCCGATAACAAAGCTGTCTATTATTAGGATCGTTGACCACAAGAGAAGGAAACTTGCTGGAAGGAGTGTTATTAGGATCGTTGATTCAGATGTCTCACTTGCAGACACACCAAACCAGGCAGAGAGTTCTGCCCCTTATAAAACGAGGGCCTGGCAGGCTAGCATGGTTCACTGCAGGAAACACTGCTCACAGTCCAGAGGTAAGGAAGCAACCAGACTTCTTGTTCTGCGGATGATGAGGTATAGTTAGCATAAACAAAGTAGAAATAATACGTATTGCTAGCATACAGCAGGTGAAAAATAATGCTGTGATTTTATTTTCATTTCTATGTTGAATACATAGAGCATAAGAACCATTGCTACTCTATTTTGGACCAATGCTTTAAGTTTCTGATGTAAATGGAGGAAAAGTAGGTCCCTCCTTTTCCCCCTTATTTTTGGGCTGAAACATAGATATACTTATATTTTCTGAAGAGGGAGCTTTAAATTTTATGGAAAAGAAAAAAGGTGTATTCAGTTGCAGCTTCTATAATGTACATTGACCATAAGTGACCTATATGAGAAGTTTTGTAATTAGTGCTTTTGTCATTATTATTCCTTTTTTCCTTTCTACCTCCCAAATGCAGCTGAAGTAGTCGAGGTCACTTTCAAATGGATTTTATTTCCTCCTAATCTAAGGATAATTTCATCCAAAGTTCATTACCATTTGAATTTAAAAGGTACCAAAGTAATAGGAAATTCCTGGAAATAATGATCTCAATGATACGCTTATGAAAAGCTCACAAAAAGGAGATTAACAGATGCAAGAACCAATGACAAGGTTCGGATTACTAGAACCAAAAGTGTATCAAGGAATCCTTCCTGAAGTAATGCTAGGCTTTAGACTATGACTTCCATCATATAATTGAGTTTCCAAAATTTTATTTTTGCTAGGGCCCAGGGTCAAATAGCTTGTTCACGCCTTTGCAACAAATGAACAAAAGTTTAAGTCATTAACCTTTCAAGTAAGTACTTCAATACTCAAAAAGCCAATTGAGCAGAAAACAGCTAAACTAGTCTCATGATTACTGATAACGTACTGCAGTGCCGTTCTTAAGCGGGTTTAAAAGACATGAAGGGCTCTGTCTATTGCACTGGAAGGTACTTCTGAGCAGAAAAATTATTAAAATTTCTAAATTCCGCTGGTGATGGTATCTCAAACTGGTATTACATGAAAATTTTCCAGACAGCAATCCCACGGTTTTTGTAACCCTACTGGGTAATGTAAAGAAAAAAGAAAAGAAAGAGAAAAGATTGAACATGGAACAGGAAGAGGAGGAAGGGGCAGGGGGAGGCACTCAATGTTTACAGCACACAGTTATGGAAAGTAAAACTGACTGGCATATCTATCAATTTTGGTGTCTTATCCTAATTTTATGAGGCCACTTATGCATCATTTCAGGGCATAGTTCCTACCGTTCCACTGAAGGAAACGCATGTATTAGGTAAGGAAGCAGCATATTGATAGTTTTTTGAGCTAGCAAGATGAGTTTCATCATTAAATCCCTTCATTTAGGAAAGTAATACTGACAGCTTGATAAAGTACATACCATATGCGGTATCTGAACAGTTCAAAATTGTAATGTACTAATTCAGGCATTCTACTTTTTCAAAATTTTAAGCAATCAGCAAGTGATCTAACAACATATATAAAACTCTAGCACCCCGTTTATCAGCAGAATCCCAATAGCAGTAAGCCAGATGTGTGCCTTGCGTGACTGGAGCAGATCAGAAATTAAGATTAAGCAAAAGCTAATACAATGGAATGTGGATCGGAAAGACTTAACCAAGGATCTCTAGACAACCAGGCTGCTATCAAAATTGTTTTTGACAGTCCTGAAAGATTAAGCTATCACTGAGAGAGTCAACAAGGCGGTTATTCCAAAGCAAAGCCCGCACAACAAGACAAACAAGTGCAGCTTTCTTTGATTTCCTCTAGCTATAGAGCTTCACTCAGCCAGTGACTAGAATTTAACACCAAATTTTCAGATGTCTACTAGTCCAGCAAATCCAATTTTTATACGGTTTCTATTTCAAATGAATATTTACATTAAGCATCGAATGCAGGAAATTGATGGTCCTCTTTCACAAATCCTATATTCAACAAAATTTGAACCTAGGTTCATGCAGAAATACATAAAAAGAAAAGAAAATTCTTCCATGTATGTCTTAAATGAAAGATATGCACTAAGAGCTACAATACTAGCTTTGTAAGAAGTAAATATGATATCACTCTAGAAATGTATATCAATACTCTAAAAGCCTGAACATTTGTAAGCCGCATATCTTTGTCACAGTTAATTGGTAAAAAAGAGGGGGGAAAAGAAAAACTCAGATGGCTTAGTAATGGCATACCAAGCAATATTGTCCCAATGAAGGAAACCACCATGGCCTCTAGAATTTTTGAACTTGTACACTGCACCAGAAACTAGCCAAAGAAATGATTGAGGGTGTCAAAAAAAAAAAAATTGCCCAATTTTATATTATAACAGGTTGAGATATAAAATTTTTCTTAAGAAAAAAGAAATAAACAAAACGAATAGGCTAAGGTAACCTTCATAACCCTCATGAACTGGATCTTCAGATAGCAGAAGTGGTGTATCTAGATCAATGTACCTGTAGAGTACATTACGACATAGTTAGGTGTGTCCGCGCATGCATACCGCCCTAATCACTGGGCGGGGTATTGAAAGAGAAAGATCTCTCCTGATTTTTGGGTAGACCTCAAAACTCCACTGAACATGGAAATAAAAATGCAGGTAATCAAACATATAGATAACTTTATTTTCCAAAAGAGGGTCATGATATTTACTTGAAACACCCAAGTCCTGCAGCAAGATGGCCAGCAAAGCCCATGGCCAGTCTAGTCTCAACCATACCACCAATCATCAGATGTAACCCTGATGCCCTTGCTACCTCAATTATCTCAAGGGCTCCCACAACCCCAACTTTGGCAAGTTTAATGTTAAGGACATCTGCCAGGTTTTCTTGGACTATTTTCCTAACATCATCTATGCCCCGACAGCTTTCATCAGCTGCAACAGATACACCGTATTTGGTTTTTGCAATGTGAGTAACATGACCAAGACCTTCCCAATCATCTCTATGAACAGGTTGTTCAAAAAGAACAGGAGTGACTCCCATTTCTGGAAAAGTAAAAGTTAGAATTAGTTCATTGGTAAAGAAGCAGTGCAAATCTACATAGTAACTTGAGTGCTTTGCAAGTTATAGATCTCATATACCATTTAATTTTTCAAGAACTTCAATTGCCTCCTTTGGTTTGTAGCCCTCATTAGCATCTAAGATAAACAAACACCCAGGATGTGCTCCACGTATTGCCTGAAGAACTTCTATATCTTCTTTCAGATACTTCCCTACCTTAAGTTTCAAAGTCTTAAATCCTTGATTGCAATACTTGGAAGCCAATTCAGCGGCTTCAGCTGGGGGAACAATTGGAATCTGCATGCCAGAAAAATTGTCTGAAACTTGATTCTTGATGATAGTTTCACTCTCCTTTCTTCCAGTACTTGTCAACAATCACTAAAATTCTCGATTGAATCAGTAGAAATGGATGATCTACAGTTGCCACTGGGTGACCCCTCCCAGAAAAGCATAAATGAAATAAAGAACAGTAGAAACCAAAAACCCTCATTAAGCAACTAAAAAGAAATAAGTGAAAATCTTTAAACTTGGATAGTAGGGTAACCGTTATATCAGTTGTTATGGTATTTGAAACTCCACCAAATAATCTCCACAAGGGTACACCAATGCTAGTAGCAACGGCATCTATCAGTGCCATTTCAACTCCTGCCCTAACCTTCAATTGTAAAAAGAGTCAAATGATAAATTAGTATACAATAGAATTGCAAAGATGAGACTCAGAAAAATCTTGCAAATGTATAGAAACCATTACTAGATACAAAACATCCACCAGCTATGCATTTACAAAGATGCAGGTAGTTACGTTCATAAGCAACAATTAATCATCGGTAGAAACAATCACAAAGCCTCCATATAAGTAAAGATGGCTATGGATTCTATCATAATAAATTAGTTTATCATGCTTCAAGAGACTTTCTGTGGCATGTAATTGAACTCAGCCTTCAAAATCCTGCACAGTATACAAAAATATACTTAATGGAGGGGCATCTGACCTGTAATTATCACCGTTCTCAGCCCAATTTTCTGCGTTTGATTGAACCCCAGAATGTAAAACGTTTTAAATTTCTAACACGGGTATAACACACATGCATTAAGGATCCCATAACCCTCCATTCAATTACTAAGAAGAGATTAAGAGAAGCAAAAGCTAGATTTATACATTTTCTCAGTAGACAAACAGAGCACAAAAGATTATCAATAAACACAAGCAGTGAAACAACCCACCTTTCAACTTTAAACATCCCAATTGAACAATCAACCATCAAAACCGGGAACACTTAAACTCTTAATGAAAACTAACTAACCAGTTACGAAAAACCATCAAAGCATAACATGAACTGACCCAGAAAAGTTATCGAGGCCGAAACAAATAATCAATTCAACAACTAAATCAGAGACTCCAGAAAGAGCTAAAATCTCGATAATACTCACAGAAGCAAACTGATGTCCAGGAAGAACCACAGCAATCTCCGCCAACATAGACCCCAACGTCATCGCCGGACTCTTCCTTAGCGCTTCACAAGCCTCGGCCGCCTTCTCCATTGCTATAGTCTGGTCCTCTGCAGTCACAAAAGGTAAAATTGGAGCCTCACCCCATCCCACACACCCATTGCTCAGCTCAACCCTGATAGCTACATTCTCCACCTTCTCCAGCCTCGACGACGCAATCGTGAAGGGCGCAATCAAAGGAACATTCAGTGGCCTATTCTCTGCTCTCTGCACATCAACAGTGAACGTCTCCATTAAGTTCTTGAAACCAAAGGTCGTCTTTGTCACCGCAGGCGCTGCCGTTGACATTTTTGTGCTAAAATTGGATGAGGCCACTGAAATGAGGGTCTTTCGGGTGACGTGAACGGGAGTACAGATGATCGGATTCTGGGGTGACGAAAACGGAGAAAGGCGAGCTGAGATCATTTTGGTCGTGCATTATACGCGGGGAACTGGGTGACTGGTTTGCAGGATTTCTTGGGTTCGAGGCTCTACAATTGGAGATTGGAGTATATCTAAAGGGCCGCCATCGTTCTTCCTATAGTGTTCCTGGAAGGCTGTAGGGACGAACATTGAGAATAGTTTAAGCATGCCACTTGGTTTTCTGTCCTCTTCTGTCCTTAAACAAAGACTGCGGCTTCAATTAAGAAAGGGTTTAATTCTTATAATAATGAAACAGTACAATAATTAACTTCTAATCAGCCGTTTCAGTCATTTCAATCATGTTAGATCTATCTAAGTCGTTGTTAACCCTTACCCAAATAAACTCACCTTCTTACCACTCCTATATATTTCGTCTTTCTAAAGATGGATCTCGATCCCCACGTCTTTCCGGAAGAGAGACACAGAGCTCCATTCTTGCATTTTCTTAGGAGTTAAGCTATCATCGCAGGGGGAACAAGGGTGGAGATTGTCACCTCCGTGCGTCTATGAACTAAGCCTATTTAGCTACACTGGCAATTATGGCAAACCCTACTATATCCAGTTAAAACCGAGTGCAGTTAAATACAAAGTGGCCAGTACTAAAAACACGAGCCGCCAACTTAAATCACATGATCAGCACCTCGATAACTCAGAAGGGCAAACACGTGATGACCGAGGTACAGCATTACCTAGAAGTCTGCCAAAACCAGTGAATGTGACAAACGTGGAACTAAACCAACTACCGAGAAGGTGAAGGGACAGGGACGCGGGCGCTCTGTAAACGTGCATGAGGCATGCAATATCTCAGAATAGTATTCCCATATGCAGCCTTTTCCCACTCTACTCCAACACATTAAAGTAAAGCTTGCATCACTGCGGCAAGTCTCTAGTTATCGTTAATCACAGTAAGAGCAGATTTTGGTGCAGAAAAGATCTACGAAGGTTGAGGATGATAACCGAAGTATGTGCTGGTCTGGTTCCTTGGGTCCTGGTCTTGCGAAATCCAGATTTGTTTTGGGATTGAAGATCTTGTATAAGCGTAACTACATGCGACGTCTCGGTCTTGCTTCCTCTGGTAGCTGTTCAGGTAGGTTGAGACACGCGGCACACGTCAGCCAGCAAGAAGACACGTGGAGGACAGCTGGAGCTCTCTCCCCGTGCGTTGACCAAACGCTGTGAAGTGCCTGACGCAAACAACAGAGAAGTCTGTTCCATATGTCTGTTTGTCCTCAGTGACCAATCAAAAGCACAGATCGACCCTTATAGCTCCAAACCCCAACAATGCATCTTTTGTAGCTTCGTGTCTGCATTGATTCTGATTCAGCGGGCAATCTAGGTTTTGTCGCTCAGTCATGACCCCACGTCCTGTCGTAATAAATAGGAGAGACAGAGATTTTTTTTTTAATAACTTTGTTTAAGAAGAAATCGAAAGTTTATTTTTGTTATTAGACACATTGTTTAAGAAAAAAACATTTGCTTAACATCTAATACTATGATCAAATAATTTGCATGGTTGAATTTCAATAACCATATCTCTATATGAGGATGCATTCTTTACTAATAGTTAAATAATTATGATCATTAAATCTTTTAATTGTTGAGCTAGTTTGACAAGTGTCTAGCTTAATAGTAAGTAAAACCTCTTGATCCTAAGTTAGACATCTTAAAGGTATGTAAGTTAAAACAAAAAAAAAAAATATTATTAAGCTAACTTTTAGATTAAGTTTCAAGTCTTTTAACTTAATATCATAACCCAAGTTAGGTCTTACTTTTACCCATCACGTTCATGGAGTTACTACTATAAGGATGAGTTCTTGGTGTGCAGGAAGGTGTTGGCAACTATGAGTCCTATACCAAAAATGAAGAAGTATGTGATTAAGTTTAAATGAAAAAAGTTTCTCTAATCTTAAGCTAACATTTGAATTGAGCTTAGGTCTTTTAACATAGTATTAGAGTTTAGGTAAAAGTTCTACTTCTATTCATTCCTGCATGACGCTACTGTAATTAGGATGACCTCCTCATATGTAGGAGGTGTTAAAGACCATGAGCTGTACATTGAAGGGGGAAAAAAAAAATCTTGTGATTAAGTTTAAAATAAGAAAATTTAATTCAACCTTTAATCTAACTTTTAGGTTAGGTTTTAAGCTTCCAAACAATTACTTATCTCTAACAAGTTTGTTGGTATGCCCATGAAACCAATATCATTTATTTTGATTACCCCTAAATCGATTAAATAATTAAACATTTTCTTTTTGAAATTCTTTACGGCAAGGTAGAGATTTGTAAAGGTGCAACGTTGACAAAAAGAGGGACCGGTTTGATTCCTTTGGTAAACCAAGTCTTCATAGTAAATTCAGCTTGGGAGCCTATGGACTGTTTTAAAGTATTGCTATGTCACGCATATTACAATTTGAAATAGATGCAACTCTTGTTTACCTCATTAGTGAGTCACCCACAACCGCCGAATACTTCTTTCGGTCGCGGACATGCAAAGCAACCTGGAGTAGATGCCCCAAGCCATTCCTTACTTTATCGTAGTTTTCTTCGCTGTCAATCATAGAACCCACCATATGTTGTTATAAAGCTCGGAGGAAACATTGGCAGCCCATGACAATGCTTTGAGAACAACCATGGCAAGTCATTCTGAGTGTGAAACATCACAACCAGCACAGCTCTTACGAAGGCCGGTACATGAAGTACTCGGGGGAGGAAAAGGTACAATCTATTTACACTATTATTCTAAGGAAAATCTATACAGATAACATAACTTGTCTTTGTTAGTTTGTGGTTTGCTGTTTACACAATTTAAACTTGTCTTCGTATATGTTCAAGGTGAACCCTGAACATGTTAAGAACGCCATGGAAGTGAAGATTGTCTTTATAACAAAATACCTGTATTTCTTTTTATAAGTCAATTTATAAGGTAGATATTAGCCTTATTAATATCCTCTTAGACCTTGGTTCAGGAGGCGACACTTCTATGTACAAAAGAGGGATATATTACCTCCGTGATAAAACTTGCAACCCACTCTAAGTATGAGAAGGTGTGTTAAAAATTGTATAAAAATTATCTTACATTGTATAAATTCTGCTTGATAATTATTTTTAAAATAAGATACATACTTCCTACTTATAAGCCAATTTGTAAGGAAAAAGGTGTTTCTTAATAGGCATCTAATCTATAATAAACATATTGCACGATAGATATTTCTCATCTAAACTACGTTTTCAAGTTGCAAAACAGATAATCAGCATTTAGGTCATCAATCAAGTCTCAAGCCGTTTCTAATCATTTGTAGTCATATACCTTCATCTAGTTTCAAGATCCTTGCCATGACCATGATTGATTGGGATTGAATTTACAGTCGCTGATGTGTTGCTGTGGAAGGAAAGAACTACATCTGCTACACTTTTGATTGGGATGACGGTCATATGGTTTCTTTTCGAAGTTGTTGAGTACAATTTCGTCACCCTTGTCTGCCACATCTCCATCACCGCGATGCTCTTGTTCTTTTTATGGTGCACCGGTGTGGAAGTCTTCAAATGGTACTTCTTCTTTTTTGCTGATTATCTACCGAAAAAAAAAAGTAAAGTAAAGAACAAGCAATCTTAATAGAAAGAGCCTTTTTTATTTTCTATCTCAAGTAAAGAATTCTCCTCCAGGAATCCTCCCAAGATTCCGGAACTTCTCTTGGAGGACGCTGTAAGAGAAGTATCTTCCACCTTGCACAACGCAGTCAATCAGATCTTGTCAAACCTTCTGGAAATTGCATCCGGAAAAAATCTACCGGGCTTCCTTTTGGTATTAAACTTAACCATTCTTTCCATACTTACACTGAGTTTCAACATTATTATACTAAAGGTTTCCTTTTATAAATCTTCAGACAATCTTTGCGCTATATGTATTGTCAGTGGTCGGAAATTATTTCAGCTTTCTGAATCTCCTATATTTCGGTAAGAATTAGCAACTTTTTCTTCTTTATCCATGATATTACTGGGAACACTGTTAAGTTGTTTTTCTTCTTCTTTTCCGTATCGTGCACCAAGGCTTCGTTTGCATGGAAACCCTGCCGTTTCTGTACGATAGATACAAGGAACAAGTCGATTCTCTAGTCGGAGAACTGATCAGAGACATGAGAATAAGGTACAGAAAGTTCGACTCAGAATTCCTGAACAGGATTCCAAGAGGGCCTGTGAAAGAAAAGAAAGTCAGATAAAGATTGCGACAGCAAAGGTCACAATGGAAGCGCCTATATCTTCATTGCTTATGGAAATCTTTAGCTCTGTACATAAAAAGGTTATGATCACTTGCTTTATAAGTTTGTATAAAGGAATATAGATATTTACAGCGGAAGTGCGAAAACTCTATTGCTTGTAAGTTATATTATTGAAAAGGAAGAAGACAATACAACCTCGGTTTAGTCTAGAGAGGACCATTTCAATCAAATCAAATAAAATCAAATCGTTTGGGGATAGTTCTCTTTTCTCCTGATAGATTCCGGTAAATGTTCATTAGATCCTAGTCTCTTTCACTATCGTAACTCATATAAATATCCTTGTACCCTCCACCACATCAAAGTGCAGCTTGGTATCATGAATTTTCTCACAACTATCATAACTCATATAAATATCCTTGCACCCTCCACCACATCAAAGTGCAGCTTGGTATCGTGGATTTTCTCACCAACTCAAGAAAAAGAATTGGGAGAAGTGGGTGTGTCATAAAAGTAATCTTCTCTTTTTCAGACGTTGAAAGCCGGTCACTTCTACAGTGCTACAGGAACTTCCATCTATTAGTATCAAAAATTAAAAGCTCTGAAAGTCTTTTGAAGAGAGTATACCTCCTTAAATTCAAAAGCCTAAACTCATAGGCCTCAACACAATAACAGTAAACCATACTGTCACCTTTGTTATATACTTGAAACTCTCATTTTCTACATAGCCAACTTGGCTGTTCAATTAACTTGTGGCACGATCGTTCTTCCTATTGCTGGCTTGGTCACTGTTCTTTGCTTAGGCTTAAACTTTGATCCATGATTTGCTCATAAATAGGGTTGGCAAAGCATCTAAAAAAACCGACCCAACAACAGAATTGATCTGCTTTTAATGCTGGACGAGTTGGAGTCCAGTATTAGATAGATGGTCGAATTGCTGACCGACTGGTAGGGTATCAGAAAAACGTGACCATTGCCCGCCCAAAATGCGTTGTCTATCTGAGATGTTGGATCTTAACCATAGGCCCTGCCCTCCTTTCTCGGCCTCTCCTCTTATGTCATTATCTACCAGAATTCTGTCAATAAGGAGTAATTTTAAAGTAAAAATATAACCTAAAAAATTAGGTAACAGGTAAGAAAGATAAGTTTATGTTAGTAATATATTTTTGATGTGAGACCTTTACATATCTAATTCGTTTGAAGGATTTAAGAGTCAAAACAAGTTAACCTAAATTTTAATATTATATAAATAAAATAAAAAGGTAAAAAAAATTTCATTCTCTGTCATGTTAATTGGAAGGGGTACCCACTTCATTCTGAACTTCCACGTGGGTATTGAATTCTAGTGCCTTAGATGCTGCATCGATTTTATTATTACAGAAAAGTTCACAAATACAAGGAGGAACCTTGATTAAAACAAAATCCAGGAACATTACAAGTTTTGAACTTTTTGGAGCTTTCTTATTAAGCCCGAAGCCGGTCGATTATTGGCCCCCACAATCTGCTTCAGTTGTATGGTCACTCTCAATGTCCACACTAATTGAAGTTATTTTAAGCTATTATTGATCTCTTTACGAAAGCTGGCCACAAGAAGACTCCACTTAGGCCAATAATTACATTTAAAAACCCTAATGGAACCTGTTCTGGAGACATAATCGGGCTAGTTGCAGCCTCCCCAAGACGTAATCGGAAAAAAAGTGCAAGTATCATTATTGTGCAATTGAAACATGAAAGCCAATTCATAATTATAATGTGCTGACTCGACTCTTTAACAATGACAACCACTCATCACTCAGCTGCTGGATCACATCCAAATGAAGATTTCACGGCCATGTTAGCTTCCACCCATCTCAATTATACGACAGGAAAGTAGGAAATGGCCATGTTAGCTTCCAACCATTATCGTCTGTAGTGGGAAACTTGACCCACTACTCTTCATGTTAAAACTCGTGCGCTTTGCCTGCCAATTCTAGTGCAAGCAGAGAGAATCGCATAAAGTCCCAAAGCAAGAAGAGAGGGTAAGGAAGAGTGCAGGAGGGGGAGGGTTGGGAGAGACTTTGAGGGATCCCACTAACCTTGTTAATGGACTTACTGCAAATAAATTATGCTAAAGCATTGACCTTAGAGCTTATATAAGAAACCCAAGTTGGGAGGAGACGCTTACTTACTTCCAAAAGAGCAAACTCAATAACCCACATCCTCAAACACCACACACAAACGGAGGGAGGCAGAAGTAGATGGTGAGAGTACTTAGAGAAGCTATCAACTGGGATAGAGGCGTCGGCGATATTGGTCATGCTTGCCTGATCTTTTCGTTTGCTTTGCTTACCGTTTGTCTAATCTCAGTCATAATATTCTCCTGCGCCGATGGAGTAGCCAAGGGCAAAAGTTCGGCGGCCGATACAGAGTACTATGGTGGTGAATGTGCTGCAGGATGCGGTGCAGCATGTGGTGCATGAATCCCGAGAGATCTTTCCACTATTTTTCTTACTTCTCCTGTATGCCGAGAGGTCGATGGTCCAAAATTAGCTAATAGAAAGCTTAGAAGAGGGCTAGGATGCGGACTACTAATCTATTAACCCTACTATTAAGCCATTGTAAAACTCTGTTTCGATACAAGAATAATTGTTCTAGTTAGAGAAGCTTGTTTCTCTTTGCCATGCTTGTGCTGCTGATTCATCTATTCTTGTAGCTTCCATAACTCACCGTTGCTTTCTACTTTTCTTTTTCCATATCTACTTCCTTCTGACCAAGTTTATGACAGTTGAATCTCAGCATAATCTCCGAGAGGGGTTAAGACAGTAAGTTCATTTGACCCTCCGGAGGACGGAGGGTTACTTTTCTTCATCCTTCCTCGTCTCTTTTCTTATATTTTTTAAATAAATTTTGGGGGCCAGGTCAGTGGCCCTGTGCCTCCACTGACACGCCGACCCCCCACCCAACGCCACCACCGGTCCTTTCTCCATTCCCCGCGTCCTCGACCACCTACGCGTGCTCCCCACGTGCCCCTACTATCGTGCTCTATCCAGGTGGGAGATTCTCTTCGACACCTCCAACCTCCATTCCAGTTTATCTCAGAGAAATTTTCCCTGCTCTCCAAATCCAAGTTTCCCTATTGCTGCAAGTGTGCTTTTCCAGTCAGCTTATCCCTGCCAGGTAGTTTAGAAGAACTGTTAAGCTGACAAGCCCTTACCTTTGTTTGGGTACGCAAAGCTAGAACTCCGGGAAGCACAATAAAAGACGTCTTCCATGGAAGGCTTTGCCGATTCTGAATCTCTCTTAGAGTAGAAAGTTCAAATCATAACGTAAATCAACAACTGATGATGAGTTATATTAACATGTATGTCCACCACCGCATCTTTTGAGGAGGAGGCCCCATTTTGCCACGCATTTACAAGCTGTAATTCAGCTCCATCATACAGAGCAACACAAAGGATTGCATGTTAAGATTAAGCTAATATTGTCGTCTCACGTGGTAGAAATAAGATCCTAAGTAATTGTTTAAGTGCCGATATATTCCTTTAACTCATGAATTAATTTTTAATTTTCTTACATCATATTAGAGTCTACAATATGTTAGGCTCCCAACTTTGTTTAACCTAAACCCTTTCTAGAAGTTTAAGGAATATAGTCACACATACAAAAGATAGAATCCTTAAACATTATTTAAATAAGACTGATTTCTCTCCTTACGTGGGGTTTTTCTTTTCCCTTCAACTGATGTGTGTTATTGTTTCTTATTTTGTAAAGTAATTAGTACAAGATTAAAAGACATAGTCCACTAATCACCAAGTCAAGATGGCCGAGTTGGTCTAAGGCGCCAGTTTCAGGTACTGGTCCGAAAGGGCATGGGTTCGAATCCCATTCTTGACAAGAGATTTTTTCACTTATTTTTGAAGTTCATGTTGACTCTACAAATCTTAACTGGGCATAAAGACTACTTTTCCTACGTTTTCTACTGTTTAACTTATTGTTGAAGTTCAGTAACAGTGCGTTTACCCAAAGCCCAAAAAGGTTATGGATCAATATATGGGCTTGCATTTGAGTACCAGATAACACATATTTTCCAATTCTGGTAACTTGCTAACTCATTATCTCTAATTCATTCTACATATAAAATCCATCTCAAACATATTTGGGAATGCAGAAAACAGTACAATACCCAGCCACTCGATCTACCAAAAGTGATGAAAAGATGGGCAACAGATCAGTTTCTAATCTCGACTATGGTACTAAAAACAAATACAACTGATAATATTTCAGAATGCTTTATCAGCTCCTGTCCTCTGTAGGCCCAAAAATATAGTAGTCCAAGGACCAGTTTTTGACAATTCTTGATGGCTAGCAATGAGGTCAGCTTCAACAGGTCCAAGTCCCTGGAAGAAACAGAAGCAGATTTTAAGACCCGAAATAACATACAGTGTGAACCGCAGAGGCTGTATGGCTAACGAAAGAACAAACTCCAAAGTAAAGATCTCCAGCAAGATGTTGATACATATTAAAATGAAAAAACTTGGAGGAATAAAGTGACAGGCAATCAATAATTTAACAAATACAAATAGCCAAACTATATTATGATATGTGGAAAACTGTACCCAAAATCTTTTGTTGGTCAAGGACTTGGTCAATCTCAAAATTGACGTTTTGGTTTAGCTTCTGCTGCACTGACTCGTAATGCTCAGCCATTCAAGTCCTACAACAACAAATATCATCAGACCAAAGTTTGTAAAATGTAGGAAACAAGATGTAAACAAGTTATGGTGCCATTGCACAGCTGCAAGCAGCAAAAACAATGAGATCCTGAAAGAAGATAACAAAAGATAACAGACCCACACATTATGTTATTATCGCAAGACTAACATGTCTTAAAACTATTAACTGCAACGTAAAAGTTGTCTTCAAACTCTATATATCACATGATCAGTTCAATGCCAATTACAACCAAAAAGCCATAACACAAATAAAACAAACGAGATTGCATACTCAGACTAATATGTCAATCAACATTAGTCACTAAAAGACATTCGCCCAGGAAGAGCATTCATCAACTCACCTGGAAAGTGTCAGACTCATAGTAACTGGTCACTCAACACATAATTCAAAGGAAATTCTTTTCCCTTTTCTTTTTAAACATTTGTAAGAATATAACATGAATTTAATGAATTATCCAAATCCATCAAAAGAATAAATGCGAATAAGACTTAAAAAAATGTATCTAATAGGCAATTTTTATATACAGGACAGCTATTTACGGTGAACTAAACAAAACCAGCAAACAGAGGACAAGAAAAAATATCAGAAAGTACAGACTGGCTGCAGACTGATTTGGTGAGTAACTAAGACTCATAATGCGGTAGATGCTGATCAACAACGGAACAAACTACTCAAGAGTGACATGATCAAGTAAACTATCTCAGAGACTTCCAGTTCCACCAAGCAACACAAAATATGTGAAACATATGCACAGGTATCAACAAAGATTCATTCACAATATGATGTCATCATGAAAGAAGGTAACACTATACTTTCAACACCATTCAAGGACTGAATAGCATTGTTGACCTCTTCAGCAGGACCATAGGTTACAAAACCAAACCCTCTTCATATACCACTCTCCCTATCATACACGGTCCTCACTTCTAAAACCTTCCCTTGCTCACTAAACAAATTCTCAAGTGCTAAGTCATCAACACCCCATGCAAGGTTGCCCACATGAACACGGTTAGCAAAACCAAAACCTACCCCACCTCCCCCTCCTCTAGTACCCCTAAAGGAAGAATCTTCCCTCCTAGGCGGAGGAGGTCCAGTATCTACCATCAGCGCCCTCCCCTAAGTCTCTATATCTTATGGGTTCGTAGGACGAGGAGCTTTGAGCCTAGCCTTCCCGGCCTCAACCAGCAGACCAATTTGCTTTGAAGTTTGAAATTGAGTTTCTTTCTAAATCTATGATCTTAAAGTACAATTGGTAAAAAGGCATAAAGTCCAATTCAAAAACTAGCTCAAGTATTAGAAGAATTTTTTAATTTAAACAATCCTATAGGTTTATGTCTTAGTAATGTGGAACAATCTACACCATAACAAATATCTTCACCATAATAAACTTCAAGACTGAAATCTCACCTCGAAATGGCAGTTGGAAAATGGAGAGACAGCAACTCAGGCAGCAACTCAGGCAGCAACAGTAGCATGGTTTTTCATCTTATTGCTCACAGAGGATTTCCCTTCATCTTTCATCAATCTTGACAAAATATCTGCTTGCTTTGTGTTGCCCTCCTGATTAAGAGTTCTGATGAGGTCTTCACAACTATTCCGATTGTTTACTCCTCCTTTCCCTATTATTTTACACAATATTGAATAAGCATTAAGTGTCTTCCCTGCTGCCAAGAGAGCATCCAACACCTTATCATAGCTTGAAAAGTCCACAGTAAAGTCTCTCTCCAATGCAAAATCTAACAGCTTAAGTGCAGCAATTGTCTTTCCTTTCTCACAAAGAACAGATAAAAGACTATCAAAATCAGGAGAGCACCCACTACACATAAGTAGTTCAATGCGTCCCAAGGCTTCCTCAACATGACCCCTCATGAGGAGGGCTTCCAAGATCTTCGCAACCAAGTCCATATTCTCCTTTACTCCCTTCTCCATCATACTCTTCATCACTCGGCTTGCTGTTTGAACCCTCCCATCCTCAAACAAGCTCTCGATCACTAACCTGAATAGCGACGAATCTGGAACATGCCCAGCTTCAATCATACTATCCAAAGCTGTTTTAGCATCAGCTGGTTCGCCTTTGTTCAAGTAGCTCTTGATAAGCAATTTACATGAATCTGCATCTCTAGAGACCCCTCTCCTACCCATGATCTTTAAAATTGCAAAAGCAGAATCAGGATTCCCTTCTCTGGAATGCCCATAGATCAAATTATTGAAGGCAACAGCATCCAGCACACCCCTTTTCATCAACTGCCGGAAAAGGGTTTCTGCTTTACCTGTCTGCCCATGGTTGCACAGATACTGAATCATTGGGTTATAAGCACTAGGTTCCATCTCTAGAGAACTCTGCAGCCTCAAGATGATTTCCTTCTCAATAAGGTTATCCAACAACTTAACTGCCCTATCGTAATCCTCAGACTTGCAAAAGTTCTCAATTAAGACACCATAGTGACCCGCCTCAGTGGGTATGTTCAACCGAGTCATAGCCTTGAGCACATCAGCTGCAGCAGCCAAGTCCCCAGACTTGCACTGGCATGTTAACAGTCTCATAAAGATGGAACTATCTTTAGGAGCTAAATGCTTTTCAACCATTTCCTTCAACATCGTTCTAGCTTCCAGCATTTTCTCCGCATCGCAAAGCCCAGGCAACAATGTTGAGTACGTGACAGCAGTAGGATTAATACCAAAGGACTTCATCTCGTCAAATAATCTCAACCCATCATCAACTCGCCCAACTGAAACATACCCCTTTATCATGGTAGTGTAAGTTATAACTGTTGGCGCTATGTTCCTCCCTTTCAGCTCTGTAAACAACTGCTCTGCCTCATCCATCATCTTAAACCTATAATAGCCATTGATCATTGTATTATATGTAACCACATCCGGCAAAATCTCTCTATTCTTCATATCCTCATAAAACCTTTTTGCCGTCTCCAACCTCATCGACAGAAAGAATCCCCAAATCATAATATTGAAAGTATGACGAGTGGGCTCAATCCCTTCATTCAACATAGCATTAAAATATCTTTTCGCCATCATATACCGCCCCCGCCTCAAAATCACCTTAAACAAAGCGTCATAAGATTTGATACTCCTCTCCACACCCAACTCCTTCATTTTCTGAAAAATCTTAACAGCCTCCTGAACAATCCCAGCTTTAGCATAGCCCTCAATCAACACAATAAACAAGTCCTCGTCCCACTCCACACCTTTATTCGGCATATCCAGTAATATGCACCTGGCGTGGTTGAGCTTAGAAGCTCCGCCCAAAATCTCAATCATTTTCAAGTGGGTCTCACGGTCGTGGTGGACCAGCCCAGCCCGTTCGACCCAACGGAAGAACTGAAGCGCATGCTCCGAGTTCTTCGCACTATGCAACACATTCCAAACAAGCGAGTTATCGAATTCGGGCACCAAAGCCCGAATCGAGTTCTGTAATCGGGTAGTCCAAGCCCGACTCGCCATCATTCTACATATGGTATCTTCAATCTTGTTTTGGTTCTGATACTTACGCCGTGGGACTCTCTGGAAGACCTTTGGCACCCCATCCGCCGGATTCAGGTTCTCCGGATTGGGTTGCTGGCAGGCAGCCGTGACGGGATCGGAATCTGTAACTGGGTTCTGGTCGGCGGCGGAGATGGAGTCATCGGACGAGCTGAAGAGACGGAGAAGATTTAGGGTGGAAGGGTTTGATATTCTGGAAGCATGGGGTAAAAGCCTCGGCGTCCACTGGTAGTGTAACGCCATTGAAGCAAGAGAGAGTGAGTCTGGGAACGTTGATCTTCGCTAGGGTTTAAGGAAGTTTGCCGTTATAAATTTGGGCCGGATTTTGGAACCTCATACTAACACCATGGACCGCCCAAACTTACATCTTTGGGCTCAGCCTGCTACCGACACAACAAATCACCGTAGGTGAGCTGTCTAATCTGGGTATAAAGACTTGACATGACAATTTTCATACGGGTTTCCTACGTTGTCTACCTCCGTCGTAGGATGGACAATCTAGGGCCCCGTTCAACTGGTAGGTGAGCTTGCTGAAACGTTTTCTCAAACAACTGCCGTGCACATGAAGTGCCGTGGACACAACGCCGGCAGAGATCACCTGAAGATTGACCCCAGATGCAGATAATAACAAAGACGCCAAGTAAACAAAGCCAGGAGGGAGTTGCTATGTAAAATAGACGTACTTTATTCATGGCTCAAATTACACAGCTGATTTAACTACGGAGGAATGTGAAATGGAAATTTACATAGTACTGGAATGTTTTTCAAGAATGTATATGAGCAGAACAAAGAGAGAATTAATCCCATCCTCCCCAAATAAATGGTTGCTTCCACGCAACCAGATGGGGCAGAAGTCACGAAACAACCGAATTCCCATCTGCCCCTCTTGTGAACTGAAGCTTTCTGCCCCTGTTCATAGAATCTCAGCCTCCGACCTATAGCTTGCTCTCCAGGCAAGTTTTCTCAATGGGTCTGTAGAAGTCATCGACTTCACCATCTATATCCAAATAAAGAGAAGAAATTCCTACGACACAGATCCACGATCATACGCAGGAATCTAGTTCATATCGAGCAATGACCAAGCAGGCAACAAGATCAGAAATTGAGAGGTACATAGTATAGCTGGACTTTCCTGGGAGAACTCTGAAGGAACATAAAACATAAAAACTACAATTTCTTCTTCTTCTTCAAATTCCAGCAAGCTGCAAACTTGGTAAATTCCATCTAATTAGCCCCCTTCGTTACCATCTTTATCGAACCAGCAGGAGTCTTAGGGCACGCATGCTTACCCCTTGGCAGGCTACCTGAATCACTGTCAGAAAAGGAGGAATACGCTGCAAAATCTTTCATCTCTGATCCACAACAAGCCCGACGCCTTGCACGCTTCGCGGCGTGCCATCCTAACCTACATGGAACTTTGAAGCAACCCCATACAAGCGCCAGAGGGCAACAAACACACAGTAAGCAGGCACTACAGAGATACTCCGTCGCTTTGTCGCAGCATTTCGAAGCCCGAGACGAACAGGAACAAGAAGTCGCAGAGGGAGAAGAAGCCCCTGTTTTCTTCTGATCATCTCTTCTATCAGCGTGCATTATTACCTTGCCCTCATCTGACAGCAGGACCTTGCCTTCCATTCTGCCGGGTGTCAGCTGACGTGCTTTACATATCAACCACACAAAGTCCACGTTCGTAACAAAGTCCCTCTGTTAAGAAACCTTGGAAAGAAAAAGATCTTCCTAGGAATGCATCAGCCAGAAAGGGTAAAACCTCTGCATCAATCAGAAAGCGTAAAACCTCTTACTAGTCTTGAATGTTACGCGTGAAGCAGTTGAACAAAACATCTGTAACATTAAAATCAGCCACTCAATTAAATTCAGATAATTGCTTAATTTTGGTCTTTTCTTAATACTAGCCCAGGTAACTCCTTGCCGGAGGAGGGGAAGATAAATAAGGATAGTCCTACATTGGTAGACAAGCTGGAATGTCGTTGTCGAGGACCAGATAGTTGCTTAAACCTGTGGCTATCGTTAATATTTGCTTTGGCTCTTCTAAGCTTTACTCGTTCTTTGGACATCGAATCTAAAGCTGGAATATGCTATTGGATTGCCTTTAGTATGCTGGATTCCTCAAGGACTATCGCCACTTGATCCTTTTTCGTTAACCGAATCTAATCTTAAAAGTCACAAGTTAGGAGTGAAAATGTTGAAGGAAAAGACAGGACCCAAAAAAGAAGGCCTTTTCCGATTATGCATATGACTGATTAGTATCACGTATTGACAACAACATTGTGGTTGATGCCCATGATTCGGCAATTGTTGACGATAGAACCGCATCAGGGTGGCCTTTGTAAGCCACGAATACCATGAAGATCATGACTACAACCCCACTGCACAGGAAAGGCATATTAAGCGACCACCTTTCACGCGGCCAGATGCATGAAGCGATGGCAATCCAAAACACAAAGTGGGAGGAGCAACAGACGCCCTAGTTTTCACATGGTGAAAGAAGAAAGTGATACTGCGCACCAAGAAATAAGATTCCATTACAGGAGAATCAGTTTTCCTGGAACAGAAGAATAATTCCAGATGGATCAGGTAAAAAGTAACAATCTATTTCAGAGAATCAAACCCACCCTATGGAAGCTAAGTTGGGGCACCTGGGTCAGACTTTTTTTTTTTTTTTTTTTGAGTGAACAACTTGGAACTCCAAGATACAGCGTGTAAACAACCTAAGAAAAGGTCCAAAGCACCGCCAGGCAAAAATAGGTCTCTTGCCACTCTTGGCATGGACAGCATAAACCATAACAAGAAATGATGTTATTTAATCTATCACGCCTGAAAATAAGCGCATATAGCTTCACTTGAGAGGAATTTGCAGCATCGAGAACATGAAGTAATTGGTGGACTAAATCAGCAACTAAGAAGATACAAGATATCTGCAGAGGAAGGAATATTGTTTTGCCATTAAACTTGTGAGAAAACAAAAAAAAAAAACTCCATGCAACAAAAATTATCATGGATCAATCACTGATCAAGAAACTAGAAAATTGCAAGGATTCATAAAACCAAACCAGGAAATTTATTTATCCAAGAGCCAGCCGTTGCAAATCAAATTTTCAAGCAGAAACTGATTCGGATTCTCGTATTCTCATGGTCTTGGCACGCAACCTCTCCATAAATGCAGTATTGGCTCTAAGTCTATCCTTCACATATGCAACTCGAGCATCCTCCACCAGCTTCTTTGCTTTCCCAGCTTCCTCAATCAGGGAATAAAGAGTCCTAAGACAGTCCTTTCTGTTTTCCTCTCGATGTTCAAACCTTCACCCAGAAAAAGAAAAATTAACATATAGCAGCTCATCACAAGAAATAGTAACCAGACATCACAAGAAATGAGTAGCATTTTTTTGTTCACTATGTTACCTCTCACTAGTTATTGTAAGTTCATCTCTCCCTGGATGGTATCTTTTTCCAACCAGTTCCCTAAGACGACGGAATTGATACTTTGACAGCCCAAGCTCTTTCACGGTAACAGACATTTTCACTTTTCTGTTCTTTGGGTGCCATGCTTCACCACCAGGAGTAAATACTACCCTTGTTAGCCACCTGAGTATTGGTCCCTCACCAGGTGGGTCATCTAAGTCCTTCTTGTCATGCACAAGAGTCTCATCAAACTTCGGTGGCCCCTCAGCTTCCATTATCTTTGTACATTCCACGACCATCTCATCCTCAAACTTCTTAAACAGCTCATAAGCTGCTTCAGGTTCAATCTCTCCTCTTTCACACATATCCCCTAGCTCATTAAACCGCTCTTCCACCTTCTTCTTTATTTCATCTGAAGAAAAACATTGCACTTAGAGAAATAAACAGCAGAAGCCACTTTACATCAAAATCAGTAATTATCAATATAATTGATCGTTAAAACAAATGGCTATGTTGTAAATCCTTCCAAAAAAACTAGCAGCTCAATGACAGAATCAGTTAAAGCCATGACCTATATTTAATCACAAAACTTATGTTGCTAAAAAGAAACATGTACATTTAAACAGACTAAAGGCAGGAAACCAGAAAACGAACAAACATATGGTCTGTTATACAAGGCATTTTCTCTATAACTAGAAAATTTCTTGTCGAGACCAAGATGTGCTTCCACTATAGCTTTTCCAAATAATCACAATAATGCATCTAACAGAACCGATAATCAGAGTCCAATTCCGTTCTAAACATATTCAGGTCCAAACTCTTGAGCATTATCAGTGCATAACAGACTGTAATGAAAATGATTTGGGATTCCTAATCACGTATCAGCTGCCCCACAGATACTCTGAATAAAGACATCACTTGAAAACCACCAAACTTTGTCCCTGTCCAGAAGCAGAGAATACTTCAAAACAATCAAAATTGACATTGTAAAATACAAATTCCTATATGCCTAATAAAATTACATGAGAAAAGTGTTCAGTCTTGACACGGGAAGGATTCTTATTGTGCATGCCGAACCACTACACACTCAAGTTATTCACATTCAAATCTATATGATGTTTTGGTATTTATCTACAGCAAATCAGGACAAAAATATGGACTAGCTAGAATGAAAGGCAAGCATTCTGATGGGAAATCCAAAGAAGGTATCAACTTAATGACCTATTGACTGAGACTAATTGCAAAAAAATTTGATCAATTAACTTCCTTTTGAAAATAAAAAATAAAATTCCTATATCATATTCTCCTTTATCATAGTGAAGCTTTTCTCTTTTACTACACTGTTAGATGTGAAACAAAGACTACCACATTCTAACTCCACTGCCAACTAAGCCATACCTAGGCGCAAAAGTAACAGGAATTAAAAACCCATATTGGAAATCTTTTCTCTCCTCTACTACTAACTTTACAGCCATGCTTTCATTTTTTTTTTTTTAATTACTAATGCATTTTCTGCGGTTATTGTCCCTGCCAATGGACTTTCAATCCATATAGCGAAATTATAGTCTACAGTATTATATTTCCAACATGTAATCATTAAGTAGTGACATCCCGACCATAAATAGTGATGACAGAAATAATAACAGAACTAATGCTTAGAACTTTATTCGCCTTCCCATCATGTGATTACTTACTAAAACATTTATGAAACTTGTTAATGATCAAATCCAGAATAACTGCAAACTGGGTTCCACACAAACAGATAGTAGAATATGACGTAAGGAGAAAGTACAACTCAGGTTCTCAGTTTGGTTCTCTTTTTCTGGCTATCAGACAAATAAGTTCAACAAAGATGAAAAGAGATGCCCCTGGTCAGAAGTTGCTCTTCATTGCAGAAATCAAGACAAGAAAACTTCATGTAGCAAATGAGAAAACACAGTGCAGCCTCTAAGCTTCGTCAGAATAAGCATTTTTTTAAGGAAAATGAGCATTACCGATCGACTAGATAGATTGAAAACTATGACTTGAATCAATCAGCCTAGAACCCAGAAGCATAGTTGGAATTAATAGATTATAATAGCATAACGTTCATCTGCAAATGTTGGCAGAAAATCAATTCCGGGGTGTCGACAAAAAGATCCTAGACAGCAATACGCAGATATTTAAACATCTAAAAGCTAGGTGATCAAAACTAAATTAAACATCCTCTTATTCAGAAACTAAACGAAAAATAGTAGCACTGACGAATAAAGATAAATCTATCATTAGAAACAGATAACATAGAATGGAATTATGCATTTGCAGTGAAAAGCAATCACATAAATTACCAAAAAAAAAAGGCAAAAAAAAGTATACCAGGAAGGAGGTTATCCCATCTAAGCATATCCTCTAAAATTTCCTCACACTCTCTGGTGTCCTTCATGATGTTGTGCTCAATCGCTTCTTTAACAACGCCCTCCCACTTTTTGTCATCCATGTTGAAGAACTCATTGCTAGCCATTCTTTTCATGACTATCTCCTTCGCATTGCACAGATCATCAATCTCCTCATCTGTCTCATGCATTTCCTCAAAATCATCTTCAATATCTTGCTCGTCAAGATCATCCCGTGGCTTGAATCGAAACTCTTCCATCAGCTCATCATCTGTCTCCTCATGCTTCCCAGACAACTTCCTCTGCAGAATAGCTTCCATGATCGAGGGAAGCTCCTGTTCATCACCTTTAAAGTATGTCTCGATCCGTTTTTTAAACTCTGAGGACAAAAGACATACAAATAAGATCTAACCAATTCAAATTAACTTGAAATCCAACAATAAAACCACAACTCTGTATTGTTTTCTAGAAACTCTGGAAACCCAAAAATCAAACACCAATATAGATTAATTGTATAGTAAATTTAATTGAATTATCATATTAATTGGGTGCAACATTCAAAACAATCCCGAACGCAAAAATAACAAATTCATTAAATCACTGATAGTTTAGATCCAGAAACCCGATAAATCAAATAGCTTCCGTCACAGAATTACCAGAATAGTACACAGTGAATAATCCAGGACCAAAACTATAAGCGCCTCTTCTGAACCTGAAACCTACAGGGAGCCTAATTCAACCATTTCACATAATTAACCAGCTCGTGTTTCCAAGAAACAACTAGAAAGACTAACAAAATGAATGCCCAAAAATCAAATACAAATTAGATTTTCGCGTTGCTTTCTTTCCACTTCTTCAGCAGCCAAATAGAGCAAGACTCAAGTTTCGTTTTACCTTTGTTGCTGACATCCTGGACAGCAATCGAGGAATCCTTCTTCTCCGTTTCTACCAAGCTCGTCTCGGGAGCAGAGCTAGGTTTCTCACCGGTTGAGTCGCTCTCGGACGAGTAAAACCGGGGTCTGAAGCGAGTTGAGGGGGCGAGTGGGGCGAGCGAAGGACTAGGGTCAGGGTTCCTGCGAAGATTGCGAGTGTAAAGAGCGACATTTCTGAGCAGAGTGCGCCTCATGACGACTCTTTCCCTCTCTTCCTCTTCTTCCTTCTCTTTCTCCGCCTGATAGGGTTTAAGCTTTTCTGGCGGCTTCAGAGCAGAGGTTCCACCGTTTCTCTCATTTCGGGATTCTGCAACGCAGTGAAAGTGGGTAAAAAAAAAAAATAAAAAGATAGATTATTGAAACAGGTTTTTATTTTCATCAAAATATGTGGGTTTTTATGCAAACATTTTTCTTCTTTAAATAAATCTATCCTTCTCTTGATAAAACCATTAATCAGTTTGAAGGCGTTCGTGCTCTAAAAGGCTGAATTTTTATTTATTTTTTAATGTAAACCATATTGATATAAAATAAGTTTTAGGTTAGAAAACTTTGCTAGTCCGTGGAGGAAAATGACTTGTATGAAAGTTGAAAGTGAAATCTAAAACCTTTTAGTTTGAAGCTGCATGCACTGTCAACTGAGTCACATGCTTTTAGTTATAAAATATTATACATAAACTTCTTGAGCTTAATTAGTATTTGAGAATTACTCAACTCTTGTAGTTCTAATTAATATCCTTTAATATGGCATGGCTACTGAATTTTGATTACGAATTTTATCTTCTAATTGATTTGTATATGAGCATTTTTGTGGGTGTTAACGTTTGGAATTGCTGTGACTTTTTTTGTTCTATATTATCAGAGCCCTGATTGTTGCCCCGTCGCATCCACAGTGGAGATGAAACTGTAATTCGAAATTAGAACTCCTGGTGTGACCAAACCTACATTCAGAGCACTCAAGTAGTTTTGATTCCTAGATTGTAGCAGCACGGCTAATGCATGTTTAGTAAAGATGGCAGTCTGCATTGATACAATTTTAAAGCCTTTGATGCATGGTTTATAGGACAAAGTTTTTGCATTTATGTCCCTTCTTTCATTCATAACTTGATCCGTCCAAATCCAGAGCATATGATAATATAGTACTAATTTTAACAGTTCGACACCCCATTTTATGATAGTTTCACTCTAATCTTACATGTTTAGATGTCTATTTGGCCATTGTTATTTAGTCACTTTCTGTAGCATTTTTTTGTAGATGATTCAAACCTAATATATAGAGTTTGTTTCCATGTTCAATTATTTTTAAACCATAACAAACGTAATGCAATTTCTATCTTTTACAATGGTGATCATCATCAGCAAATTTCTGCATCAAACATGTGCTTTCCCTGCGTATTTAACGAAGAACAAGGAAAGGGCTAGCCCCTTGAATCCATCATGCGTTGAAGTTCCACTGTCTGGATCTTCTTCACTGTCTTTGCAATACTCTTTATAAAAATAACTTCCTAAAAAATTAAAGAAAAATTTGTTTGGGGAGTTTTTAATCAAGGATTTGGTCTCTTCTGACTAAATAAAGCTCACGCAAAATAAAAGTAAATTAAAGTACTGGTGAAGTGCCTATTGGTCCTCACAATTTCACAGGACATTTTGGCAATTCTAGTTCTCCCCACAGATTCCTTCTTTTCTGACCACAAAGGACGGAGGTTAAGATGATTACAAGCTTCAAAAGAGTAAAAAAGCAAGATAAACCCAAAAAAAAAAAAGAGAGAGACTAAGATGCTTGAGCCTCGAAGAACCTCAGAAGCTAACCTCCTGTCGAAGCTGAGAACCAAGGAGCACTAGGGTTCTTCTCATAAGAACACGTTTCCGTTACTCAATGGTACAACACGGCCAGAAAAGCGGACCATCATCTCCACATAAGCATCTCTAATTCGTGTTAAGATCTTGATTGACAACTTGTTTTTGGGTGTAAGTGCATCCCTCGCTTCCTTTGGAACTTTTGACATTGGAATCTCCATAGTTTCGTCATCGTCGAACACACTTTCTAGTCTATGATATCTTCTTCTCTTCATGTGATTCTTGACGCTTCCAGTAAATGTTATAACTTCTTTCTGCATGTCTGTGCGTCTTTGTGCGTTGACTGTGCCACAGAGAGAGGTAGAGAGAGAGAGAGAGAGAGAGAGAGAGAGAGAGAGCTACATACTGAAAAGGCAACTTATGAAGTGGTGGACTGGAGAGAGCTTGGTGAGTGCCATAGGAAGAGAAGGGATGAGCTGTAAGAGGATAGAGCCAAGATAGGTGAAAGGTTTTGATGGATTTGATGCTTTGGTGAAACGGTAGGTGACTGCCCTTAAAATCAGAGGAACTGAACTCTGCTGCTGGCAATCAATGCACAAACACGTTTTCACCCATTTACACTCAATCAACCACCTTTTCATCAGAAAACTAACACAAGTACAGAGGGTAATGTTTCTTTTCCAAACACATAATCCAAGGTGAACCTACTCCCATAGACTTGGTTGAATACCGTGTGATTTCATCAACCTCTAGTGAATACCAACACTCCGTTGAAGTTTTTCATCAACGATATTTTATTAGAGAGTTTCGCATACTGGTCAGAGGTGGTTTCACCCACTTGCTAATGGAGGAGAATTATTTAAGCAATGGCCAATAATTTAGACTTGCTGAATTATAAGGTGTACGTACAGCCTCTGTTGCTACTGGGTCACTACTCTGACTATTTGGTTCAACATGTTGGCAAATTACTTGATTTGCAGTTCTGTAGACTGAAGCTTGCAGACTCTGTGCAATGGTAAGACGTGCCATGGTACCAGCTCTTACACATTATCTGCTCGAAGTTAACAAGATGAAGTACATGCATTGTGCTTTAATTGTTCAACAAGAACATCGCCATCATCAGAAAACAATACTACCAAGCTGCTGATATTGAACTTTCAATCGAGGGAGACAAAAAACCAAACCAACAAGCATAGCATCTTTTGCATTATGCAAATTAATCATTCCTCGTCTTTTTTTGGCCGGCGGTCCGCTTTTCATCGACCGATTCGTCAAGATCTTCATCGCTCTCAAACGATGATTCGTCGAGAGCTGAGTCGAACTCTTCATCATCGGAGCCGAACTCTTCATCATCGTCAAACTCATCTTCTTCATCATCATCTTCACACTTTTCCCTCTTCCCACAAATTTCTTCCATCAACTTTTCGTCAGCCTCGTCGTACTTGCCTGCCAATTTCCTCTTCAAAATCGCTTCAAAGATCGACGGTACCGCCTCTTCGTCGCCGTCATAGAACCTCTCTATTTGCTTTTTCAGCGCTGAGACATCGAACATTTGGATGGCAATAATTAAACCAAAAATCCCAAACGAATTCAAATCATATCAGATTATTCGGATCACGCTGCTATCAAAATCCCGAATCTTTAGACTTGCAAGACAATTTTCCAAACGGATTGCAAAGTATAGCTTTAATTCATTGACTATTAGCAAAAAAGTAACCGAACTCAACAGATTCCCAAAGGTCCATAACCAAAAAGCAAAGCTTTGTAACCGCCAAAATGGTGATGCGCAGACAAAAAATAGAATAATATATCAAGATCGAAATGATCAATAGCTTATTTTTTTCTATTTCCTTCATTTTCTCCGGTTTTCCCGCAATCAAACAGAGGCCAAATTGGAATTTTTACCTTCATCACTGACATCTTCATCATTGGCGGTGAAAATCTTCCCCTGGGTCTGTGTCAAGTTCAACTTGTTGAATGAGACAGGGCCAAACGAATCGAGCCCGAGCCGGAACGGACTCGAAGCGGCGAGTGGGAGCATTGGGGCAAGTGATGGAGATGGCTTTCGCTTCACTGTAGAAGTAGAAAGGAGAAGACTGCGAGCGGAGAGGGACGCATGTCTCAGCAGATTTCTGTTCATGGTTTCTTAGGGTTTTTGGCTCTGAGGCTGAGCTTAAACCCTCCCTTTTATATACTCTTTTTTTTTTTCTTTTTTTTTTAAATGGCAGAGGGTTTTACAAACGGTTTTCTGGAGTGTTCTGGACTCTTCTTCCCTAAGTTGGAATATAAAAGTTTTCATTATGATGTTAAAATTTTGATTTTTTTAATTTTAACTCTAGTTAAACTTAAATTTTTTGGATCGTATTAAATATAAAATTTGTATATTAAACAAATATAATTCTTACTTATTGACTCTTTTGTAAAAATTTTGGGTTGATGCTTTTAAGATCAACTGTGATAATGCTTTAGTGGTCATTTCCTTTTTCTTTCTAAAATAATTTATTTTAAGAAAAATAAAGAATAGCAATGCAACATCCTATAGAGAAAGACTAACACAACATTGAAGAGCATAATAAATAATAAAGAGGCATGTGTGGTAAAATAATAACACTTGTCATAAGTTATTCGTGTTTGTGTATTCATGATTGTAAAGGTGATTGTTATTTTTTGAGTCCCTTTCCCCTCTTGAGTACTACATAAAAAATAACATTATAAATTTCATGCATAAGCAATCAGGATTTGAAATACCTCATTTTTTTTTTTGGCAGAAATGGTTGAGGTTTACAACACTCCATCCTCTAATAAAATTTTCTAAAATTCCCCCACCTCCTCCAACTAGATAAAAGGCCAAATTTTGAAGCTATTCCTTGACTATTGATTCTCAATAAAGTCACCATTAAAAGACAGATGCTCCTCTGTGAAGATATTCAACTCCTTTCAACTTCCAAAAAGTCTCATTGAATGGCACTTAATTTGTTGACAATTAGATCGCAGGACTCCTTTTCCTGAAATTAAAGAAAAAAAAAAGGATAGAGATTAGAAAGGAGGAGGAGGAGGAGGAGGAGAAAAAGATCAGTTATGATCTTGAGCTTGTTGATGGTGATCTTCCTGTGAAATAGAAAGCTTTAGTCGAATCAGGGAGTTACCAGGAAACTTAAGGAGACCATCTTCTCCGTCAAATTTTCTGGTAATCCGCTGACCGACTAAAGATCAATTTCACTTCGCCCCCTTTGTCAACTGGTGTGTTTGTAAGGGGACATTTATAGAGTCTCTCAAGGACCCTTATCTCGTTCTAATTAATGCTTCACTTATTTTCATTTAATACAATGCATCTCCCAGTTCTAATTCATATTTATTATTAAGAAAATCTCAGCACCTACAACAATGCTAGCCTTATATCCTACAATAATTATTAACATTAAAACTAATAAAGACGAAAAGAAAAGAAAAAGACGCTTGGGATAAACCAACTTTGGTATGGAAGTTAATGAGCATTAAATGAGGGAGAACAAGTAGATCCAGAATTAGTGAGGAGAAAAATTAAGACATTAATTGGATCATAAATGAAGCACTGTACAATGAATGTAATTTGTTAGAGTGAAAGATGCAGATTCAGTTTTTGATTATAACACAAATTAGCTATAGGGTGACCCTTGATCCTGCTTTTCAAGGGCCTCAGCCTGCACTTCATAGAGCCATATATCAGAATCTGCATCGTCGTCCCTCACTTCGAAGACATCTTCAGCAGGGTCCAACAAATTTCCTTCATCAACTTGATGTGAGATCCGATAGCATGATGGGCCAAGATCAAGAAGAAAACAACTAACGCCCTAATTGATAATTGCTAGAAACTTTGGTATATACAATCAACAAGATTAACGTTGTACATAATCCAAAAACTTGAAATGACTAGATAGGCCCAAACAGCATCGGAGCCTAGATTAACAAACCGCGACTGATTGCGTAGTCAATGATTATAAGCTTTGGGATGCAATTCATATCAGATTGATAATGTACATAAACTTCCAACACTTCAAAATGCCCAGAGAGGAGGCCCCAAAGCTTGATGGGCCTTGATACCCTAGTCGATAGTAACTATGAACATTGGGATATAATACATGATGTTGATATTTCAATAATTTCTCCCTAGAGTTTGTCCTCTTTTTATACTTGTAAACATCATAAGATAGTAGTCGTTTTGCTCCCCAAAAAAGACATTCTTCTGATTGCTCTATTTCATGTGAAAATTATGTTTTCCTAATTATTTGTAATAAGATCGGAGTACCTCAAGCATTAGAAAGAAAAAAAGAAAAGAAAAGGACATTTGGGATAAATCAACTCTAGTAGCAAGTTAATGAGCACTAAATGAGGGAGAAAAAATAGATACAGAAGCAGTAAGGAGAAAAATCAAGACATTAACTGGGTCATTAATGAAGCACTGTAAAATAAATGTAATTTGTTAGAGAGAGAGAGAGGGATGAGAGTAATAAAATAATGCTAAGAAAAAGAGAGATGAAATATACAAAAATTGTAAACATGTAAATGTAGGAAACTCAATTAAAGGACAGGTTAAGGACTTCCCTCGTTTTGTTAATTCATTATTGTCCGCCCAATCAAAGTTTCCTCCGGTTGGGTGAGAGAAACTCAAACATAATTACAGAGTTCTTAATTAACTTGACTCCTAAAGGTTAACTATGGACATAATTATAGGACTTCTTAAATAATCTTTATAATATATTAATATTTTAACAATGTAGGACGTGTTGGACTTCAGTAACAACATTAAGTGCATGGACTTCCACTTGTCTCTTCCACATTCTTTTTCTTTGTATGAAGATTATGATAAAAAGAAAAGAGAGAAGAGATCTTTCCTTTTGTTATGAAGTAAATCTCATAACAACTATATAAGACATTTAATAGGTTTATATGGATTGATGGTTTCACAGGTACTATATTTACAATTCTATTATGAATTTTTTGCATGTGAATGATGAATGGATTGTTGAGTGGAATCACCAATCTAAAGAAGAAGTTACTGAAGCAATTTGCAATGAAATATCTAGGTGCTACAAAGTAGTGCAAAAATAAATCCACTTTTTGATTATTAAACAAATTAAGTATAGGATGATACTTCACACTTTATTGGATGAGATTGCCGTCATTTAAGAAGATTGTGAAAGTCAAAACAAAGTTGACACATTAACAAAAGTAGTTACTAGTTTGAAAGTTGAAGTGTTGTTTAGGTGAAGTACTTTCGTAAGCTTGAAGACAAAAGGGATAAGTTCTATTGCCAGTAGTGATATGGAGATTTGGTATACTGGTAAAATTAATTTCTAGGTGGGAGAGGGTTGCGTGGAGCTTGATTTCAATTAAGAGTTTATGGGCAAAGTTAAAACTTTTTGTTGGATACCTTAATAAAGTTTTTTAAAGACTTAGGTTTATCTATTTTTCAAGTATCTCATTGGAGAGTTGGAGGTTCAAGACTAATAAAATACTTTACACGTAATAATCTTTTTAGTATAAGACTAAGTGTCTAAGATTCATTACAACCAAGCTTTTTTTTTTTTTAATGATGAAATATTGCCCAACTATGAGATTGGGTTTGATATACACAAAAAAAAAAATTCTAATTTTGTTACTATCTTCAAGGCTCATGTTTATCTCTCTTTAAAATGCCTAATTAAAAAGAGGGGTATTCAAGATGTATAAGACACTTTACGGGTGCCAATCTTTCTAACATAGGATTGTGTATCTAAAAAAGTTAGCTCCAATGACATTGTAGCTATTTTAGAAAATGCAATTTTCACACTTGGTCTATGGGTTTGAAACCCTTGTCTTGCTATAAATTTCTCGTATCATATAAAGCACTTAGATAAAAACAACATATAGCGCGTGAGAACTACATAAAACATTGGCATTGTTTATGTGTGCATGCTTGGGGTTGTTCCAAGTAATTGCTTTTTTTTTTTTGCTTCTAATATATTTTTTGTGATGACCTACTATAATTGACATGCTTGTCAACACTCTTTCGTACAAGCTAGGTGCCTAGCAAATAGCTGCCAGAGAACGAACAGATTAGGTACGAAATTATAGTGATCTCACCAATAACACTTAAAAAATGGTAGCCAAGAAACTGGAATTCAAGGTATTCAAATTTTTATGTAGCAGAACAGATGGGCACTAGGAGAGCTGTCTTAATCAGTGACGAAGTTTTTCTGCATTGGCTCTTTCTAATAGAATGTGCTACGTTTCTCTCAAGATAAGCATAATTTTGACCCTTTCATGAATCTTAGCAGACCTTCCCAGCCGGTTCAAGATGGAGAACATCTTTTGTCGATTCGGCCTTTAAGTTGACCTTAAACATAGCAGCTCTTCCGTTGTCCAGGAGCTGGGTCATGACGTCCTCTTTGATGTCCAGGAGTGGGTGAATGTTTGAATCACGCGCCTGAAGTTGCTCATCTGGGGATTCAAGGGCATTCCCAGAAACAATCCTTACCAAGAAGAGAAAAGTAATTTGTTCTCCAACTTTACTCTACTTTTTCTTTAGACGTCTTGTGCTTTAGTCCTTCCCTAGAGTTTTATTGCCGGCTCACAAAATCACTCTTTCACTTACTTCTTGTATTGACTGTGTACTTAACACAAGACAACCTTTTTAAGATTCAAGAGACTTGATCAAAAACTCAGGTGGATGATCTCAAGAATGAAAGCATACTCTGTTCCATATTCCAGCAATGATGTTGAAGAAAGAACCAAAAATCATCTTGACAATTGCTACAGCCTCGGTGCTAACACCAACACCTAGTACTTCTCATGGTTATTTAATCATGAAAAGAGTTGTAGCTTTGTTGTATATATGCAATGAATAATTTTGACAGGATATTCATTCAACCTAGAACAAATATAATTCAAAGTCATATGGTGTGAAACAAATTTAACTTAAGAGCTGAATAATTCTTTTTTCATTGTGATATTCTTATATTGTTTACAATAATATAAAAGCATGAAAGAAAAAGAAATGCCAACGGTTTTTGATGCAAATAGAATTCTTAATCTGGGCAGAAGCATGAGACACGGGCTTCTTTCAACGCTCAGAGGAAGTAAAGGGCAGAAACAGACTTGTTGGATCCTGCAGAAACAGAACATCTTTTGGTGTTGCAGGCAACAGGAGTGGTCATTTTCTGTACTTTCTGGGCACTGCTGACGGTCAAAACACTCATGGAAATAAAGCTGATCTTCTTTTTCTCTGTTACAGTCTGACTCCAAAGAGCTGCTTGGATAATGAAACACACAGAGATCAGGTTGGTTCACGTCCACTTTGAATATTGGTTGAAGTCGCTGTCCAAAGATGCCTGCGTGCTTACCAATTATACCCATTTTTTTTAACTTGCTTATAGGCCCTGTGGATTAGCATTCCCAAAACATGAAATCCCATTGGCATGTATAGGTTAGAGGATGCTTCAAACAATGTTGAAAAATAATTGAAAAAAAGGGTGGGCCTAATTTTGTACATTTCTTTTTTATTTAAGTTGCTATCCATGATGGGCTGATTTGAATGAATCAACTATCAAATTTAAAGTCTCAAAATAATAAAGGAAAAAAAGGTAGATCAATGAAAATGATTTATAGCTTCTCAAACTTTATGAAAGAAAAAAAATGCTTCCTTATTATGCAAAACTAGAAAACGTGAATCCCGTTGTAAGACTATGGTCATTTTCATTGGTCTGAATGGTCTGTCATGCACCAAAGAACCAATTTGGTGGCAAATGGTTGCTTGGGAAGCGATTAAGGTCGTGTGCTGCACGGAATTTGAAAACCTATTATAGGTATTGATTTGACAGCAATTTCAATACCATCAAATTTATCTTTTTTAATCATTTCGAATGAGTAAAAATAGTAATCTATTGTTGATGAAAATGATAGTTTTCATAAAATTCTATAAAAACACTTCGATCCCAAAAATGTTCCTACAGTTTTATACTAGTTCATTTGTTAATCGAATAAAGAAAATCTATTGATGTACCTATCTATGCAGAGGGAGAAAATTCAAGCCCTCAAGAAGAAAGACATGTAGTTGTTGGCTTGTCCTTTTCCCTCACAGACTTTACCAGCATAAAGTCAGTAAAAGTATGTTTCAACCATGGACAATTGATATCTGCTGGTGGCTGAGATCGTTGGACTTCCCACAAAAAGATAAAACAAAACCATATGTGAGTTAGGTGTTGAAAAACGAGACAAGCTGCATCTTGTATTGAAAAAAATATAACCATACTAAATCAACTATTAGCATAATATTAACAGAGATACCAGAACTACACAAATTAGCAGTAATTTCTGAATTTGATTATGAACATCTCGCAAAATAAAAGTTCATGGCTTGGAAGTGCTCAATCTGACACGATGAGATGGTCCTGAAGGCCTTCTTAGCAGGTTCTGGTATGAAAATGCAGAACTACCTTGGTTTTCGGTTTTGGCCTTTGTGCTATCTTCTTCGCATCGTTCGAGGATTAGCATCCACCGACTGGATTCTACACGCTTTGACAATTCGAAAGGTTCCTCGGCTTCCTGCCAAAAACAGGAACGTCTCAGTGTTTTGGCTTTCTTTTCTATTTTTCAACTCGTTTTCGGTCGGCGAACGTGTAGAAAAACTATTTACTTTTCAACAGGAAAGTAAATTCAAACCATCGAGCGACGCCCTGGCGGCCTAGCCTACGCCATAGGACTGGAACCTTGTCATCTTCGACGTTCTGTCAATCACGAAATTTGAATATGGATTCAAAGGTTACTGAATGGGCAGCCTGCAGTTTTGTCAATTTCTCCGGCCAACTTTGGCATGCTTGACAGGAAACTTTCAGCTTCTGAAAACATGTGCAGTCGGAAGAACAGTTCCTGAAAACTTTGTCTATTTATTATGTATGTCTTTTATTTCATAAAATGGGCTTGGAACCAAAGAATACCTGGAGTTCTTCGTATTTATTTAAGCTCTGATGAAGCAATGAAGGACAATGACATGTAGAGAGACAAAAATGTAAGCGTAAAGGTCGCGGTGTATGAATGGAATCATTTCTGATACCTCAGAAATGGTTCTTCCAAGAGGGAAAAGAGGAGAGGACCCGCCACGGGAAGCTTTCTGCTGAAGACATCCTTTGAGTCAAATTTAGAGCTTCTCACATGATTGCGACTGTTGGGGCTAATGAAATGGTAAAAGAACAGACTACAGTTGTAATCCCATACAGTGATGATTTTTGACCTCGTGATTTCCATTGTAGGACCACCGAAATAGTGTCCACAGTAACCCTCCAAATCTGACTTTCGGTAGGGCTACTGTGATTGGATTGCAGGTGGGCAAAGAATAGATTAAGCTCTTGCTCTGCCTCAAATGGCTCCGCAAAAGAGACAGACAGAGAGACAGAAAGGGAGATGTTTAAAGACCTTTCTTTGATAAGTGATAAGTAAGCATCAGCCTTGCATTAGAAAAAGCAGAAAGAAATCATAAAGAGAAGAAAAGCAAAAGTTAATGAAACACGGATTCCAGAGAGCCTTCTCTCAGGCTTTGCTGCTTGATTGATGATGGTATACGCCCACGATCCCAACAAGAAGACAAACCAGAGCCCACCCAACAGTCCCGTAAAACAAGAAAAAAGAAAACAAATGGAAAACTGACCTACAAAAACAAATTCTATTCTCTCCACTAACTCAAAAATGACTTCCTCGCTTCCCTCTCTCTCCGTCTCTCTCTCTCTCTCTATCTGTCTAAAAGCTTGAGCATTGCTGCGATTCGGGAAGCCATTATTCCTTCCTTGACTCTCTAAAATCCATACGCAGACAAGAAAGACACAAACTTTGTATCTGTTGGGAGAGTCTCAAGAAATCATGCCTGTTCTTGGGACGCTTCATCGATGGGGGAGCAAATGAAATGGAGGAGACCCAGAAGCCAATTCCAACAACCCATTTCGGTGGCAGATCCTCCGAGTCCAAACCCGCAAATCCCTTCTATTATCCAATCTACTCGCTGCAAATCCAGCATCTCCTCGTTTCTCCTCTCCACCTTCTCCTCCACCTCCACCGCAAACGAAACCTCACCCAACCCGGATGGCAACAACAAGAAAAAGAACAACTTTGCCTCAGCAAAGTTCAGAGGCCTGGGTTGCACAGCCTCAGCATCGCAGCAGGTGTCGGTGCCGGCGGTAATTCGGGACTCCGCGGACTGGGAGGGAAAGAAGAGCAGGAAGAAGAAGAAGAAGACGAAGAATAAGAATTTCAACAGCAACAACAGTAACAACAAGGACAGGGAGAGTAGCAAGAACCATCATGGAGGAGTGGGAGATGTTTCCAATCCTCTAAATTGTATGGATGTGCAAGATGTTTGGTGCGGCCCCGGAATTGGGTTTTCGGCGGAGGATTGTGTAGTGGCAAGGAGGAATGCGTCCTCGGGGAGGGGCAAGATTGATGGCGAGAAGTTGAGTCATAGGGAGGTAAATATTCTTACTATCTTCATCACCTCAGGCATGGATGCGGAATTTATCTAATTTTACCGGGCATGGATATATGTGATTCCTTATTATTTCTTTTCTATATGTTGATGTTCCTTTTATTTCCTTTTTGGGTGCCGGGGCTGTATACCAGTCTTTTTTGTGGGAGTTCATTTTGTATTGAAACGTCTGTTCTTTAGGTGACTGATCTGGGTTTGCTGCACGTATGGTGGTCTTGATCATTATGCCATTTAGCATAGATTAATTGATTTTTTTCTTTTTTGTACGTGCAAATTTGCTTGCCTAAATCCATCATTTTTTCTTTGTTTTCTATTCCTTACAAAAGAACATAAAAAATAAAAGAAAGGACGGATCTTTGGGGTAAAATTAATCATCCAAAAGAAGGGAAAGAACAATAGAAAAGGCCAAGACCTTGTACTCTACCTGTATGCAGACCCATATTCTTTTATAGAGAGTGGTTTTGGAATGGCCTACCGTAAATACGTTCTGAATTGACAAATAATTGTGATCAAGATTTCCCATAAGCTTTTGATTATTTCTGCTAATCTAAACTAATTTTTTAGTAACTGTTGATTTGAAAACAATGAGTGAGATTTTAAGAAATCTGCTGGATATAACGTTTTTGGATTTCAGCGTTAGAGTTGCTTTGGGGTTTTCCTTTTCAAATTAGGTTTATACTTATAGTTTAAGGGTTTATCACCTTGCTCTACCAATCTCTGTTCTTTTGAACTCCACTTCTTGACGGCAACTTTGTTTGTGAAACATTTTAGTTATGGTTTCTTGAATTACATTTTAGTGAGGGAATCTAACTTTTCTTCGAATATTTTTAGCAATTTCATATTCCTAAGTGGGCCTTACTTCTCTGTTTGAAAATTGACTTGCTTGTTTATGGCACTTCATTATGTTTTTGTTGTTCATTATGGCCTTGATCTTAATGTCATTATGTTTGTCAGTGTGATGTTCTGTGTTCTCTGCAACTAAGTCATTGTTATTCTTTTTCCTCTTTTTTTCTTGTGTTTTTTGGGGCAACATGTGCATGTATGAATTGCATGGTTGTAGATGTAAATTGTATTCTTTCATGAATTTTTTGTTGTGGCCCCTTGTTATATTAGGAACCATCTAAATTAGGAGACTCTGATATGGAACTTTGTAAATTAATTTGGTAATTGAGTTAGAGCGAAACATTCTCTTGCTTTCTGTTTAACTTATTCTTGACTTGAAGGCGTGATTTTTATTATGGGTTTCTCTCAAGTTTTCTTCCTAGTGGTCTTGTTTTCAATTTGCTTGATAGTGCTTCATCCATGTTTGCAGCGTCCTTTCTCAAGGCGGGCAGTGAACCCTGAACCTATCTCATTTGTAGATTCTGACCCTGACTTTCCTGGTCCAGAAGTTATTGGAACTAGGTATTACCGTCATGCACGCCATCCTTCTCCTGAGGGCATTGCTGAGGTTTGTACATGCTCTATTTATATTTCAGTTAATGTATTTCTTTAAGGTGTTGATTTTTTTATTTGTTTATTCTTTACCCGTAACACTTGCACCCTCATCAGCCTTACTTTTTGAGTTGATGGGATTGGCACAGCTTAAATTTGGTTGGTTGTTGTTTTGTTGCAAGTAGTTGCTTCCTCTAAATCGTTTATCTAGTTATTGGATTTTGTTTGGGCTGCTAAACTGTAAAGCTTGGATTTGTATATAAGGAGCTCGTAACCATATAAATCTTGAGGGTTTGTGTTACCAAAACAAACGTGTTTTGGTGATATAAGGGTTACTCATTTATTTGTTGGTAGAATCACACCAGAAGATGCTTAATATAAGTTAGAGATGTTTCTGTTTAATGTGCATTCTTATGAGCCGCTTTACAGTTGATTTCTTTTGAAATATACAATTTGCTAAAAGCTCTCTGGTGTGGTAGTGACATCTTTTTCTTTTATATTATAGAAGAACAGTCTCAGAAATTTTCTGAGATGTAAATTGAATGTGAAGTAGACATTTTGGCTTGTTGGATGAGTCTGACCACTGTCTCAAGGTATCTCATATATGAAGTGGGAAATTATTACATATCCTTAAAACTCAGTCAACTAATTTGGTTTCCTATCTTTAGTGAACTTTTAAAAGCTTATGGCAGTTTCACAGTTTTGTTGCTGGAGAAGAGATAAAGAGAGAAGGATCCTCATGGATATGTTTAAAATGGTTATAAAGCTTTTTAGTTGTTGTGACTTATTTTAACTTATTTTAAATATTTGTCCATGAAACTTAAATCAATTTTCTTTTAGATGAGAAATGATCTTCATTCCCAGTACCACTTTCTATATCTAAGACCTAACTTTCAGTATGTGGATATGCTTTTTGTTTGCAAACTAGTAACAGAAAAGTTGAAGGTCTATTCATTTGGCATTTCCATTTCATGTCTGTTTTCAGAGCCATCTTGTTTTATAAAGCTATTGTCCTATTCCTTAAGGCTCTAGAGTGCTTCACTGTATAATTTTGTTAGCAGCTTGAAATGCTAGAGGTTTTACACGTTGATTCATTTATTGTTTATTCTGGATTTGTCGTGTGCTTTTAGTTACCCACATTTTTTCCATTTTGTAATGATCACACACTTCAATTTTTTTAGCTTGGAGACTAATTTATTAGGTGACACAGTCAATCAAAGCTAGTTGTTTGTCCTTAGAATTAGAATCTGGATAAATTTTTCATCACAAGTAGGTTTTTTGTTAGGTTCTTTTAACATCTGCAAAGATCTTGAACCTTTCTCTAATTTGTTATCTAGTAATGTAATTTGCAGCTCTAGAAGTAAGGTATTACAACTTTCGAAGTAGAAGGGGTTTTTGCATATAACTATCTGTTCTAGAAGCTTCCTATCAGAAACTAATTTCCATTTAATAGTCCAAGCTCGCTAAGGCTGTTGTTCGCCTAGTTACAATGAATTCCTTTGTGGAGTTATTGATTTGAAGAGCAATTGAAATTCTTTGCATTAAGAATATTGGATATAAAGGTGATAAGGGCATGCGGGGAGATGCATGAAGATAATCCTGATCAAGGATTATTGTAATATAAGTCAACAATATATGTTTTTAAGCGGCATGTGTGTTCTTAAAATGATCTGAGAGGATTAAACAATTGTTTCTGTAATAGTTGAATAATTGTCTTGTAAGTTTAAAATATGTGGGTTGTGGGGGTGCTTGGCTGAAAGTAAATTTGGAACTTGACTAGCAGTTTAGTATTGTGCCCCTGCAACTCTTAATGGGTGTTTTGTTATGTTGATGGGAATGTAGATTAGTTGTTGGCACAATTACATAGAGGGTAGATTTGTCAGCATAGATAGATCCATTCTCCTTTTATTTTGTCTATAATTTCCTGTTCTTTATGTTTGTATGTACATATATCTATTTATCTGATACATAATAACTGATGGAATTCTATAAGTCGTTGCTCCTTTGACTAGAGATGTAAAATTATGGATCTAATGAGTATAAAATGTTTATGAGGTGGTATATGTAATCGGTCTGCGATGGTGCAGATTATGATGCTCCAAAATGGTCTGCTGATGGGGGGAAGATTTGACATGCATGACCGATATAGGGACTGGAGACTTGATGTGGACAATATGACATATGAGGTGCGTTGTTTTCTGTATAAACTACACTTTCAATTCATGTGTTTTTCCATGTGATGCTTTGGTCCCCTTATATCAACCATATCCGTGTTGATCTCATCATGTGCATTATATCATAAATACCCTTGTTTTTTGCATTACAAATAGGAATTGCTTGAGCTTGGTGATAGAATTGGCTATGTGAGTACTGGATTAAAAGAAGAGGAAATAGGTCGCTGCCTCAGGAGAATTAAGCTCTCACTTGTGAGTGATCTGTCACTACATTTGTCTAAGCAAGTAGAGAGGAAGTGCAGCATCTGTCAGGTTGGCTTTCAATGACTTGTTTCATTTTCTGAATCCATGTTATCTTCAATCGAGATGGGTGCCTCAAATCTTGTCTGTGCATGTAGGAGGAATATGAAGCAGAAGATGAGATGGGTAAGCTGGATTGTGGACACGGTTATCACCTACACTGTATAAAACAGTGGCTAGCACAGAAAAATTGTTGCCCTGTCTGTAAGACTGAAGTACAGGGTTGATAAGACTGGTGACGCGCTTACCATGCCCTACTCATCAATGCCGGTGGTTTTTGGATACTGTTTCTTTTTCTTTACCCCCCTCTATGTTGTATAGATATCAATTCCTCCAATACATGGTGAAGATGATTCTTTGGTGTGAAGCTTGGCCCTTATTTGCTTGTTTCAATACAACGGGCTTCTGTGGCAATTGATCTCTTTCATGTCAACCGAGATTACTCGGAATTTAGTAGGGATCTTTGATATGATATACTGTGTAATACATTTGTTCTTCTCCGAACAATATCAAATTTGGTAGATGCTTGGGTTGCGATGCCTCTATTCTAAATTCTATTTTCAACACTGTTCTACTTCTTCATGCTCGCAAACTGCAACTATTTCTTCAGTATGATGCATAATTTTTCCAGCTTTAGTTATCATGCTACGAGCTCTTTTCCAGATGATGATACTTATCTTTACCGGAACAGTGCTGTAGGATAAGCTCAGGATGCAATTTTTGTTCTTCCTCTCGTTGGATGTGCTTACTAAGACAAGAAGCCCCAACGTTTTTCTCCAATAAGAGGTTAAAAAATTTGTCAAATCAACACTCACTACCCCCTTATAGAAAAGACAACTTATGTTTATTTCTGAAGTTCAAATATCGTTAGTGCACTATTGAATCACGAAGCCAATATTCAAATGAAATTAGAACTCAGATTTTTTTTTTCTTTTCACATCAGGTATTTTGGTTACTTTATTTGTTCTTTCTAAAGGATTCACAAGTGATTTTTGTTGAGTTTATATTTGGGCCGTATAAACGGCCCAACACTTTTTCTTTTATGTGCCGGGTTTGGGCTTGTCCAACCCGGCCCAAAGGCGCGATGCATTTATGTGTTTATGCGTCGCGTCTTCAACCTATTTCATGACCAAAATAGGTTAATTCTTTTCTTTAACGAAGTTAATCAAGCTTTTGAGAGAAAGGTTTTTCCAAATTTTCGTTCTTCAATCTTGGTTTCTTTAAACGATATTTGGTTTCTTCGATAATATCTGCGTTTATGCGTTGCGTCTTCAACCTATTTCATGACCGAAATAGGTTAATTCTCTTTTTTAATGAAGTTAATCAAGCTTTTGAGATAAAGGTTTTTCCAAATTTCCGTTCTTCAATCTCGGTTTCTTTAGATGATATTTGGTTTCTTAGAATTTTTGAATACAACCTAAATCTGGGAGTTGGAATTAAGGGCGAGTTACAACCTTTCAATGTTTGATTAAGGTTTCGTGCACATGATACACTGCGATGCCGTACACCTTTGTCCATATACCTTTCAAGCAAAGGAAGGAAAGAAGGTATAAAGTGATAAGATGGAAAAATTCAATTATTTATTTCCATACAAGTTGTAAATGAACGAAGAACTAACACGCACCATTTCGCCTCTAGACACCTAATTCTTGAACATGATACACTTTTGATACGGTAATGTTATTGTGATTGAATTAATTGATTTATCTTTCAGTTTTATATTGTGCTATCAACTTTATCACTGTACGTATTTGAAGTAGATACACATATGAAATTCCTATATACCTCCTATGCATACATATGTTGATCAGGATTTTCAAGGAACCTCCTCTTTTCGGGCATCTATATCTAACTTTCTATACTGACCAAAGAAGATGAGAAATCAAGAATTGTCATGTCGGTTGAGAAATTCAATTATACATGGATACACTTGATCCGCTGCCTGCATCAAGTAGAGAGAGGAAGGAACAGTTAAAACAACCTGTTAACACAGAAAAAAGAAAAAGAAAAAGAAAAGATGAACCGATTAAATTTGCCCTGATATATAGTAAACTTCAGTATTTTCCATTAAGTGAAGAAAATTTTATCAGCAAACGATAATAAGCAGCTTACTCATACCAGGCAACTACCCACTAGATCGTAGTGACCATAATGTGGACCTCCAGTTTCCCCCAAAACTTTGTAAGAAACCAAATCTTCAGAAATCAACTTCACCGTTTCTGCTCCATTTATACCAATCATCATAGGTTCCAGAGGAAAAAAGACAAAAGAAAGAAAGAGAAAAGGTAAGGGAGTTAATTGAAAACCGGAAGCCTATCATAGCCGCAAATATATGAACTTAATCCTACCATAGACAAAATAATGCTACCATAGAAAAAGAAAAAAGAAAAAGAAAAAGAAATAATCCTACCATAGACAGCTTCAGGTGGACAAATTAGGTCTTGGTCTCCTGCAAGTGCTAGGACAGGGACATTGCTTCTGGGTAAGTGAGCCTTGTAGAAGAAAGATCCGTTTCTGTCGCATAAACCACCCTCTGCGAATGCTGTTGTTAGCTGTAAGAGAAGCTTGGAAGGTACTGTACCTGCAACGTGCATTATTGTGAAACTTTAGCCTACTGCCACATAATAGGGAGGGACAGAAATTGCAAAAGCAATGCACACACTGAGTTACGATGAGAAATGGTTTGAGGAGAGATTAGTTACTTCAGAATGCCAAACTTCAGCTAAAAGTAGCACTAAAGAATTCTGCAGAAACTCATTGATGACAAGAAGTTCGTTGTCATGGACCAACTTCAGAAGAAAGTATCAAAACAGGTCGGAAAAAGCCACTCAATAAATGAAACTTCATACAAGAGACGCATTAGTGACTAAGATTACTAGTTATCAGAATATAAAAGGGAATTAAAATGGACAACTTCGTGGATTTTGAGCGCATTATCCAAGGTAACAGATCACGGGGGCCTTGGATGGGCAAGGAACAATCAAAAACCATGGTTGGTCTGAACAACAGGAAAATATATTGTTCAGAAACTGACGGTGACGGCTCCCCCTGCAAAATCCTGTCTCCCAGGCTTAGAATCCTAGATACCCCTCAAACAGAAGGTATCAAATGGCAAGACAGGCCGCGGACAAAGGGTCACACCGAAGTTTAAGCTCTTTTGCTGAGTGATGGCCAGAATTGCACTTCAGCTAGAAATTGACAGAATTGTTGTTCCCTTAGAATGAACTACAATAGCAATAGGTCAAATTCAAAGTTTTGGTCGCACCAGAAACAAGTGTAGTTATAACCTATAAGAGAATATCGGCACCGTAATGGCATTCACTCGCACACAACCCAGCATTTATAGCTCGTTGTCTTACTGAGGTAACAGCAAAATAAAATTTTCATTGGGTACAGCTAAGTGCAACTTCCTTACTATTCAATTATAAGATGCAGGAAAGAGAGTGAGGGCAGACAAAAATAATCATTTGGGTGGTTGACAGTGGAGCAAAGGTGGGTTAAAACATGGACAGGCATGCCTTATCATTCAAGAGGATGGATTGAGGTGTTGATCCCACGTCTCCCGGGTAGGAGTAATACCAAGGATAACAGGGGATATCTAACTCCGCAACTCACAGGAATGCAAAAAGTCATTTTTTGCATTACTCCAGTCTTTTACCATTATTAAAGAGAGAAGAACAAGGAGTAAACCAAATGGCTGTCCGGCTTTCAGATTCTTTTTGAATGTATATTTGTTGAAGTAATTAACTATGGGGGAGGGCTTAAAGAGTTTATTCATATCGCAATAGTGGACACATGTTTCCTCCAGACAGGCAGATTCTCTAAGTAAATAATATGCCTCTTGGAGGATGCAGTAGAACATCAGGTCATCCTTTGTCGTTCAATGTCCCAGCCCCAATTTAGAGAGAGAACTTCCCTTGCCGCGGGCAAGTGAGAACCATTCAAGTGGAGGGGTTGAGATGGCCATGTGAAAACTATCGTTCATAGCAGACAGTTAAGAATACAATAGATATCCTCCACTAGCAGCCTTGTATCAGGTGAACGAGCCTCAGAAATGCCTCCACAGTCTATTTTATATTTTTCTCGCAGTATGAACATTGACCATGTAATACTGAAATGACAATGTAATTGCCAAATAATCATATTTGAGAACATTGCTAACCTGGAAAGTATCAAAGATCAAATCTCCAGAACATTAATAGCAATTTTCCAAATGCATTTTCATGCTTAGACTTTGTGCAAAACGGTGATAGAAGATGCATTTTATACTTACAAAAGTTGTTGAAGACCAGCTTTTCAAATAACTCTGGATGCATCATATCCTGGGCAGAAATTAGCGTATTTAACCAAGACAAGACATAGGGTGAACGAGATGCAAGAGGACAAGCAGCAGCAAGGATTGGCCCAACTGGAAAAACGGGAACATTTAGAGCTTGTACAGGGTCAGCCTGTTTACCAAAATTGGACTCCGATCAGCTTTTCATGGTTACTAGTAGAAAGTTGTCTAATTCTCACAATGAAAAGTGGATTATTTGAAGAAAGTAGTCTTCTCTATCACTTGCCAGAGGTAAAAGTAATTTGAGTGCTGATTTCGAAGTTGTGTAGTCAAGTGATGATCCCAAAGTAGCAACTGAGATGAACCCAGAGTTCCTTCCTTCAAAACCTAGTTAATAGAAAATTTTAGCATACAAGAGCAACCATCAAGAAAATGATACATCAAATAAGAACAACCAATTTTTTTGTCTGTTGGTAATTTATGGGGCTTAAAATCTGTGTTTGTAAAAAGAATTTGAAATTTCACAAAAAGCCAATATCTGGGTAACAGAGCAAATTTTGCATCTAACTCAAATTTAAAAGTTCTGACACTAATACGCGTGCAATCAATGAAGTTTAGCCTTTCAACTTACAACATCGAGAGAGCATTGCATATAGCAAGATACCCCCCATTGAGTGACCAATGGCAAGCAACTTTCCATCCTTTGGTTTGCAACTGGTTCTTATGTATTCCATCTATGATAACAGAACTAAAAATTGAGAAACGTATCCAACAAGTATCTTCATAATTGGTAAGAAAGACAATGGAAGAATCAAATTTTCAACATTGAAGCTGAAATCAGAAAAGACAATAAAACAAGTGGTTAAATGTTAAGCCATTTATTCTTGAGTAATGTCACCTCACCGCTGCAGGCAAATCCTCTTTCAAGTAGTTATCAAAGTCCCACTCCTCCTTCATAACCAGATCAAGCTGTTTCAGGAATTCATCTAATGTAGTAGAAAAACGTTCTTGCAAGTCCAAAATCTGCGTGGGAATTGGTAGTTGACTTTCTTCAATGAAGGTTGTAAGCCTTCGACTCAAATCTCTAATTTGGCTAGCAATAGGAGATGCTTGCCCCATTCTAAAGAACCTACAAGTTTTTTTCCATAATATCATTATATTGTTCACAGAATGAGCATATAAATTTGGTAAACCAGCAATCAATTAGCTGATAGAAACTTTTGCGTTCAATTTCTTTTTTTTTAAAAAAACTGCAAGTTTCTGCAACAGCAGCAGAAAAGATTCCATAAATTTGCTAACTAATTTCAGGTCATTAGATTTTAAAACAGCTTTCCCTATTGAGAATAGATATGTCAGAATCTGTAAGAACAGTAGGTTTAGATGTAAAATGTCATACTGAAGGAAAAACACCTTCCATGCTTAACTGAAGAATCTATCATGGCATCAAGAGGTAGCCCATCTTCCTCAAAGACCACTCCATGTGTGCTCAAACCAGCACCTCTAACTTCGAGAGTCCATGTATCAAATCCTTGGTCAGACATGTAGCGGGCAAAAGAGGACTGCACACAGGTTACAAAGCACCACCATTTAGCCATAACAATAGTGAGCTGGAGAGGTTCACATAACAGTATCAAAAAGAATTTTCACCTATCCGTATTAGTTGAATAGTCATCCAAATGTAGCCCTATGATGTAGAAACTAATCAAAGTTTTAGAAAGAAATGAATTGTACTGGGAAAGCAATCAGGCTATGTGATTAGATGGAATAGACAAGATGCTCGAATCTGCATTAAACACCAAACTCATAAGCATGGTGCTCTTACGTGCACATTGTGTGTGATCTGTGTAGACGTGAAGTATTAAGAAAAAACAAAAAGAAGAAGAAAGAGCTAATCTAAGGCTATGATTTCTACATTTTGAAAAAATAAAAAAGAAGCAGAGCTGAATTACCCCCGCTAACGTAAATTTCTATTTTTAGAACCCCCTTAGAGTCTTACCGGTCAAAACCAAAGAAAAATCCATTACCCTAAAAGCTTAAATAGCTTAATCTTTTTTTTTTTTTTTTAATTTACTTTATCAATGGACAAAAAGCATTTCAGCTTTGGCTCTTGTTCGGGAAAAAGAAATTTTTTTAGTAATGGAATAGTGCAGAAGCCGTTCTGCACCCATAATATCATCTCTTCCCCTCTTCGATGAACTCAGAAGTAAATAGGATTAACCCATTTCTTCAACCACGCATCCATCAAGTTAATCGAATGTATTAACAAGAAAAAACTAAAAAATTGTAGTCAAACACAAACGAAAAATACGCTCAAAAAATAAAAATAAAAAGGGAAAATTGCGCAAAGCTGTAAGGAATATGGAGTCAAACTGACCTCAGGAGCGAGATCATATCCAATAGCATTTGTTGCAACCCCTGACAACAGCAACAGCGGATGATTCCTCGGCCGTGCCTATAGATAATGAAAAATATCGTATGATATCATATACATACATAAGTAGGTAGAGGAATATGTTGGAAACGTGTCATACAGAGCACTGCTCAACACGGCGGAGGGAAAAAAAGAATGAAAAGAAAATTGTAAGGCTCTAGAGAGAGGACCCGAGGAGAAGGAAGGTAGCGCCAGAGAGCAAGGTTCCAATCGGTATTAGGGACAGAGACGTAGTGTAGCTCGTCGGCAGTACAGATCGCAGGCTTCTTAACGTTCCCCTTCGCCAAAGCGACACCGTATACCGCCCTCGGTCGCAGAGGCAGTACAGGGAGGAGCAGATTCGGGACCCAAAAACGCCCCGGTAGTCTCCTCGGGAGCTGGCATAAGCCCGGTGGTGGCTCGAAGATCCGATCGGTGAACGAACATTTTCATTCTTGGTCGCGCGTTGTCTTCCGGATTTTTTGGACGCAATGTCTGGGAGTTGTTACTTTCTTGGCGCGGAGTCGAACGGATACAGTAAGGGTCCCCTAGGAACGGTTTAACTTCCTAGGACACTTCTTTCTTTGTAGGCCCCCCAGGCTTGATCCAGGTGGACGATCTTATCCATTTGGTCTTCGTTCGTGTAAATAGGAATAAATCTCACACATATGTTGTTTCAGTCACATCGGAAAGTTTGTCGCCGGTGTATATGACAACAAGAGGTGGCGCGGATAATTATTCTGAACACAATAAATATATATCTATTTTAACACACACACATAGGGTGAAGTGTTTGAAGTTAGAAGGTTGAAATACTTAACCCAAAAACTAGTTAGAAGGTAAGAGGGTTCTTTTTTAATTTGTACTTAATTTCATGGATCTTAATTTTTAATGTAAAATTCTTGCCTTTTACATATTTGAGACCCTTATTGCTTAAGTGGTAATTTTCGTCAAAAGCTAGTTAGAAAGTTGGAGGGTTCTTTTTTAATTTATATTTAATTTTATAGATCTTAATTTTTAATATGAAATTTTCGCCTTTTACATGTTTAAGACCCTTATTGCTTAGATAGTAATTTTCGTCAAAAGCTAGCTGAAAGGTTGGAAGGTTTTCTTTTAATTGATACTTAATTTTGTGAATCTTAATTTTCAATATAGGATTTTTGCCTTTCAGACATATGAGACCCTTATTGCTTAGATGGTAATTTTTGGAAATGTCATTAAACTGCTAAGGCTCGAAACCAAGCTCACAGACAAATTGGTTTAATTGAGATGAAGTTTTTAATTGGTTTAATCAAATGATAGCAGCGCCTACAGAGAAAAGAAATCAAACGGCTACAACTATCAATGAAATTATTTTGTGCTCAAAACTCTTTGAAGTCAACAAATAGATGAAGTCCCTAACTGCATTGGACAAAAACTGGAAAAGCATCCCTTATGCGGCTAAAACATTAGCTATTGAAGGATAAGGACAGAGATTTTTAAACATACAAGACTTCTGGTGAAGAAAAATTCCACTGCTCTCGAGACAGACAAAACTTACAGCATGGTCCATTGTCAAGCAGAATGAAAAGGCAACTTTAGTGCCTCCCCTTTTCTGTTGGTAAGTTAACTAGAGACAAAATCTGTTGTGCAATCTCCGCAGCGGCATTGGGTCTTGCAACTTTGAGAGCCCTCTCAGACAAATCAGCCATTTTGTTCTCATCGCCTGTCAAAGGTGGAGACAGTTTTAAGAAATAAGCTTCAACAGAATCCTGCAGGACTAGTTCTTTTAATAGTTTGTTGACCATTATTGTCCCAACATACACACATGCACCATGAAATTAGTGAAGGAAACACATAAAACCTGAACACAGATGATTGCTGAATATTAGTTTCAATTCTGTTATGGGAAAGTGGCTAAAGGCTATAAATGTGAGGGCTTCATTTTAAATCAAATAGAAAAGTATGGCAGCAACCAAAATTACATGCATTTCAGGCAAAATATTAGACGAATCATCAACTGAGTGTAACTCAAAATCTTGAAGTATTAATTTGGAAAAACATAAGAGGAAATAATACTGAGTAGTTGCGTTTCTATTACTAGTATAAGAACCAAAAGCAACATCAGGAAAAGTATTTGAGGAAGCAGCTTCAGGCAAAGCAATGGGGAATGACACTGAAGTTTAAGATGTTAAAAGGAAGCAATCACACCAGATTGATGTATCTTCACCAGTGAACATCCATTAATCAGTTTTCAGAGCCGTACTATATTATTAAACTCTATATCCAAAATTCCACATTGGAGATATTAAGAATGAAAACTCAGCATCAAGAGAGCTAAATGTAAACTTCGCCAGGTCATAGTGATGATTCCAACCACCAACAATGCAGTCTGTAATAACCAGCTATTTGGACTTAAGCCATAACGTCTTCGTTCTATTTGCAGCTTAAGGATTCTAATGCAGTCATCTTACTAGGATTTCATACTAACTAAGAGTTCCTAAATTTAGCTCAGTAAAGGACACTGGCAGTGATAAAGCACTTCAGAGTTGCAGTATGAGAAAATCTGTAGAATTCAGATCCCATTATATTAACAAGCAAGTTTAGAGTACTTCAAATTCATTACAGTACAGTTATACATGATTTTCATATCCTGATTTCCATGCCTGATAAAAATGAGGCAACTGACTCAATGTACCTAGTATCTCTTCAATTGCTATAGCCAGAGTGGTTGAATCAAGTTCATCTTCAGTTAAAACCTTGGAACCCGCTAAATCTGCCATTAAAGAAGCATTTTTGAATTGATGTCCTTCAGCGACATCTGGTGATGGTATCTACAGAGTCAGAAAAAAATAGTTAGACATTCTTTCATTTTTTTCACAGGCAATAAAACCACTCTAATAGTGGCATGCAAAAACTCTGTTTGGCATGCAGGGTCATATAAGATGAAAACAGAGGCGTGAATTTAGAAGGAGAAAGAGGGGGGAAGAAAAACTCAGGAGTGGGGGGTGGGGGGGTTGCGTGCGTGCGTGTGTGCGTGGGGATTCTGTGAAGAGAAGTCTTTGCTTTTAGACATGTAAGACTGAGAGGGATCATTATCTTACTATCAGACTTCATACAAACCTTGTTCTTCAGGATATATTTTACAGTCATATCAACTGAAGTTGTTTTCAACAGTGGCTTTCATGTATCCTATATGGATAATACAGTGCACTATACTGAAGAATAACTGTAATGAATAATTACTAAAAAATCGAATTTACTTCATGATTATTGTAGTTGTGACTCAAGAATATCAAGAATTAAGAAAAAGGCAGCTTAGTTAGATGCTCTGTTTTGATTCAGTACTGCAGAAAAAATAAGAGGCACCTAGAACACATTGTGCATAAGACCATACAGGATAGTATTCTTGAACCTTCCTGGAGCACAACAACCAAAAATTTTCCCAATACTTCTAAGATACATAGCCAAAAAGCTCCAAATATTTCTATAAATCTAAAAACCTTATAAACTCAGATGCTCAACAGGCATGTACTGGACATAGGATGGGTACTAATATACTATTATATTTTCAATACGTTGTCCCTTCATTGAAAAATTGGAGCTGTTTAACTATCCGTAAATTATCATAATTTACAAGACACTTTATTTGATGAATTAGTTCATATTTCATACAATTTCCTTTGCGTCTAAGCTTTTGTCTTAGGGTTACCCGATAAAAAATTATTCTCCTTCTTAATTTGTTTAATTCAATAACAACAAATCGCTACCTCCTACATTGTTCCAACTAATAAAATGTCAAGAAAGAACCTTATCTCATGCATAAGTTCTCTACAAATAAAAGAGAGAGAGGAAAAGAAAAAGAAAACTTCTAACTACCAGAATGCAAGGTTTGCCAGTGGCCAAGATCTCATAACAAGTCATAGCACCAGCCCGAGAAACAATTAGGTCTGCAGCTGCATAAGCCAAGTCCATGGAATGCATAAACCTTCATGAAACAGGAACGCATTAGTGTCAAGGAATTCTAAGTAAACAAATTGTTCATTACACTTGAAAGCTTCATCAAAATTAGAACAAATAACAGAGATACAAATTAAATTACTGAAGCTGAATCTGGAAAAAATAAAATGAATAGTAGACTATGAATGCACATACATTCTAACAAATTTTCCAGAACAAAAAAGATCATCACAAAAAAAGCTGAACATGTTAACAGGAATCCTGTAGTCAAATAAATTGTCCATGACTTCTTCAATATAACATGAATCTCCATCAGCATTGTTGGATAATCTTTCGATGAGTTTCATAATCTTAGTAATTTAAAAGCCACACTGATATTATTGGTTGCTCTAAGTCAAAACTTTTACTGACTTGATAACAATAAAGGAGCAAACTGTATGGTGGCAAAGTACAGTATTTTACAGGCATTTAGAGAGGAGGAAATGCCCGAATAGGAAAGACGATATCAGGGCTAAGCCAGGCAATTCAAAGTTAAAGAGTAGGCTGCATGCAATGGGTGTGGTGTACAGAAATGTGAAAATTGACATGCCCAAATGGTGAGCTGAATCCACTTTAACCTATGAGACTTGAATGCATCCGGGAAAATATCTAAACAGAAACAGTATATGCTACAAGCCCAGAAACAAAGACCTGTTTTTGACTGATGGTTTAAGGGGACAAACATGAGGCATCGTGCAAAGCTGCGGCCTAGCACTAAGAGATGGATACATGGAAGATTCTAAAAATTTAAACAACGTCCAAAAAGTTTAAACAAGGTCTGTACAGCAGAATAACACAATCAGCTTCCGCTTCAGTTTATTTCAAGGGAAATAATGGTTAACCATTCTGTGAAATGGCCATGACATTCGTAGCAATGAGTATGAAACAATCAACCTTTTTAGTCAATAACTTCCATGCTTCTTCGTGGTTATGCAGAAAAACAAAATTCAATTATATCGTATGCTTGTCAGTATTCCTTCTGGAGACAAGAGAGGATCCTTCATCATAAAAGTGTTAACTAATGTAAATATTTTAATTCAAACAAAAAGAAAGCAAGATACTGTACTCGAAAACTCAAAACTTCAAAAGATTTGAATCATGAATAGACCAAGGAATGGAGAGGATCCCATTGATACCAAAAGACTACTTACGGTGTCAGATGCAGACGAGGGTGATTTTTCACGAGGCTCTCCATCTCATTAAATGACTCCACCCCTGTCTGCCATATAATAAACAGTTTCTCGTTTTCCATCAGCATCTGATAATACAAATTCAACATAGCAATATTAATGGCATTAGCACCCAAAGACCCTCCAAGCACCAACAAAACCTTTCCTTCCGAGTTCCCCGCCTTCCCAGACCTTGGAAAGAATCTCGACCTCGCCACCGGTTTTGGTACAAACTGCTTCAGCGTCAACCTTACTGGATTCCCACAGACCACACACTTATTCTTCCTTGGAAAACAGTCAGTTGTCGAGTTAAACGCCACGAAAATCACTTCTGCCAAAAAGGAAAGTATCCAATTCGCGATCCCTGGCACTGAGTTCTGCTCCTGGATCACAAGCTTAATGCCATTCATCGCAGCAGCGAGGCAAACTGGAAATGAGACGTAACCGCCCGTTCCGACGACAACATGGGGTTTGAATTCGAGCAATTTTTTATGACATTGGATCAGACTCTTTATCAAGTGTACGGGGAGCAAGAGGTTTTGGAGGGAGACGAAAGGGCGAAACAGCGATGGGGCAGGGAAGGAGGCGAAAGCATAGCCAGCGGAGGGGATAGCGGCGCTTTCCAACCTATCCGACGTGCCTAAAAAGAGGATTTGGACACTCGGGTTGGCGATTCTGAGCTCATCGGCTATGGCGAGCGCCGGGGATATATGTCCACCAGTGCCACCTGCGGCGAAGGCCACGCGGAGAGTGCTGGCGTCGTCGTTTGGGGTGGTGGGTGCTTGCTTATTTGCTTGTTGCTCGACAGAGAGACAGCAGCGGAGCTGGCGGGACCTGCAGCACAAAGGGAGTGATCAGAAAACTCTCCGTGTGTGAGACAGAGATAGTGAAGACAGAAAGAGCGACTGCTTGCCTGAGTCGGAGAGAGAGAGGCGCGGAGGAGGGAGGAGAGGGGTAGAACGGTAAATATGAGGATCTTGGACAGAGTAATGGGTGGGAGATAAGGGCGGCCATTAAAGCTCGAGATGAAAAAGGTATAATGCATTGACGAAGCCTGAGCGGGCAAGTTGTACTTCTAGAGAGTGCAGAACCTAAGAAACTCCCTCTTAGAATCGGACTCGACTGAACCAGTGGTGTAGGGAACCATGAAGTTCCAAGTGAGAAGACAGTTGAGCTGCTTTTGGGGTTTGGACCGCTTCCGACAACGCAGGTTTGAACTGTGTTGGCTTTCACTTTCTGGTATCTGTTGTTTTCCCCTCTTCTATGTTTGTCATATATTATTTACACACGGATCTAGTTAGGTTCTTACAGACGAAGATATCCATTTCTTTTATAAGCCACTTTTAGAGAAGGAAGTAGATCTTTCTATACGGTATCAAAATCAAAATTTCCTATTATTTTTAGTTTCTCACAAGCTAGTCTTGGGGGAGGAGGAGACAATATACTATGTTGTGTGTTTTAAGCATTCTAACCGGTGGAAATTAGAGATCGGCATTAGAATATGAAAAAAATAATGCTTATATTTTGCATCACAGCTTGTTTTAAGGCCGTGCATGTTATTAGATTCCAAGCTGTAGGAAATAGATTACTTTGAATTGAGTGTTCTATGCAATTTATGTGTTTATTGGACTGACATACTTGTGGCATCCATGTGACTCAGACCCAAAGATTTTTAAACTACTTCCATTCTATTCTGGGATGGAAATGGCCAACTTTATCTTTCGGACTCAATGGAAACCATCCTCATCAGTACCATTGTTCTGATTCACAACTACCATTGCAACCTCCTTTCGGATAAAGTTTAGGAAGACTTTTCTTCTTGCAGGTAGATATTAATCCCACACGATCTTGTGCAGCAGAAAGAGGCTCCGGACTTCAATTAGAAACATGACTGGTAGTCATACATGGATATAATCATAAATATGATTTTTACCAAGTGATCTGATACCTGAACCACCTTCATATTCCATGAGAATGGCTACATGGAAGAATGAAGATTTCCAGGTCCCTTATTACCTAATAAATGAGCAATACAAAGTGTGCTTATTCCTCTAAATGAAGAGTACCACTCAACACCGATCGCTTCCAAAATTGTATCTATTTGCCTAGTTGAATCAGAGTGGCTGTGAGTTTCTGATCTGCTGCAGAGTGTCAGTAGGCAGTTGTTTTGAAGCTTCTGATAAAGCTATTGCAGCTTCTGCTGTCATGGTTTGGTACTGAGGAGGCAATGGAGCAGCTTGGTGAGTGTAGTACACTTGTTCATTTGGAGGGTTGGTGTATTCATAACCGTAGTTAGCAGTAGCAGATGAAGCAACAGCTACGGACTGAGAGGGATGGTGCATCTGAGCAAACCCCATATATTGTTGCGGATACTGGCTGGACGAGACTTGAACTAATTGTGGATTTGATGCCACAGCTGTTCTATAAACATTAGCAACCATTTCAGGCTTAGCTGGGGCAGCTGTCCTTGTGGGATAGACGGGGGGCATTGCATCCTTGTAAGCTGCAGGGGCAGCTACCATGCCAGGATTTGGTGATGCTAGTGGACGGCTTGCGGCTGCCACACTAGTGTCAGCTACGTTGGCTTGCATAGACATGTTGTATGATTGTGCCTGCGCAACGGACGGCATTACATACACAGGATATTGCTGATCCATTGGCTGATGAAATTGCTGCTGTGATGATGGAGCATACACATGGTAGTAAGATGACATCGGCACTTGACCAGTGGCAGTGTGAGGTATATAATGTGCGTTGGCATGAACGAAGTGCTGTTGTTGTTGTTGTTGTTGCTGTTGATCCAGTTGGGGAGGCAATATGTAGCCAGAATCCTGAACTTGTTGAAGTTGGGTTCGGGAACTTGAATCAGTAGCGTCACTTCCTGTACTTGGGCTATGAGGAGCTCTGTTGTCTTTGGCAGCAACATGAACTTGGTCTTGATAGTACACAGATCTCGAGATGGAATTTGCAGATGCGATGCTACTATCGCTGGGTAATTTAAAGATAAGAAAATAACAAATTAAAATGATGTTATTATTCTCAAGTTCAGGAAAGGAAAAGTAGGGTCTGATAAATTTCCAACGCCCATCTCTGTTTCAGTAAGGAAGCTTAATTATTAGGCACGAAATTTATTTGCTCTAGATGGAGCCCAATAAGGCCAATCAGTTCTCATTTTTCTTTTCAGTTTCTGTGTGCGCTTGTGGTTCCATTAATATCACTAATGGAGAATGAAACCATCACAAATCAGCGGGATAGAAAATAGAAATGGGTAATACATACCTGGCTACCGAATCCGGGGAAGGCAAGCTGTAACCTCCACCAGGCTTCATATGCACTGGTTGCAGCGGCAATGGAGGCTTTCGAAACCCAACTGGTACCCCTTGATCCGACATCTGATCGTCAGAAAAAACTCGATTCAGCGTTTCGTGAGATACAGTCGTAGTAATAGCTGTCGACAGCACAGTGCTTGCAGAAGCCGCAGCTGTAGGAAGTGGAGGAGGAGCGGATAAACCACCGAAGGCATCATCTTGCTTCAATCCGCTTGGCGCAAAACTCATCTGTGCAAACTGTTCTTCCATGCCCCCCTTCTGATCGTGCAACACTCTAGCCCCATTGTCCTCAACACGAACACGGATGGGAGGCAGGTTAGACATTGAAGGCGTCGAAGAAGATGACCCAAATGATGAAGAATTCTCCATCATAGGCGAGTCAGACATCGAATGCACATCATGGACGTTACTCTTTACCTGCTTGTTATCCCCCATAGAATCAGCTGCATGAGCCTCCAAGTCATTGGAAGAATCACTACAGCGAATGCCATCTAGATTTAACATGCAATCAGTAGCTGAATCAGACAGCCCTCTAGGAAGAAGCCCAGCATTGTTGAGAGCGTCCACAAACCAGGTCTCAGACTTGGCATCGGCGAGGAGTGATCCCATGGAAGCTGCAGTTTCAGGCTTGGAGAAGAAAAGAAACAAACGAAGACGAGAAGCGGGTTTCGAGTTTGTGACTGAGGTCGTACGGTCATACTCTTCGATCATGTTCTCTAGGTCTTCGTCGGTGGTGATGGATATGAGGGAGTCCAAATCTTCGTTGGGAAGCTGGTACTTGAGGGAGAAGGGTCTGCCGTCGAGGAGGGTGCTGGAGAGGCGGGAGGAGAGGTTAGAAAGGGAAGAGCTGCGATCGACGACCACGATGCGGGTCTCACCGCCAACGTAGCAGAGGGATTTGTCGTTGGGGCGGGGAATGATGTGGCCGCCATACCTGCACATCAGGCGGAGCTTGGCGCCTGGGACAGGAGGAAGAGGCTCATCCTGCCACCTGGTTTCCGCGTTGCGGGAACGTGGAGAGGATTCGACTGAGTCGGGGTAGTTAACTTGAATGGTGGTGGCGGCAGCAGCAGCGGTGGGGAGGGGTGGAAGAGGTGGCGGATCCATCGCATATGGGGTCTTCCCACTCGAGGTTTAGAAGACGGAAAACAAGAATGGATTTAGGGAAGGTTTCTGCTCTTATCTTGAGATGTTCTTTGATTCTTCTTTTGACTTGCAAGTGAAAAAGCAACGAGTTTGCCAACTTGAAATCTCTTGCATCCTTTACCACATTTCCAAGTACTCAATATTCAATGCCATGAAAATTACTTTGCTGCAACAGAAGTCACAGATTCCCGAGGAATGCATGTTTACCACTTGGTGTCCAGCTCGGTTTCTCCGTGAAACCGGCTCTGGCTTCTTATAGATCACCATTAATGATATCTTGTTAACAATGGGAGACTAATATTCAGAGAATCTAAGCTTTTTTTGTCTAAAGAAATGAAAACCAGAGGATCCTTAGGCACCTGGTGCGCGATTACACCGCTGCTGTTTCATGTGGCGGTTTTCAGAAGCGATAACCCTCGGTCCAAAAGGTTTGTCCTTTGCTTCCCTTCAGATACGAGGAGATTGTAAGAGGAAAACAGAACCCAAGGGAGCACATACAGGAGAGCCACGTGATATTCGATTAACCAATGACATAACTACAGTAGATTACGATTCTAAAACACTAAAGTTGCCAGGAATGTTAGTGTTTGATAGTTTTTTTATTTACTTTTACCATTCGCTTCCAAGGTGCCAGCAAGCCATGATAGATATACCAAGGTTCAATTGTTCCCCTCCGAAGCTCATTCTTTCACGAAAATTTATTTATTTTCGTCGTCACGTGTTGGCTTTTATTGTGCTCACTCTCCTAGACAAGAAGAACTGGTTTCAAAATCTTTTGATAATATTCCATGCAAATTCAGTGGAGCAACGTAACATGTTCCTGCTTTTCTATTCCTCCTATCTCGAAACTTGGCGGTCGTGAGTCATTTTTTCAGGTAACAAACGAGGATCCAGCTAACGTTAATAGTTTAAGAATAAGTGCAGCTGTGTTTGCGCCAGGTAGTATCAGTTCACAAGTCGCAATGGACATCCAAACTAACAGGAAGTGTTGAAGTGTTAATCCAATATGGCTTGCAACCCTCGGTGGACATAGTTATAATTTGGAAGAGAATATACGCGAGTCTTGTGGGTTCTGGGCGTATTGATTCATTCGTTCTGCTATTTCATATTTTCAAAGGAATCTGATGGAATTTGAGTTGAAGTCTGAATGGATAAATGCTGCCATGGATAGCTACAGCTATGCTGGTAAACTTACTGTTTGACCCAATAATATACGTGAATTTCTTTCAAAACATGCCATGTGCAGTATGCAGGAATTCATGTGTGCGCCTTTGATGGACTAAAACCCCATCACGTCTGTCCGTAAGCTACGCGGTGATGGTAGGGCTGTTAAGTACGACTTGAACACAAGCACGAGGAAACCAATCTTGAAGCCGCTTTATGAAATAGAGAGATCCTGAAAGGAGACTTACTTCCTCATGTCTTTATGATCACTACTTCAACAACAGTAGATTTAATTCTGCAAAAACTGTCCCCCACTCTAATTTCTTAGCTGTTGTCCGCAGTTCTAAAGCAATTTATATGGGGGATCATTGGTCTTGCACAATTCTAGTGGGTTAATTTCTTCTGTCGGTGAATAAATGATACTCTGTAGCTATGGTCAACAAGAATTTTTTTCCAAGCAAGCTTCTGTTGGCATGAGCTTAAGAATCATAGTTGTTGGGGTGTGATAGATTTATTAAAAATTAACCGTCCAATGACTTATCAATGCTTACTTGATACACATAGATACATAAACTTGGCTGCAAGTAACGTCGCACCTCAAAGCCGCAAAAGTCTAAATGAAGAGTGTTGAGGTGCAAAACCCGTGGTTGTTCACTTCTTATTGGCCGCTATTATGCGTGACTGCAGCAAGAAACATCGACCGGAGTCACAAGAAACGCCACTTTTAGGTATGATAAAGGTGGTTCAAACAGAAGGCGAAGCCACTTGTCATAGGTAGCAGTATATACGAAACCGCTGCTATCGGTTTTGGTGGCGGCATTCGTCCTGATTGTTGCAACGTAGCTTACAGACATGATTTCTTGCAACACTCGGTATCTTGTGGCTGTGGCAATCATCTTTATCGTGACCAGGGTTGTACATCTTTGAAGTTAGACACTCTTGATTACAGGGCGTTGCTAAAAGAAATCTCGCCTGGCAGTAAGTGGGTGAAACCACCTCAACAATTTCATCTACCATTTCATCGTTCAATTGCACTCCTTTGTGGTTCCATTTTTATTTGATGTTAATGTAATCAGATGGGATAATACCAACTCATCCGTGAGTATGTGAGGTTCATTATTGTTTGTACAATTATTGATTAGTTGTTGAAACCTACGCGCAACACTAGAAGAGGATGCAAACGGGGGAAAAAAGTCAACAAGCAGTGATTGCAAGCAGCTAAGTGTAGTTTCTCCAATTTAAGGCCAGTCACCTACCGTTGCCTTTATCTTTCCAGCTAGCATAAACATATTTTCATGTCTTGTTTTGTTCCACCCAAAAATGTCACCGTCTTATAGCACCATTCAGCACTCTCCCACTCACCTTCTTCTTACTTTGCCTTGAGTTTGTAGCGCTCTCTCTCATTCTCACATTCAAGCAGACGCACAGAGTCACTAATATGGAGGCAGACATTATATCAGCTACTGGAAGCACCAAGAATGGCAGGAGCAGAAGAGGATATCAGAGACTAGAAAGTGTCTTCAATGACGAAGATATGATGCTATCAATGTCAGAAGTTCCAAAGCACGCAAAGATTACAGTGCCCCCAAAAAAGGCGTCATCAACCAAGTTCTTAAAGGGATTTAGAGATGCTTATATTGAAATAATGGTTCTCTTTGCTGCGCGTCTTATACCGTCGAATAGTGGAAATGTGTTCTCATGAGAAGAACCCAATTACTTCGAGGTTCTCAGCTTCATAGGATGTTAGCTTCTGAATTTCTTGGAAGCTAAAGCAGCTTGAATTTCCTTTTATCTCTTTTCTTGTCTTTTTTCTTCTTTCGAACGTAGTAATGATCTGATTCCTGTATAATCTTTGTCTCCCTCCTTTGTGGTCAGAACAAAGGGAAGTGGTCAGAAAAAAGGGAAGATGAGAGGAGAAATTCAAGTCTATAGATTGTGTTGTAAAATTTTAGGAGCCAACTAGTTCTTTCATCATTTAGTTAGTTTATTTCAATTTTCTCTGGGTTTTATTCTGTGAGAAGGGATCACATCACTTGGTAGAAAATTTTACCCATTCAAATTGTTTTCATTGGCAGATATTCATTAATAGCAACGCAAAAGCAAGTACAAAAGAGAACTGTGCCTTCTGCTCCATTCAAGGGTATTTTCAAAGGGTAAGCTTGTATTTATTAAAGCCATGAGAGTCTAGTAATTCACTCTTATTCATGTTCCATAACAAAGAACACACTCGTGATCCAGTATTAACCAAGGCCCAAGCAAACTTCCGTATAAGCATTCTAAAACTCAATGACCTCGACTAGTGACTAGCAAACTACTTTTGAATGGACAAAAGGTAAGGTCCCTGACTGTAGCTGTGTCTGGTTCTCGAGCTCAGAAACGACTGTCTTCATGCGTTGAAGAGGTTGGACCTATCTTATACTTTGACAACAAGGTTGTTGTTCCCTTCACGACCCAATTGCTGGCCCAAGTCCATAGACCTTTTGATAATGTTCCGTACAAGTCTCAATACAGAAGATGTCTCACTTTGCTGCACGTATTCTACTCCACTATGAGTATTCTTTTGAATAACCAATAAAGTGGCCGTTGGTTATTCTAAGATCTAAGTTCTTTTTTTGTCAATAATAAATTATAGTCATCACAGGATAACTCCAAACATGTCGGCATCTTAAAATGACTCAAGTTCTTTCCAATCGATAATTTGGAAGTAGTTTTTGTTGGTTTTATAATAGAGACCCCTTTTAACCGAATCACATAAGACAACCACAGAAAGAAAGAAAAAGAACAGAGAGCTCCACAAATTGTACACTGGAAATAACTTCATCAATAACAAAGTGTTCAAGACTACAAAACAGCCATACAATACTCCATTCAAATTGAAACCAGTATTTCTCAAGAAATCGAGAAATTCTCAAGAACAAGAAACCCTAACTTTGAAAAAGTGACTTTTGAATTTGATGATTTACAGACTACAATAGATGTCTAATTTATAGATAAAAATCAATCTATACAAAAAGGAAAATAAAAATCCTAACGTAATTGCAACCAATTTACAATTGATGGTGGATTTCACTTAATTTGAAAGGATTTGGAAAGAGTTGGAAATCTTTCCTAAATCCTTCGTCAATTTAGTCTTTGGGTTGGAAGTATTGCCTTCTTGAAATTGCTTGGATGAATTGTAGTGATTTGGATGTGATGGAAGGTTTCTTGATGTCGGATTTCTAGCCAAGTTCTTGTAGAGTCGACTAGTGTTTTTGGTGAGGGAGATGACACTCAAGGCTTGTGATGTGAAGGGTTGATGTGGCGAGAATTGTCTAGTTGTCCTGCTACATTGTTCAATGATGGTGACGTGGCAGTGTTGATGTGGACTGCTGACAAGGCATTTAAACCATGAGATTGTTTTGAAGAATTCCAAACTAGGAGGAAGAGAGGCCCTTTGCGAAGATATCAACCATTTGATCAATTGAAGAGACGATATGGATATGGAGTTGTTGATTCTTGATGTGCTCGTGTATGAAATAAAAATCAATTTTTAACATGTTTGGTGTAAGCATAAAAGACTTGATTGGTTGAGAGGTAGAGAGCATATAGATTATTAAACTAGAAAGTCGGGGGTGTAAATAAAGGTTGATGAAGGTTGCAAAGGAGAGCTTCAATCTAGAATAGTTTAGTGGCAGTATTGGCAAGACTTTTGAATTCCATTTTAGTGTTGGAGAAGGCAATGGTTTTTTGTTTGCAAGAGCTCCATGATATAAGATTTGAACCAAGAAAGATGCAAAACCCACCAGTGAACATTCGATCATCATAGTTACATGCCCAACCCGAATAAGCATGTAATTGATTGGAAGATGATTTGGTGATGTGAAGGCCGTAGCATGTTGTATTTGTAAGAAATCGAAGAATTCTTTTGACAAATGTCTAGTGAGTAGTAGTGGGGGTGTGCACGTATTGACATGCAGTGTTAATGGCGTAAGCAATATTAGGTCATGTAAGTGAAAGATATTGAAAAACACCCATAATGCTCACCATCATGGATAGATGGTGGGTGACTCGTGTTATAAGGAGTAGAGAACCCATAAGCAGAATCCATATGAGCACAATTAAGGATATCTTTGGAAATTTTGGCTTGATGCAATAAGAGGCCAATGGGTGTAGGAAGATCTTCAATTCCTAGAAAAAAGTGAAGATTATCAAGATCCTTGATGTCAAATTCTTTTCATAATTAACTCAAAATATGAGTAACGGGAGCATCATTTGTGCCTGTAAAAATAATGTCATCGACATAGACAAGTAGGAAGACGTTGTATTGAGCGATATGAAGATTGAATAAAGAGTGATCAGCCTTAGAGATAGAGGAGCCAAGTTTGAGCAAGAATTGGGTTAAACGGTAATTCCAAGCATGAGGAGCTTGTTCTAACTCATACAAGGAATAGCATAGGCAACATATGGAGTTAAGTTGTTAAGGATCAACAAATCCTGGAGGTTAGTGCATAAAGATGGTTTCACCAAGGTTACCATGTAAGAAGGCATTCTTGACATCTTACCTAATAGTCCAACCTTTAGAGTAAGCTAGAGAAAGTAAGGTGGGGATGGTTATAGGTTTGGCAACTATATTAAACGTTTCATTATAGTCAATGTCATGATGTTCGTGAAAACCTTTGGTAACCAGAGGGGCCTTATACCTCTCAAGCATACCATTATAGCATAATTTAATTTTGTATACTCATTTACACCCTATAGGTGTAATGTTAGGAGAGGGAGGAATGAGGTCCCACATTTAATTTTTAATCAAGGCAATATATTCTTTAGCCATAGCTTTGTGCCATTCCGAAGAGGAATTGGCCTTAGTAAAACATGAAGGTTCTTTATAAGGATGAACATTAGTTGTTAAGGCATAAGTATGTTGGCATGTTAGTGTTCACGAGGAAATAGCTCTACCTTTAAGGCATGTGGTCATAGGATAACCAAGGGAAACAATAGGAGATGGTGGAGGAGGCCCAGTAGAAGGAGCAACCAAGGGTGGTGCTGGAGAAAAGGGCTTAGAGGGACATGTAGAATGAGAGGCATCAAGCAAAGGCCTTTGGGAGTTATTATTGTTAGGGATGATTGGCTGTGATGAAAATGAAAGTTGTAGAGGGATGTAGGTACTCCCTAGTGAAGCGAGTAATGTGGATGAATTGAGAAATGGAAATTAAGTGTTGTCAAAAATAATATCCGTAACAATAAACAAATATTTTGTTTTGGGACAAAAACAACGATAACCCTTATACCCTAGAGGATAGCCTAAGAAAATACAAGGGCTAGATCGAGGTTCTAGTTTATGTTTGGCATAAGGTTGAAGATAGGATAAACAAGGTATCCAAAAATGAAAATATGAAATATGGTTGGTGATTGTTCAAAATATAAGTCTTGTCATCAAGAATTGAAGTAGAAGCATGTTAATGATATGGACCATGGTCTTAAAAGCGTAATCCCAATATCGTAGTGGGACATGGACTTGATGGAGTAGAGAAAACCCAATTTCAATTATATAACAATGTTTACATTCTATAGATCCATTTTGAAAGGGAGCGTAGGGACTAGATAGACGTTAATAAATATCTAATTGAGAGAGTTTAGAAGTAAAATCCATAAAGGTAAATTTAACAGCACCGTTGCATTGAATGAATTTAATTTTTGAACCGCATTGATTTTCAATGAGAAGACAAAATTGTTCAAATATGGAAAGGAATTGAATGTGAGATTGGGAATTATAAATCCAAATAAATTTGGAAAAATCATCTATAAAAGGAAATATAGTATTTATTGCCTAAGTGAGATAATAATGGATAAGTTTCTAAATATCAAAATGTATAAGATCAAGTGGACCCCAATTTGTGATTTGTTGGGGAATGAGTATATTTTTCATTTTTACTAATCCAACAAGCATTGAAAGTTATGCCTTCAAAAGTTATTTTATTATTTTGGAGCACTTTTTATGTAGTAGGGAAGGAAGCATGCCTTAGATGTTGATGCCATTTTTTAAACATATTTAAAGACAAAAAAAGTGTAGTGGGCATATGCATTAATTTATTTAGTTGAAGGTGATAAAGTCCGCAATCAAGTGGTCTTCAAAACAAGTCCAACCCTTAGAGAGGTGTTGGACAACACAAAAATTAGGGTAAAATATAAATGCACAATTATTGTCCTTGATAAATTGAGAAATCGATAACAGATTTTTGGAAATATGAGGAACCACTAAAACAATAAAAATATTGAGATTATTAAGGTTGGAAAAGTTACTTATATGGGTGATAGGGGAGGCTTACCCCATTACCAATGGTTACCTAATTTTTGCCCTAGTAAAGGAGTAGTTGGCCAAGGCCCATGGGTTTAGGTGTGACGTGATTAGTCGCACTTGAATTAAGGAACAAGTTCGCATCACTCTGGGTTGAGGGAAGGCCATTAGAGTAGATACTAGGAGCTACGAAGTGGGCTAGGTTATGGGCTTATGGGCCTTGGGCAGCATATTGGGCTAGAGGGTTGGAGTGGGCTCGACATGTGGTGGCCTAGTGTCTTGTGCGATGGCAAATCTGGCAGTGGGGGGCATAATGGTGATTACTGTTGTTATGGGTGAAATGACCTTTTGGGTGAAATGCCTGATGGTCAACAACGGGAGTCGTCTAGCTTTGGATTTAGGTGTAAGTGTGGGTTTGAACCACTACCTGAGGACAAAAGGGAAAGTTTTATGATATCAAGAATGCCACGGTGGTGGCACGATACTACTCAACCAGCTCAAGTTATGCCTTTTGGGTGAGGAAGAGGTTGTGAAGATCTTCATGAGTGAGGCTAGAGGTGTGGGTGTGCACTAAGATTGCCATCGCCAAAGGAGCGTAGGGAGTGCCTAAACTATGAAAGAGATGGGTAAGGAATTCGTTACTCAAAATGACCTCACCCACGTTGCTGAGCTCATCCACCAGAGAGTTGATCTCCTAGAGGTGTTCAGACACCGAACGGTGTCCCTTGGTGATTGCCTAGAGCTGAAGGCAGAGGCTGGAAGCGTAGGCAGAGCTTTAGGCAGCAAACTTTGCCATTAGGGCATGCTAGACGTTGCTCGATGTTTCTTGTTTCGTTAGCTAGCTAACAATAGTGTTTGAACAAGTGTTAAGTAACAACCTAAGAGTGGTTTGATCCCGCTTTAGCCACTCAAGGTAATTGAGATTGGTAACTTGAATGATAGACCTGCCAACATTGGTGGTGGTGGCGAATTCAGCAGGGCATGGTAATGACCCATTAACGATAATAAGTAGCTTTGTTGTGTGAAGGTAAGGCATAATCCTAGCTTTCTAGACCAAGTAATTTGGCCTTTTGAGATGCATGGTGTTGGCCAAAATGGAGATATTTCCAGTGGAAGCATGGGCATCAGTTTAGGTGTGGATAAAATCAAATTGATTTTAAGCTAGTTGAATGAAATTCAAAGGGGATCAAATGAGGGCAATGACCATAAAGCTCTAGATACCAAATTGAAACTAGAATTTCTTAAGAAATTCTCAAGAACAGGAAACCCTAGCTTTGAAAAAAGGAATTTTGAATTTGATGATTTACATATTGCAATTGATGTCTAATTTATAGACATAATCAATCTATACAAAAAGGAAAACAAAAACCTTATCGTAATTGCAACCAATTTACAATTGATGATGGATTTGACCTAATTTGAAAAGATTTAGAAAGAGTTGGAAATCTTTCCTAAATCCTTCATCAATTTAGTCTTCGGTTTGGAAGTGTTGCCTTCTTGGAATCAAATGGATGAATTACGGTGATTTGGATGTAAATGGAAGGTTTCTTGATGCTAGATTTTTAGCCAGGTTCTTGTAGAGTTAGCCAGTGTTTTTGGTAAGTGAGATGGTGCTTAAGGCTTGTGACGTGAAGGGCTGACATGGCGAGAATTGTCTAGTTGTCTCACCACATGGTTTAATGATGGTAACATGGCAGTGCTGACATGGGCTATTGATAAGACATTTAATATTCAATTCTACTTAAAAGTAACAAAAGACAAGTACTTAGTTTAAACAAATAATCAAAAGGGCATGCCTAGTAAGCCTACCGAGACTATTTTGATTCCATCATCATTAAGTAGAGAAACAACTTCTAAATGCTTTGTGTAGCTCAACTAGATGAGCAAGCTATGATAGACCTAATTTACAAAACATGTTACACATAGATTAAAGCAAAATACTAAAAAGCAAAATACAAAAGAAATTAACCTTGGCCATTCATTTACTTACTAATGTGGCTTTACTAGGACCATCTCTTTCAACCACATCAACTAGCACCCTTCCTTAATATGGTTGAGAGTAACTCTAATCATATACCTTAGCCACTCAAACCTAACTTTAGGTAAGGTCTTAGTGAAAGTTTCAACAATTTTCTTTTCCAAGTTGTAGTGCTTCAATTTCATTTGGCCATCAATAACCATTCCCTTAATGAAAGGATGATTCAATGTAGAATGCTTGACAAATCCATCCTATAAGGTCTTCCCCACCTTTAAAATTGGGAAATTTGAGCCTCATGGTAGGGTCTTTGTGCTCACCCTAAATATAACCCTCTCTAGAATTCTTTCTAGCCACCCAATTACCCTTAGTCTTGTTTTTATTCTCATTGGAGGCCTATTTTTCACAAACTTGCTCACTTGTAACCCCAAACTCGAACCTAAGACAGAGCTATCTTCCTCTGTCCTCTTAGCCAAATCAACCTTACCTTGATCTTAACTACCTTGGATGATCTAGAGCTTGAAACTTTTTCCTTCAATGTTTTAGAACCATCATTCTTACCACAACCTAATCTTGGCTTCAATTCCTTCAACAAGATTATAATCTACGTAAATTTCTTGTCGATTTTTGTATTTTGTTATGTGAATCTCTTATTAAAATTGGCATGAGTGACCAGCAGTGATAGATTAGCCATATTTGATACCAAATTGTTAATAGCACATCAAGATTAATTAGAAAAAGGGAAATGGGCAAATCAAAATTATTTTGTTGACTAAATCAGGCCATGCTTGATGATGATGCCTCCTATAAATGATTACAACTCATAAATAGAACAATATAAAAGCTTACAAGACACTCAATCAAGATTTAACTAAAATTATACAATATAAAATGAACCCCAATTTCCTCTTCTTGCAATCTTCATCCTGCACACCGAACTAGGTCATCTGTCCTAGGTTACAACAACCTTAACCCACAATTGACAAACCAACAGCATATTAAGCCCACAACAATACGAATGAAAGACTTAAGTAAATATCCCTCAAATGACCTATAACATATTGATCATCCTACATGGCCTTACAAGTAACAAGCATTGTGCAAATTTACACTTGCAAGCATATATTTTTTAGCATTTACATTTTTAGAGTACTTAGATTTGCATTGATTTGGTGGTATCTTTACCAATTGCAAAACAGCTCCACCATCACCTCAAAGAGGATTGTCGTTGGCACTACTAACAAATAACACTAGCATGAAGTTTAGAAGCGTAAAAAATGTGAAAAAGAAGGAAAAAATATTTAGCATGGGCTCATCAGAGCAAGCAAACCACAAGGCTAGCTACCTAGGATAATTCTACAAGTTTCAAGTTGTCAACAACCTGGGTTAGGTCCATTTGAATTGTTGCTTTCCATTTCATAGTTAACTGTTTCATATATGCTTGTACTTAACTATTGTGTATATGTATATAATTAACTACTCATTCTTTAAATATCTCTTGAAATGGCCTCATTGAACAACTTTTCTGTTTGGAGTTAATTGTTTGGTATATAAATATATGTTTTTTTTAGTTAATATATGGTCTTTATTTATGCTTAGTTTGTTAGAAAAGACATAAACAATGGATAAAAAAAATTGAGAAAAATCAAGCACTTATTATCCAAAAAGGAATCATTTTAGTATAATTGGCCATTTGTTTGTCCTATATCAAAAAATATTTCCTTGCGAGTTCAATAAGAGTTTTCATAACACCTCCCATCTTGGTTAGTTAGTAATTCATGTTCTCTTAATATGACATTTTATATTCTTTTTTACCTAAAAAATGAGGTGCAAGTGTTCCACATCTTTAAACAATCTTATTAAAATTAAACTTTCAACCATGTCTCTATTTTGGGTGATTCTAGAGACAAGACTTAAAAGCCTAAATCCAATCTTCAAGACATTGATAATGGCATTTCTAATTTTATTAGAAAGACTCGTACTTTCAATATAACAACTTTCTTTAATTCATTATCAAGTATATAACAATAATTTTTTTCAAATACAAGCTTATATCTTTTTTCTACCAACCCACCAACACTTAGCAAATTCAATCCTAAAGTTAGTATAATTAAGACATTGGAAATTAGCTTTAAGCCATTTCTTGTTTGAAGGACAATAAACCTTTTCACCTTTAACCTTAACAAGATCTCAATTCTCTAGCCTCATATGTAATTCCTTCATAGTGCGGGGGCTTCTGCCAATCAACCATGAAATTGATCTTTTCTACATCAACCTCTACTCCTTTATTGTTCACTTTTTGACCAAGAAATTTGATCTTGGTTTGGACAATTCACATATGGATTGTAACCAAGCTATGTTCACATATGACACGTCCTTTTTTGTCACAATTGGATCTTTTTTTCATCTTGCTCTTCTTGATAGTTACAAAACATATCTTGTAAAAACTATTGAATATATATTGTACAAATGATTGAATATATCAAAAAAAAAAAAATTGTTGATCACCTACCAATTCAATGGCAAGTTAATAAGACTTAAGACCAAAAGGTCCTAAGTTTGACACCCAAGTATATGAGTTCAAAGCATACATAGAAAAAATAAGAAGCACCATTTAGCATCCTATAATGCAACTTTTAAGGTTGCCTAATTTCACTTATATTTTGTTAATCACATGCTAACTCGATGGTAACTAGCAAGATCTAGGACTCTTGGTCTTAAGTTCAACATCTAAATACATGAGTTGGGTGTGTGTGTGTGTGTGTGTGTGTGTGTGTATTGGTGGAAAAAGATATATGAAAAAAAGTAAATGTATTGGTAGAAGACCTTGTGGTTCCTAAAAAATTTCTTCATAGCCTTGGATCAACTTTCAGAAATCATTTATTGCTTTGAAGGAAATATAATATTGTACTTTTTCATCAAGTAGAGCAAAACAAATATGAAACATCACATTTTTTTTAATTTCTTAACTCCTTGCTCATCTCCTTAGCCTTAATGAATTCATTTGATGGAATCTTTCCACCCTATAACTCAACTATCTTTTCATCTATCCTAAACTCAATTAGCAATTTTTCAAAATCTAAAATGATGAGACCCAAATTTTGCAGCCAATCAACTCCTAAAACAATTTTAGTTCTTAAAGGTAAAAGGAAAAAAATTGATTCTTAGAGTAGTACTTTATACCTTGATGGGCAAGCTAGAATTTGTTTTCTCTCATGCATAGACATGTAGAGCCCAAGTTAGTGTTAGTCTATTATAGACATTGTAGGAAGTAAAGAGATCGGTTTTTTGTACAGACCAACTTATCATCTTCTTCAAGTGTAATACAGCCAAAGCTAGAGTAATTTGTAAACTCTTAAGCTCATAAAGAGAATAAGCATTTTTCATTTGTAGTTATTGGTTTGCTTGTACATAATAAACAAGACTAGCTTAAAAACTTTGTCTTAATTCATTCTACTTTTCATGGTATTAAAGACATGATTATATTGAGTTCTAAGAAAACTGTCGACTACATGGCAATCCTTTTGCTACTATCTTATTAAGTATAAGCTATACTTTCAGTGAATAGATCAAACCAATGATTTAGTTCTTTGTTAATTATATTTCTAATAAGCTCATCAACAAGTCTTTCTTAAGGTATCAATGTAACCTAAATTCTTCAATTTCCTCATTACAGTCACTTCATATTCACGTGACTAGAAATAAAGTTAACTTGGTTTTGTGTTATCATGAATTGAGACAAGCTATTGTTGCTTTAAACTTGGCCAATGAGCCAAAATAAACATGTCCCAAGTGAATGAGATACTATTAAGGAATTGTTCAATTAGAGCCCTATATGTGCCCTTACATGGTAGACAAAAAGGTTGATTTAACTAATCTTCCATTCATTTAGAGAAAATTTTCCCACTTCCAATAATAATTAGCTCACTTATCTACCATGCTCCCTTATAAGCTCACTAGACCAATAGATTTGGCTATATGGAGTGACACAATGAGAACCAACTTTAGTTGAAACAAGTTAGTGTTTGTTAATTGGCCTTATTTGCTTCACTTGGATCTTGAACTCATTGTAAGAAAAAATTTATGAGAGTTTTATTTACACTACAAATGTGGCAAACCTTTGGTAAAAATTTCACAAATAGTATAACCAAGTGGATGCTTCTTTGATGTATGATATATTAAACGATTTAAGCTTAATCTAACAATGAGGATAAGAGAATTTCAATATACTTTAATTGGCTCAAGAAACTTAAGGATGAATACATGATTTTGATGGAGTTAAATTCTCCTATTATGGCTTTAACAAACTCATGGAAAGAACAAGAAGAATAGATGAAACAAATTTCAAGGGTTTTAAATGAGTGCAATAAGATCCCTTTGGGAATAGATCCTCATGATGTATCTTTTTCTAAATGTTAAGAAAGCATTTTTAGTTATAAACAAAGTTGAATACTACAAAAATCTCTTAAGGAAAACGATGGAATCTAATGGTTTTGTAGCAAAAACTCTTCGCAATGGAACAAATCATGTGGGCGCAGGACATTCTATGGTGACCTAAGAACATGTGAATATGCTGACACTAATGAAAACAATGTATCATTTTTGCTGAAGGTGGGAAAAAACAACACATCATACAAGATTAGGCCAAAACTCCAAAATGCAAATTTTGTTGAAAAATGGGCACACAAGGGAAAATTACTTTAAGATAACTAGCCTATAGTGTGATCATTACAAGATTTATGGGCACAAGCACAAAGATTATTATAGTTAAATGGTTTTCCACCAAGGCATAAAAATTACAAAAGGGTTGCAAGTGCTAATTTAGCTACACTGCATTCTAATCATGTTTTCATCATTAAAATTGACTATTAGAGGTCCATGAATTTCCTTAAAAATGATTTCATCAAGGAAGCTAGGTATACTTGATCTCTTAACTAAATGTTGGATTATTGATAGCAATGCTAATGATCATAGGATTGATAATTATCAATTCTTAGAATTTCTTGTTACATGTACATCTAGCCTTAGGTCTAGTAAATTTCTAAATGGTGCTAGTACTTCAATGACACATATCAGTGACATTACTATATCTAGATACTTAAAATTCCATGTCATATTATAATCCTTTAACATTAAATTTAATTTAATCTCAATATCCAAATTTTATCTTGAAAATAAGTCTTTGGTAACTTTCTATTATGAATTATGTGTCTTTCAAGACCTTTTGATGGTTAAAGTCCAAAGATTTGATAGAATGAGAAACATGCCTACTATTTTGTTGTACATCCCAAGGGCAAGTTAGTCACTCAAACATCTAGATGGTGCTTATCTTTTGTAAACTTTTCTTTAGCATGTAATATTTGTAATTTGCAACTTCGGCATTGTAGACATAGAAATATGTTCAATGCAAAATTTAAATTTATTTATGATTTTCAATCTTCAAATTTTTCTCATGACATACATTTCAAATTATGTCAACTTGTGAAACAAACTTGCAATTGTCTTCTCATGTGCTATGCAAATGCTCACAAGCTTTTGATTTGATCCATGTTGTTGTTTGAGAATCTTATTGAAATCCCAATTATGATAGATCATATTATTTTCTCACAATTGTTGATGATTCTTTGCAAGGAATATAAACATTATTCATGAAGGTTAAAAGTGAGACCATATCCCATCGAGAGTTGTTTCTCAATATGATAAGAAACCAATTTAATTTGAAAGTCAAATGCATTTGAATAAGGGATGAATTAAAGTTTCCAAACTTTGCAAATTCCTTTATAGCTTGAAATAAGTATCCAGGTAACAATGTGACAAGTTTATTGAGATGTTACCAGCAACAAGTTACAATGATTCAATGCATGATCCTTTATTGTTCACTAGAGAACAATGTAATTTGATAGTCATTTTTATGATCTATGTGGTTGACATTATGATCATATGAGACAATGTTGAAGGCACACTTACACTCAATTTTTCATATTAAAGACTTGGGAGATCTCCATTTTTTTCTTAAGTTGAGTTTCATAGAAACAAATGCAACATTCACTTAAGTTACATGAGTACAACCTGGAATTAATAGATGATATGGAGCTTATAAGGTCAAAGCCCATGGGAAATCCCATGGACACAACTTGATGTTGATGAAACCAAAGCATGATTCAAAACCATTTGCACTTTGAGATGATGATTTGCCACTCAAGGACATTTTAAAGCACTAACAACTCATATGTAAACTTATTTATCTTGATATAACTAAACTCCTTATGTCTTATTCAGCACACAAATCAAGTTAATCATACATGCACCCAAGAAGTCACATTATGAAGTAGCAATCTAGTTAGTTAGATATCTTATTAGTTAGATACCTTAAAGGTTAGGTAGGTCTAGGTTTGTTCATTCCATCTTTTTGGGCTTTCATATGTGAGTCTATTAAGATTCTAATTATACTATGTATAAGATGGGGGAGGAAATCAACCACAAAATTTTCTATCATGCTTGGTAATTCTTTACTTCTTGGAAGAATAAGAAATAAGGAATGGCATCTAGATCTTACATTGAAGTGGAATATCATGTCATGGTGGTCATAACCTTTGAAATCATTTGGTTTAGGGTTCAATTAGAGATTTATGAATTCTTGTGTCCTAACCAATCATGTCATTTTGTGATAATAAGGCAGCTATGGAGCTCGCAATAAACCCTATAGTTCATCAACACATGAAGCACATTAAAGTTGATTGTTACTTTATTCATGAGATAATTCGCCATATGTTGATCAAGACAAAGCATGTGGGGACCAAGAACCAATAAGCAAATATATTGATGAAGGCATTAGGACTCATTAGTATTTTACTCGTGCCCTGGTGGAATCTAGGAGTAGTCATTGTCATTAAACCAATTGTCCATATATGCTAATGGAGCTATTACGTCACTTGCATCTTGCATTAAGGAAAAGAGAAATCCTGACTAGCCTGTACAAGGCTAGAAGCTCCCGGGGAATGTTAGGGACAAATAAAGTCTACCTTATTAGTGGAGAAGGAGAACAATTGAACTTATAAAAGAGAACAAAAAGTAAAGAATTTTAGGACTGTTAAGAATGGTTTCTGATTTGTCTTTGGATTTTTAACCCATAAATTTCAGAATGCAATTAATAAACGACACAAGAATTTAACAAATGGAGCATATTAAGCCTTTTCTGTTTCTTAGAACATAGTGATTAAGTGCGACCTGTTCATCTCATTCTACAAATATTTCAACAACCACCAAAAAAAAAAAAAGTCTGTTTCATTTCTACCATGCAGATAATTTAGATTAAGGAGATTTAACTCTTTTCCGAAAAGCCAAATTTAGAACTACATATACATATATCCAACTTGGCAAGTATGACGAGTTTTCCGGGCAGGAGAGCCGCACTGCTGCCTAGATTTCTCTCATCGAAATTGCTGGCTTCTGTTTGTAGCTGATAAGATGAAAGTAATCCTTTCTGTAGTCTTCCACCATCTGAGGAAAATCAATGATTGCAAAGATAGAGAAATCGACAGGATGTTGTTTTGAGGGAATGATACTTTATCTAGCTCAGATTCGGTGCTCGAAATGATATGAACATCTTCGACTTAGTTTTCATCCATGGATATGCTTTTTTGGCGATTAGTGTGGAATATTTCCTATCATTTTTTATTTTTTTATTACAATCATTTAGTTAATTACCAGAAACAAATCCCTTACTTTTTGTTTGTAGTGAATACTGTGTCTAAAAACCTTTTTTGCTTTGAACGCTAACTATAAACTCGCTTGAAGATCAACATTCCAAAGGCAGTCAGAGAAGATGGAGACGCACATATGCCTCTTCCACGCTTCGAAACTGTTCTAGAGAGAACCGAATTTGGTAAAGCAAATTTCTACTCACCATATATATCTCCACCCCAAAAAGGGAAAGCACCAGCGCTAAAAACGGCAAGGATGAAAGTTGTAGCCTAAAGAATGGCCTTCTGGCAAGATATTATTGGGTTGCCGGTCGTGTCAATCACTGTCTCCGGGGCCATGATGAGACCAAAATAGGAAGGAAAATGTCCGGCATCCGACGCGTAGTTATGACAAGGCGCATTGCGAAAACGAATATGGCAGCCACCCCCCATGTCTCTGTTGTCCTCACCCGCTTTGAACTAGTAGTGGGACAGGCTACGATAAACAGGGATAAGGAATGTGTGTTGAAGATGCTCTGGTTTTCAGCTTTCTTCTCCCATGCTTCTTGTCAAGTTGCAATGTGGGATCGCCATCGCTGACGCTTCATTCCTTTCCCTCAATCTCTCTCTCTCTCTCTCTCTCTCTCACTTACACACATCCATCAATAGTGGACCAGCTAGAGTCCTATATACGTGAGTTTCAGAATCCTATGCCGGACACTACTTCATAGTTAACCCATATACAAAGACAACTATGCACTCTTTCACGCTTGTAAAAGTAATTTTCAAATTCTCTTGCTAAGCTGTAGATAATGTGGCCATTATTCTCGTATCTGAAGGACCAAATAAATCATATCCAGAACCCACAAATCTGGTCTAGGGTATTCGCTGCAAAACACAATATTTTGATGTGGGTATAATCGCATCTTACCCCAATAATGGGCTATATTGATGTAAGTGGAAACTCAACATTCAAAAATGCTATTAGCCTTGGCCCTTTGAACGATTAAAAACAATCATACACCGTTGCTATATATTTACTGGATAACCCTACTTGTAGACTTTTTGCACACACCTCTTACCGTATAACTGTTTATCTGTCATCTGCTAGCTTTCCTAAACATTCAAAGGCATGGATGGAAACTGTGAATAGAAGTACACACTAGAGATGTGCAAATGAATATTTCTAATATAAATTTCTCTTGGTTTTCTATTTCCTCCATAAGTGTTGGTGTAAGCATATGACGGCCAGTTTTAAGATTTGGGTTAAAAAAACATATCCAGGAAGGTCACAGTTTGGTAGCTCAATTGGAACTACAGGCTGCAGTTATTGGCAAACCCAACCCCCTCCTCTCCCCCATTTACCTAACTTAAAAAAACAAAAAACAATATCCAGGAAGTAAAATTGTGTTTTGTATAAGGCATTAAGAAAAGATTCCAAACACTGAACTAGAGAACTTGTTTTGTATTGATGTAAATGTTCTATCTAGGTCACTCATACTTTTGCCATTGTAAGCCTAGATTTGTGGTTCTGCAGCAACGGGTGATTTGTATGAATTACTCATTATTTCATACTTAAGAATCCCAAGTCAAAAAGTAACCTGATAATTGCAAAGATAGAATGTGAACTTGCTTTTTTTGGTTCCTTGTGCAATAACCGGATCAATCCAGGCTGCAAGAAATGCCAAAAATGAGTCCTTCGAACGTTAGTGGTCTTGGCTAGGTCTGAAAGACTAGTTGTCCCCCCAGTTTCGGAGAGTGTTCCAGTAATTTTATGACACGGCTACATGGACATCACCTCAGAAAGTTGCAGCAAACCATAATGCAGGATGAATGAATGCAAAAAGGGTTGGCACTTTCCAAAATGACAGCCTTATATGTACTGGTGCGCAGCAGTTCATCATGTTTCCATGCAGCGCAGAATTTGACTTTGTGGGTGCGCGTGCATATGCGTGTGTTTTCAGTACTTGTGCTTGTGAGAGAGAAAGCATTTGCTCTCCCGTCGCTGATGTTTAGACCTAGTTTTTTATACCAATTTACAAATGATCTCTTATCAAACGCTGGTGGTAGAAAAAGAAAAAAATTTGGAAAATGATAAAGAGAAAAAGGAAAAAGCGTTCTTCCACTCGTGGTAGCTCTTGTCAATTCTCATTCATGTATCAATTGTCGTGGTGATGTTGACGGCCCAACCATGCCTTGCATCTACATTGTTCTACTATGATGCGGTTGGGTTTCAATTAAAGCGGATGGCCATAGAGCTGCCTGTCGTAAGGGATAACATCAAACATGTCTCCCCTTGCTCCTCAAGACTTGTCGTCCACTAATACTTCTAATTTCGTGCGTGTCCAAACCACTTGAAAGCTTATCTTGGCAGCTTACACTTATTGGGGGTCTCTGACCATGACTAGAACTTCACCAAGATGCCACTAGAAACTTGCTTGCTTGCTTGCGTGACCCTAGAAATGTCATTTTGACTTAACCAAGATCTCAGAAGATTACAGAATCCTAATACACATGGGCATATCAAATAAAGCTGCTAGGAAGATCGACGAAGATGAAATCTACGCCGAAGATATTGCTGAATCGTTCAACCCCCACGTACTTGTTGACAAAATCCAAATCCGAAACCATCTTTCTCTGTTAGGCGGTCAACAGCCAAATTGAGACCACAAGCACCGCAGAGCCTGGGATGTTCTCCCGTGAAAAGTTTAAACATAACACGCCCATCATCCGTTTCACAAAAGGTAGGCTGATGCTTTACTAGATGAACGATGAACTGAAGTTCTTTGGTCCCCTAAAACAATGTAGGGCTGGATCCATAAACTGCATTTACCATTGTCCCCTCCCAACTATTTGACCGTCAATGGAGATCTATCCTGGAATGGTGGCCGGATAATATGCGCAGAATGGTTGGCTATTATAAAGGCAGATTCTATTCCCGACATCCAAAAAAAAAAAAAGAAGAAGCAAATCTCGCATGTATTGTAGTGTGCATGATTTAGAAAGAGGGTGTACGTGTCGAGTTGGTGGGCAGTTACAAGTGGATCCATTGAAGATTTTAATCTCGTGAGAAACGGTTAGAAGTAGATAGTACATGAAAGAGTCATTGTAGCATCAGACCGAGAGGACCAGTGGGCACCCTTTTACCGTTCCTTTCTGCTATAAATAGGGGCCGTTGGCAATCTCTAATAGGCCATCTTCCGACCTCTCCCTCTCTTCCCTTTCCTTTTTAGAGCACCTATATTGTATTGGTTTTATTCTTTAAAAGAAGAAAGGATAAGAGGACAACAGGGGAAAGAGGAGGCACTGGTGATGTCGTTGACAGAAGATAGAGGGCACAGATGATGATATGCAAACTCTTGCATCTCACTCCTTTGTGCTCTCTATGCTTCTGTCATCGCCTTCAGCCCCTCATCCCTACTCACCTCCTTTTCTTCTTTAATTACTGCTTTCCTTTAGTTATTGATCATCTTTGATGTTCTGCTTCTTCCAATAGTTAAGATTTATGCTTGTTTCTCATGTCAATGATTTTCTTGATTTTGTTTCGACTTATGCACGACCATGTTTTCTTCTAAACTTTCTTTTTGTCAACATATGTTTGCCTTTTTCTTCTATATTTGCTTGGAACCAAGGCAGATACTGAATGATAAGTGTTTAAGTTGGCTAATAGTCGTTATTGTTATGTCTTACAGTGAGAACCTGGGAAGGATAGAAGAGCAGTGTGGAAGATGGGTCAGTTTGTAAGTGATCAAATGTCTAACTCGGATTCAGTTCTCTTCCTTTGCCTAACCAATGTAGTGGCTGCTAATTGTATCGTCCATGGAGACCCATCATGTCTAATTGATTATTTTCAAAGTTCATGACAAAGTGCAAAAATTGGGTTCCCAGTGTTTAAATGCTTCATCTTTTACATCATCTTCATGGAAGAACTTCTCTACTCTGAGAATACACGACATAATCCGGAGATGTTCAAACCCCGTAATGAGCAGGTGAAAACCCCTTCTTCCTTTTTTTTTTTCTTTTTCCTTCTTCTTCTGTACCTCCCAAAAAGATGAAGTCTGACAGCATTCTGATTCCATGCTCAGATAATTACCCAAAAGGCGATTCCCAAGGGAGGAGGCACCACTTTGCTTTGTGGAGGTGGGAAATGCACAAAGGAGGCTCGAGAAAGGACGTCAAGTCTAGCTCGCCATAGCCAAAGTAGACCTCGGTCAAGATCCATTAGGACTCAAGAGTCCGCAAGTTGCTCACTTGCAGAGATGCCATGATTATCTTGTGGGGATCAGTTAAACCTTTTGAGCAAGGCCATTTGTGGCTGAAATTATGGCTTGACTTTTGACCAAGACCATCGTTATGTCTTCTAAAGTTCTAATAGATTCCTTGAGACCCATTTTTGGCTGATGAAGCTATCAGCTGTTGTTTGGCCATCTGATCAATTATAAAAACCTCCGGCGTAATCCTTTGTTCCGCAGTCTGGGGCTGGAAAGAGAAGTTAGAGAGGTTGCTGATCACAAAATATCTACTCAAACTCAGATGCTTTTGGAAAATCTTGCATTCTCTTGTAATGGAGGCATTCACATGAAAAGCGCTTAGCCTTGAGACTTTCATTTCATTGTTTGATTGGTCATATTCCATTTGAAAGTATCTTGCAGAGTGATGTAAACCCCAGATATTTTGCTTGGTTACAGTCAATATCTTAAGCATCGTTTGCGTTCGAATATTATACAATTTATCTTTCCTTGTAGTATGGTTTTTGCTGATATCCCAAAGAGGCTACTACGCAGCTGCTTTACGAAATAGAAACAAGTTAACTTAGTCCATTATTTAATTCATGAAACTATTAACAAGTCATGAGAACGTCTTTGGAAGAAAGCTCGATCGACTTCAGGCTCAAGCGATTTATGTCAAATGTTGAGATTGTGGAAGCAATGTTTACATGCAAATAGCATTGCAATTTACCTTTTGTTTTGATTTCCGAGGTACACTTTTGGTGAGAAGAAATGCATTCAATTGTCCCTACTTTGAAACTGCAATATTCTCTTACTAGTAGGGTGAGATAAAGCCAAAAGATGTACCAATGGTAGAGAATCCAAGCTGATCGTCGAAAGCAAATGATTTCAATAATTCTCTTAAATTTTTCGATATAATATAATAGAACTAAAAACATACAATTTTAATTTTCAAATATAAGACCGAATGATGCCAAATTTCAAACTCAAATCGTTGAATATATTCCTATGTTAAATTACAGCAATACTTCCGTTGTTACATATACAAATATGTTAGCCACAAAGAGTTAATAGGCTCATGGAAATATGGTTCTTTAAGGTATCCAATTTAAGAATGTAATCTACTAAGGGAGGACCATGATCTATATCTCATTTTGTACCAATGTATGTATCAAATCAATCTAATGACTAAATTTATTTTTCTTTGACTATATTCCCAAGTTAGGGTTTAGCTCAAAGGGATAGCCAACTAGGGTTATCTCATTTTGTACCAATGTATCCCTCCCTAGATTTGAACACTAGAGAGTTGAAATATGTTAGATGATTAAGGTTGTCAAGAATAAGAGTTTTGTAGCAACCTTACTTAGTATATCTTTCAATGTCGTATTATATCACATTTGGAGGAAAAGAAATAGAAGAAGATTCAGTGATAAAAGTCTAGACAGTTCAACCATTATTGCTAAAATCAAGAAAGACGTGAGATGAAAGATTTCATCTACCAGAGGAGTAGGGCCTATAAATTATAATAAATTCTTGCAAGAGTTTTGAAATTTGTCAAATGTAGTGTTTGAGCCTAAATGATAATGTTGCAACTGAACAATCTTATAATTTTTTACAATGATATATAATTCTTGACCTTGCACCAAAAAAAAAAAAAGAAACTAGGATTCCCTTCCTTACCACTTTATAAAATAAGAGCCCAAAAAAATAACATTTAGAAGCAAATTTTCATTAAGTAAAAAAAATTATATATATAAGGCAAGCCCCAAAAAAAATTAAGAAGTAAATAGACTATTTTTTATCTTTTATGATGATTAAGAATAATAACATTAATTACCTAGAAAGTTGAATATATTTTATCTTGCTTGCTAATTTAAGAATTGTAAATTAATAAGTAGGAACTTAACATCTCAACTTGGGAGTAAAATTCTATAGAACCATTAATGAGATTGGATTTCAATCTATAACATTTTTCTATATTTTGAACTCTGTTTATTGTTTTAGTTATTTCATTTATCTATCTTTTTCACAACATTCACTCCTCTAATTTATCAACCTTCAAGTTCACTACTTTTCGATTCAACTATTATCTCTTCTCAAAAAGTTTCCTATACTTTCTTGAGCAACTGTTTCAAACTTCAATCACTTATATGATCAAATACCGAATATTATCTTCACAATATTAAATTTTCAAATAAATATTTTTATATTATCGTAGGAAATATTTAAGTTTGGTTAAACCTTTTGCTTTAAATGCCAAACTATATTAGATTGCCCCATTCCAAGTGCCTTCCATGTCACTTCCATATCACTTCCCACCAGGTTGTATGTTTATTCTACAGTCCTTTGAGCTGAGGTTTGCATATTGGAACCTAAATTTGCCTTCCAGGAAGTTACTCTTTCAGTCTTCAGCTGCGAGTTCTACTTGAAAGCAAATTGGAACAAAAGTTATCCAACCTATCTAAGCTGAATATAAGTATATATAAAAATGGAAGCTAATAAAGGTACTCCTCTTCTCTCTCATTCTTTTTGCTGTAGAAATGGCTAGTCAAAACTCGTTTAAAGAGATAAAAGTGAATGATTATTTTATAATTATCTGGATTCTACAGCCTACAGCAGGTCCAATCATCAGTACTGAGAACCGAGCCATAAAGTACAAAAGGTAACCCAACTCTCTATTTCTTCACCTTCCTTTCAACCTGCAGTTAATAACTTATGTTATTAATTTGGTTCCGTGCATTGCATGGATATGCACCATGTTTTAATTCGTTTGAGGCACCAAGCATTTTAGATGACCAATGATTAATCTAACAATGAATTATTGGAAACACTTCTATTATACCATTTTTCATAATACTTCTAGTCAAAGCACGAAAAAGTATGAGAACAAAGATATAATAAGTTAACACTCTTTACTTCTATCAGTCTTGTTTTAGCCTCATTTCCATTTACACATTTGTATTAAGATATAAGTATCCCCTCCCTCAAGAATAAATACAACGAAATATGTCATGTTCTGTTTGCATAACATGTACATCCAGTTAATCAAAAGATGATCCAACTTTGCTTCCCATCTCAGAGTTTAAGTAGGCAAAACCCAATAGGTTTTGTCGTTGGTCCTCCAAAATATCGTCCCCTTAGTGGAGCTACAGTCGCGTGGAAGTTGGAATTCTTATCATGGCGGCTAGTGGGGGGCAGAACTCGCTAAATTAGGCAATAATGAACCAATAGCGTGACCAAGCTCGATGCTCGGTGAACTGCTTCATCTATCAAAGGAAAGGGAAGAATAGAAGAGCGATCCCACGGGTATGCTCCCCAGATGATCCAACGTCATAAATCTCATACTCCAATTTTGAATATCAAGTCTCCTATCAATTTGGTCAACGATGCCACCCAAGAAAAGATATGCTTTCAATTGATCTCAGAGCTATCCTAAAGATTTGTCGATCTTGATATCCAAGAGTGAGCAAAGTTTCACAGCATTTCACTTCGTAGGAACTGACTACTGCTGAAAAGATTTCTTGCACATACATCTTTTTAGCCAGTGGCTGACATGTTTTATGGCCCTCCAGGGGCCAGTGAGAACATGCAATAAGCAAGCTTTCCCTATTGGTCCCGAATAAGGAATCCAATCTATTCATTCTTATCTCAGCTAAAGATACCCACCGATATTCCCCTCCTTCCCTTTTAGTCTATGGTCTTTTCAAAGCAAAACATTTAAAATATCTCAAACCCATCTTACCGGGAAACCCATGACCTAGAACTCACGAGTTTTGAAATTGTTGGTTCAAAACGTTAGGAATCACTTCAATACATTCCTAGGTCTTGCGTGGTATAGACTGAAAACTGAATGAGCAGTTTGGCTATGTTCGTGAGGCTAACGTTATGACGGTTGTTTATATTTGTCTATGTAAAACCCTAATGGTAGTTTACTTTCCCAAGCTTCATAGATTTTCTATTGTCACAATCAATGAACACGGGCAATCTTGGTAGAAAACATGTATTTTGATCAATCCTGCTGTTGTACATCTCTTCTCTTTCCTATTAACCATGTTTATGGATTCGTCGTTTAGAATATCGATTCCGGATGCTTTCGAATAACATGTTAACATATGCGACAGGATATCGCACATCAGCTGCCATCACCATCTATCAATCAACTATTTAGCAATAATACCAAGGGCCGGTTTTATCCGCAAGATTAGTATGTGTGCGCTTGTGTGTAAAACCTAAGCCTGGTCGGCGAAAGCAGCCAGTCCAAGCCCTGCGCCTGACTAGAAAGCCAAAAATATTGGCCTCAAGCGTCAGATCCTTACCTAATTCTGACATGTCTGAATCGTCAATGACCTTTGTCACAAAGTCCTGCTGCAAGCTTAGCCAGTAATCCCGTTGTTGATGGTAGCTTTCATTGGAATATCTTATCTTTGTAGCCTGGTGGCACAATGTTGGTGGTGCTAAATTTGACTCGGGGTGTTATGATGATAACTTTGCAGGTTTTGATCACATTTTTCTCACCTTTGTGTTTTGTACATTGATGAACAATTAAGAATGGAAAGGATGAAGACTGTGCCTCTGTGCTAGAGGTATTTACATAAGGATTTGCAGATTTTGCCCTTCAGAAATTTAATTTTTCTAGGTTTTATTCCCAAAAAGAGAAAAAGAAAGTCAACCTTGAGGGATTGTAAAAATAAAAAAAAAATAAAAAAAAAAAATAAAAATAAAAAAATAAAAAACCTTGAGGGATTGTTAGCTCAATTATATTGTTCTTGAATTTCCTTGAAACCTTTTCTCTTTATCAACCGCAAAGAAAGGTCACCCGTGAACGTCAGATTCATTGCCATCAATCGAAAAGATAAGGCTTTAGTTTCGGGAGTGTACTCATGAATCCGCTAAATGCCGAATACTGGTGCGTTGAATGTCAAGATCATTCAAGTAGAGTGCAGGCAGTAGAGTGCGTCATACTTGACTTCCAGATACAGAACTTCATGGCCTCATGTTAAGAAATTTTGTGTACTAACAAGCTAACGTACATGTTAAGAAATTTTGGTATGTTGGTTTTTCTTTGGTATTTAGGATTCGCACTAAATATAATTGACTGCACGATTATCTTTAACATAAAAGGTATGATTGTAGGTAAATATACTTGAGACTTAGATAAATATAACTGCATTGTCGCATTTATCTCTTAGGCATGATTGTAGCATAATCTATATATTTCTGTGTATTTTTAATTCATAAGTCAGCTCTTTTCTTTCAAAAACGTTTCTATTTTGTTCTTTACAAAGTTTCTTATTTTATATTTTCAAATTTTTTTAATGTTGTAAAAGGTAAATTATTTTGTTAATTTCTTGAGAAAAGTATGCCTTTATTTTCCAAAAAACAAGAACAAAAAAATTCTTAACAATTTTAACACCAGTCTCTAAAGCATATGTGCTGGTAAGCATAACTAGATCATAGCTTGTTCATTTAGAAATATAGCCAAGGAAACAACACATGATACTAGGGCCCAGTTAGCAATGTGAAGAAAATATTTGTGGAGCTAAGAATTTCACTTATCAATTTTCATTTGTTCATTCTCAAAAAGTTTGTAGAAAGCATAGGTTCACCTTTTTACCAAGCTTATAAAGCACATTACAAGTGTTTTCATCCCTAATTTGAGACTTTTTTGTCTAATAAAATTCTTATTAACACCAAATTTAACTCAATTGGCCATGATTCTCACTAAATGTTGCTTAAACATCAAGATAATAAGTAAAGGAACAGAATATGACTAAGTTTGCGGCGCTTAGCTGTGAAGGACAAAGATAAGCCAGAGAATTTCTCTATCCTTTTTCCTATGACCATAAGAAAAGAACAGAATAAAAGACCAACCAGAAAAGGCTTCATTTAGCGTGCGCAACTTCTAGGAAAAGCTACAAAGTCGAGGAGGTGCTAGAATGATAAGGAAACGGAGTAAAGCTTTGAAAAAGATTTCGAGCTTTCAAATATTCAGATTCCGTGAACTCTTTTTCCAATTAAAGATGCATCTCTTTTCCCGTTATGTCCCATTATTGGCCGACGTGTTCTACAGCTTTCGATGACTCGAGTTATCTCCATGACACATGAAGTGAACAGAAAATGAAATTCAAGACCAAAAGAAAGTTCTTTATGCGGAATCATTTCTTTTGTTCCACTTCATAATGAAGGCTTCTTGTATTCTGCACAATTGAAGTGGGTCTCTAACCATGTACATGTATGACTATTCTGTAGGTAGTTTAAAGTGGATAAGAAATTAAATTACTTAATCATGTTCAATAACCAACAACCCTTCGTTCGCTTCTTAAACATTAGGAAATGGTCAAGAAGCTTGATGAAAACATGATGTGACCTTATGGAGAATGTCTGATGATATGATATTTTATCTTGATCCCAAGACAAAAATTGTGGTTATCACGAAGTGTTGAATATATATGATAGCTAATGACAATGGTTAAAAGGACTAAAGACTCAATCTTGTACATTGAATGTTGTTCAATTCAAAATTGCATGGGATGAAGTAGATTTTTAACCTAAGCTGTAATATTATATTAAAGGGTTCAAAGAATCAACCCAAAAATAACTCATATGTTAGAGAATCTTTTTTTAATTTAAATTTCACCTCAATATCAATTTTTCAATATAAAGCTTTTTTCATACACATAACAACCACACTATAATCAACAAAACTTGTTGTTCATATTCTTCTGGGAAAGTATTTTTGCATAAACAAGTAATGCAATAGATCAATTACTAACAATTTAAGGTATTTGTAGTGGCAAGAGGTCTTTAACAAATATCGAATGTTACCTTATCTATCATCATCAAGAAACATGTTGATTGTGAATTATATTAGTGAAAACCATACTATAAAGTTTTTTTTTTTTTTTCACTTCTTCCTCTTATTTGATAACTTTTTGCTTGTGACTTTAACGAAATCAACCTTTTCTTAAAGGTTTATATATCTAGAGGGAACAAAATCTTTTATCGGAAACTGTAGCACCCAGACCATTTGTAAAAAGTTTAAGAATTTGAAAATTAAAAAAGATAAGAAATTTATTTTATCAACTGCGTTCTGATTTTTCTCAATGCTTTTTTTTATATATTTAATTTTCTGCTGAGTTTGTAAAGCTAGCCTTTTCTTCCTTAGTATATTTGTGATCTACAACGCTCTGTGACTCTCGATTGCTATCTGAGTCATTACAATACTTTCCCTTCTAGTTATACATTTTTCTTGCTGATCACACTGCCACCTCTCAAGTTTCTACTGTTATTGTTCCTTGATGCTTCTTGTCCTATGATTTATTTCCAACTTCAGTCTCTTCCATTTTTTTCACAAGGTGGTGATTTTATTGATAGACCATCCATTTCATGTTCTTTGGAAGATTTTCCTGGGTTGGGAAGGTTTATATTTAATTTGTAGTTGTTCGGAGAAAGTGGTCTTTACCTTTACTGTTTATATTTCAGTTGTTAGATTGTTCTTTTACTTGTTTGCATTGCTAGATGCTCCTTTTGAACATAAGTTAAACGTATATCTTTTTATCCTTTTGAGCATAAGTTAATATATTGTTATTTCTATTGATAACTAGGTAAAATATGAATCAGCTGCCCATTAGTTAGTTTATGAAACTTAAAGACTTCTGAAAAATGATGGAATTTGTGGCGAAATATGTAAAAGCATATTCTTGCCATAATATGTAAGCATATTCTCTTCAACTCCTTGGATGGTTGCTAAGGGTATGCATGTTATTCTGTGGGGCTTACATGTGCATATTTTGTCTCCTTCAGGCGTGATTTTGAAGTTATGAGCCTGACTGATTGAGATAGCCGGCGTTTCTGACGTATCTTTTGGAATTGTTGAAAGATCTTTGTACATTGAACAAATCTATCACACATCTTATAGTCCGAATATCAATCTAACTTACGTCTTAACAACGAAAAGTAGTTCATATTGCTGCTTTTGACTCGCTTGTACACTTTAAATTGTATCCATTACAATGTTGAATGTTAAGTTTGAAACTTTCCGATAAGGCTGTCAAACACATGCCTATCGGCAACTTGCTTGTTGCTTGAGCCGTCTTCGTGTTTGTCACCTCGAACTCAAACAACCAAAATATGAGTCGAATGAGTTTGGCTGGTGTTAGAACACTAGGCTGGAGCATCATAGTGATACTCCCATGTGGAGGAGGTGATCCTGGTGTGTACAGAACAAGGATGGCTAACATAATAGCGTCGAAGTTAAGCTTTAGCCTCGTGGCGTAACTTGACAAATTACATGTAACTGGAGGATGGCATATTCCATTATCCTGTTATCATTTTCAGATAGCTGGGAGAAGCAACTGTCTTATCCATTATGCTCATACATATTCAAATAACTGCTGGTAATGATCACGTCTATGGTGTCCTTCCTAAACCAAAAACATAGCCACCAAGCATGACAAGTAATAAGGAAGCCGACATTAGCATTCTTTTCTTTACCAGAAAAACTTACTGCCAAAACCAACCCCAAAAGTTACCATCCTGTTTCTCCCCGGCAAAGGAAAAAGTAGATTTCACCTTCATATTTGCAGTGCATGAACAAAAGTTCCACATAGTCAACCAAATAATTCAACATACTCATTCAAAGACATGGTAAAAGTTCCTCTGAGGTTTTCAAATAACAGATGCTGAAGTAAGAATCCACACATGCACATATCTAACGAACCATCTTACAGAAATTCTACAACAATAACATACGATTTGCTCTCTTAAATTCTAAGAAACAGTTACGAATCATAAATAGTTTTCAGCAGAATTTAAGATATGTTGCCAGCTGATTCCGCATCATTGTTCATGGTTACCTCTTTGATCGAGTGTCTGTGAAGATGCCGTGTAAAACTGGTCGTAGTATCCAGGAAATAAAGTACACCAGACATTATGCAGCAACAGGCAAACATGGGTATAGGGCCAAAAATCCATAGGAAAAGAGGGAACGACACGTAGAATGCTCGCAATCCAAGGGACCAAAAGTAGCTTCCTCTATTCAAGTTTCTCGCAACATAATCCATAGACTCTTTATTGTCTCTCCATGTGGGCACAGTGGCCAAGAAGCTAACATGGGCATAGTATCTTATTGACTGTACATTAAAAAGGAAGGCAACAAGGAAGCATACCAAGATGGAAAAATATTTGATTGAAGAGACCAAGGAAGTCTTATTGCCGAAAACCAGCTTTGAGGATACATTGATAGAATTTGACGTGCTACTCACAAAAACACTGATAAGTGAACTGAGAGTGATAGCTGTCGTTGCTAATAGTGTAGATGCCATTATGTTGTTGCGAATTGTTTGAACTATCAAAACGCCATTCTTCAAGGGGTCCTGAAAACAATGCATGTGGGTCAGTGCTTGAAAAGTGCATTGGAAGTCTATTCTCAGAAGTAGAAGAACAACAGTTAATTGATAGCACCCATTCCACACAAAGTATTTGGACTATGAGCCAAAAATGATATTAGTGGTAAACAATTCACCTAAGAGCACACATGCACTCGAAACTATAATAGCACTGAAAGATCCTAAGTGTCATCATAACCATCTATGTACTTTTGATCACATAAAAACAATGAAAGGACCCGGCACTCCTCAGGCATCGTTTTTACATGTGATTCCAGTTGTTTATACATGACTAAAAGTGTCTGCCATTAGCTATTTGTAACCAATAATCATCAAGTTATTACTCTTCTTCAAGTTGTTCCTCTTCAGTATTTTCCTTGTATTCTGGGAATTGTCTCGATTAGAATCAAGTTATTGTATGTCAAGCATAAACTGTTGTGAATGACAACAATTAGTAATTTTCTGAAGACATGCAAGGTAAGAGGAGTTCTTAGCCTCCACATAGCCCTCCAAAGTTGCCAAGCACATCCAAGAGTCACAAAGAAACCAACTTCAATGGTCTGCTCTGGGATCTTCTGCTTAAAAACAGGATTTACGATGCTGCATTCAAAATTTGCCTCTTTTTCTAGCAATTGCAAGTATTAGGAGAGATTCCCCTTTTATTCTGTTCTATTTTCTCTCTCTTTAGTCATCAAGTTTTCCTCTATTCCGCCTAGCTTGCCTCTTACTTATTTCCCTATTTTTTCCTTCTTAAGCCCCTGCAGCAGCTGCAACAGTTCGTGTTTCTTCTTTATCTACAACAGTTCCCTGACTTCCTCCACAAGGTAATGACATTAATAGGCCCACCTTCTTTGGGACTTGAGAGGTTACAGAATCCTCATTTGGGAATTCTACAAGAGTGGATCCAAAGCTTGATTTTTCCTCTGCCTAGTCTACGCGTCCAGTATCATCTAACAAGTAGGGTACACATTCATCGATTGACTCTAATGCTCCTCAGCCTAAAAGAACCGAAATTTATTCACGTATTTGCAGTGCTACCTTTAAAGCCAAACAGAACTCTCTCCTCAAGTGACACCTCTGAACCATAGTCCATAGCCCAAAGAAAGCCAAACAGCTGGGCTCTTTATGGCCACCATCACATGCTAATCAACAAACGGGTCTTTCCCCTCCGAGACAATTTTGTTTTCTTTAGAATATCTTTTCCTTCTTAACGTGAGTTAAAAGCATGGAAGAACAAGCAAAGTATCTAATCCAACACATGGTAATGCCATTAAGTTCATAACCTATCAACTACAGAATGTTTTTGTACCATCAATTGCATAATCATCATCAAGAATTTCTAAGGCTGCTGTACAAACTGTATAAAAAGCTACAAAAAGAACCGAAGAATGCCACAACTACCAATCAAAGCATAAAAAGTACATGCACAAAAGAAAGAGGCAGAGACAGAGATTGAGAGAGAGAGAAGAGGGACTTAACAGTCATCATGGAGTAGACCCACTGGCGGCGAGATTCGGCATTGAGGCCAATGACGGTACGTTTGGGAAAGCGGATGATAGTGTATGCAAGCCAGACGTGGTATAACACTAACACAAATAGACCCAACGCCACCAGAACATAGTCCAACTGTTCCTCATCCATACTCTCTGAACTCTGAAATCTCTGAAACTCCCTCTTTCTCGAAGGGTCGACAGAAAAGTAAAGAGAGAGGACAAGACAGCAACAAGGGTGACAAGTGGCCTTTGCCACCACGAGACAAAAACCGACGTAATTAATGACGTTTCTGCTGTTACCCTTATTGTGGATTATCTAATAATTTTCTCATTTCCAAAGTAGACCGTTAACCGGTAGGACAATTTCTTAAAGTTTGTACTAAACATATTCTCATATCCAATAACGTTCAATTTTTTGTGATAAAATACTTATAAAAACAATACATTGATATTCTAACATTAAAATAAAAAATTAAAAAAAAAAAAAAGAACCGTTTAAAAATGCTATATGAACCCAAGCCCGACAACTCAATGATGTTGCAATTATTGTCTTGTTGCTTTCTAAATACGGATAACCAGCGAAGACTCAACTAGAGTAAAACGAAAAGCATACTAGTGAAAAAGGATGTACTTCGTCCTCGAGTGGAGCTATTTCGATCTTTTTCTTCCTTGTTTATTTTCTTTTTAATTTCAACACCATTAAATAAGCAAATTAGGATGATTAAACGATGAATTGTAAAATTTAATCCTGGTCTCCAATTGAAATCTTAATATTTCGAGTACATTTGTTATTGAATAAAAGCTACATTTGAGATCTACCAAGAAAATAGATAACATAACAAAAACCTATTCTCTTGAACTCTAAACCTTACTTTGTCAAAAACGAAAGAAAGCACACAAAACTGATATTCAGTGAATTCTAATCATCTTTTTATTTTGAAATGCTTTCGAATATGATTAACTAGTCTTCTAACCAAAAGAACATTCACAATCATATTAAAAAGGGTTTGGTGCCCAAATATGTCTCAAAGTGCAGCTTTACATAGATATCTCTCACCTCTAATTGATGAAAAAGTTCATAAAGATTTTGTAGACAACAATCGCTAAACTATTGGGAGTTTTATTTTTAACAAGTAAATCGTTCACATGTCAAATTATCTGTTCACAATATCTACAAACTCTTCATGATATCGTTTCATCATCACGCCAAATATATGGGATAAGGCCGTACGTTTTCCATTTCTTGCTTCATTTCATTTGAAAGTTTTCCATACGCACATAACCAAGTAAACTAAACTAAACTCACGCCAAACCCATGGAAGAAACAAGAAAAACAAGTGCAAAGCTCTCGACAAGTAGAGAACACCTCAATTTTTACCCAGAAAAAACAGGCAAGGAAGAAATTTTAGTTTAACACGTACAATAACTAAAACATTCAGCAGTAGATTATAAACTTATCCCAATATGCTTTCAGATTCTTTCCCGGTAGGATGGACGAAATTTCATGTACATATATGTTTCGAAAAGTGGCTCTCCTGGCTCAAGATCCCACTCTATAAATATTACAAGGGGAGAAAAAGTTCCTCCACATGCTAAATTTTTCCGTCAGCCAAGCTCCACCCAAAACTTAGCATCTCTTCATGAGCTTTTTCCAGTAGCTTTCAACGAAGTGAAGCTCAACCTGAAAATAGGGAAGGAAAAGAGAGAAGATGAATAAGACATCACATGAACAAGTTCTAACAAATGCCCCAGTGCACAGATGCACTCACTTCTGAGTTTCTAGGATTCAAATAGCAAATAAACAAAATGACTGAAAGAACTTAGTATAATCAATGCCAGCGTAAAAGGCATGACATTTTTGAATAATTGCAACACATAATACAGAAAGAATGACACTCAGTATTACTTTACAAATAAAATACCTGATTAGTGGCTTTTGTACCACAGGCGAAGAAGTCACATTTGCCAAGGGCGCCGCAAGTTCAGTGGGCTTAAAAACAAGCAAAGAGAATGATAGACAACATAAGATTCTGGTTCACCAAATTAATAACATAAAAGAAAAAAAAAAAAAAGAAAGACTAATAGGCAATACACTATTAGCCAAATAAAATCAGAGAGACAATGATACTTGATCAAGCATATATGCAAGAGAGAACTCCGGATCAGGGTAGCCAAACTTGACCTAGAGCAGTTCTGTCAATATAGTTTATGGAATGACATTCATATTTTGCAATGGTTGAAACCACAATAGTTATGTCCACAGACCAAAACGAAACCTTGAAAAACTTATCTTCTTTCCTTCCTTTGAACTTAAGATATCTCTAGAGCATCAAAAACATCTACACAACGTTTGCAAATGGTAATAGCTTATATACAATCAAAACCTCAATCCTCAAAACACTAAAACCTAGAGCAGGATTTTTTCATCCAAGTTGCCATTACCAGCTAGTAGGGTTCTCGTTTCTCCTTGTAACTTTTTTTTTTCTCCATGTGGCTAAGCAATAGAAAAGAATAACATATGTTTCATGCCATTTACAATAATAATAACAAGAAATAGCATATAAGTAAACCAAACAGCAATAAAGATACACCAAAAGAAACCAACAGAGACTGCTACCAACTAAACCAAAGGTTACAAGGTTACTGAATAAGACCTCGAGCTCCTCTAAGTTCCCACTGGAATATAAACCACCGGAAGAAGCAGATTCATTAGTAGATGGAACTGGCACCGGTACTACTGCATTTTCTTTTACAGACTCCACAGAGTCCCCTTTAATGTTTCCAAAATCTTTATCGTTATTTCTACATTCAGAACCATCTTCCAGCTCATCAAGTTCTTCTGGAAAAGCTTGGTGGGCCACATATGTACCAGACATAATCTTCTCAATTGCCAAATTCTCTGCTTCTCTGGAGCTTGTTGTCACAGCGACAGGTGGATTTTCATTAGGGCAACTGCATCTTGATGACTCATTGGCCTGACCATTCTGAGAAGGAACCTCCCCCAGATTCCCTGTATTTTTTAAGCTTTCAGGAGTATTATTCTCAGACTTTTCTGTCATAGATTCATCAAGCCTGTGAGTATTGACATTGTCAGATATCATAGAACTTGAGCTGATAGTACTGATAGGAGGGCTACCCTCATGAACTCCCCCAGTAGATAGGGGGTACAGCAGCTAAGTGCTTTGAGTTTCTCAGGTTAGTCTCCAAACTATCATCCACCTGCTTTCTCTTCCTTCCACTTATCTCCTCCATTTGAAACTGCTTTACCTTCGGGAGAATTATCTTGAGCATTATCAGAAACTTTCAGTTCGGAACTCTTCCTCTCCCAAGTTTGCTTGGATGGGCGAGAAGGTCGAACACCTCCAGGAAATACAAAGGTTGGTATACTCTTGCGTTTCACATGCATTACACGGATCTCCATCCCAGGCTTCCACAATGAGTATGAGTGGACATTGTGTTTAAATTCATCAACGGTTATTCTTATATCAAACTGTTCACCTTCACTCACTGGAACTCCTCGTTTTCGCTGCAAACCCATGAAGAAACAACAATGGAAAGGTCTCGAAGTGTCTGGAAAATCCCCAGGGTGTGGGTGGCATTGAAGCATGTTAAACGTATGCCTCTCAATCTGAAGTCACAAAAGATAAGCTGCATTAGCAATCTCCATATTGGAAAAGGAAACAGGATAAAATTGTAACCAAAAAGAAAAAAAGCTTCAAATAACTAAAGGGAGACGGGATAAAATAAAATTCAAATAAGAAAAACCCCTTGAAATAACGTCATAGAAGAGTCTAGTTTCCACCTTCAGTGTCAGCTGCCGCAGGCGAGATTCAACCCAGCCTTTCCATTTTCTAAAATCATCAGCATTTTCTGCGGTAATGTCTATTTGTAGATAATTCTTATATGCTTCAAAGAATTGATAAGGCTCAAAAAGCGTATCCCAATCTGCCTTGTTTGCCTCCATAGCCTGAAAACACTAGCCAAGATCAATATTCAAAAACAGTAAAAGCTACAAGAGGATTATAAAATTGTTGTGTGTCAATGCTCCAGCGTGCATGATCTGATCAACTGGCAAATAATGTGAAATTGTAATATGCTGAACTCCATGGATGCAAAATTGCCAAAACAACATATAAGCAACCCAATCATGGACCATACCTCACAAATCTCATTCCCCCTCTGGAACTCCTCTGTCATAATACGCAGAGTACTTGAGGAAACATTGTAGCTAGAGTTCATACAAGGGTAAGCAGGAGTTATGATAGGCATCAAATGGAACCTATCTTTTGGATTCCTTCTAGGGTCCCAAACTTGAAGTCCAAGAGATCCTTGTTCAATGGAACAGAGCATAACTGGATTTGGCCAATGCCACTGAGTATAAACCCTAAAGAATCGAGACACCAACATATTTGGTAGAGCATTGGGATATAACTGGCAGATGCGGGCTACAAGCAATGCCCAATTTATACCACCAAGAAATCCTGAAACCTGCCCATGACATGGAGGAAAAACTCTCATACATAAGAACAAATACCACAAATAAGAACTCAAGTAAATCATATCCTACATTTGAGTAAACACCACGACGTTTAGCCCAAAGCCTCATGCACCTCAAGGTTGTGCGGAAGTTCTGCACTTCAAGAAACAGAAACGAAATTAGATATGACATAATTTGAGGAAAAACCAACACTCAAGCTTATATGAAAATCTGATTTTGTCAAGCAATAGCTACCACCTGAATATTTGGGACCAAACGCAAAATCTGGTCAGTGACCCGACAGCCATTGAGACTCCGAACTGTCTGCTCATCTGCATGCTGTAGAATTGAGTCCTGTGAAACATCTAGGTCCTGCAACAGAAAAGGCATGTCAAAACAAGAGAAGCAGACACACCAAAAGATCATAAGAGACAAACTTCAATGCACCATGGAATCAAGAAATCGACCAACAACAAACTTAAGATAAATCTACTATCAGATTCAAAGACCCAATAAAACGGGAAGCCTTCAACATGTGCACTCTAAAACACTTTGCAGCTTTGCATTTATGTCATAGCATTCCTTATCAACCCTTGAATGAGATCAAATTGACCTAACTTCAACATCTTTGCAAGATCACCTAACCACGTGTCAAAGGAAAAGTCTAAAAGACAACCATATTTCTGTTCATCCTCTTCAAAAGTTGTATAGTAGAACTTTAACCATCACTTGAGGTTCATTTTCCAGCTGATATGCACGTGAAAAATTACTACAAAAAAAAACCTAAAACATTTGGAATCCTATCTAGGATCTAGCACTCCACAGCCATCTCAGTAGAAGAAAGCCTCTAGAACTTACAGACAAATAAGCTGAACGAGGTTGAATTTTATATTAAGATGCAGCATGAGATTTAGCTATGCCTAATACTTAAATTAGCAAACCCTTCGAGATACAAGGCCCAGATATACAACTAAGTTCATAAGGCGAGGCACCAATAGAAACTTGGACACCAGATAATATTCTTGAGGAGAGATGGGAGAACAAAGAAAAGAAGCACTGAGCAGTGTAAGGATATAAGTTTTCTTTGAAAAAAGGGAATATTGATATACAGAAAGAGCAATGTTTCTTATCTCAAGAGTAAATGGTGAAATGATTTCTGCAACATGCTCGCCATTATGCCACATCATAACAAATGCTACGTTACATTTTATGATATATTCAAGCGAACATTACCTATGGATTAGCTTGACAAATATGTTGCTAGGAATTACTACGGTCTTCTTTTCCTAGGCTAAGAAATACCATGTAATCATAAATATTTACTAAGTGATCAACAAGCAGTATTGGTATGCACTATATCCAGCCAGGAAGGCCACTGGTTAACTTCACCAAGAGGACACAAAATTGTGCTCTCCTGCAGCATCTAAGTGAAGGACTAAGCCTTGAAGAAAGATCAATGAGCCAAAAAGGCATCCAAACTTGATCTGAATCCTAAATAAAATGTATTACATTGGCCTGCCCAAGAAACTGCACACATTGTGCGTGGTTCCTACAAAATGAAGATTTTCATTCCATTCATGATTTCTCGAATGATAGAAAACCACCAAAGATTAAAAATGAAAGGATCAGCTGCAGTTCTGTGGCCACCAATATTAGTACAGGACTTACTTCAGGAATAACCCAGAGGGACAATCTCGCATATAGAAGGTCTATGGAAACACCATTGAACTTGAATCTCATAACTGGAACATGAGCATCAGGCACAGGGTGCAATTCTGTAACTTCCGGCATCTCAGACAGCATCCTGTGTAGCTCACCAAAGAAATCTTCCTACAGCCAATTTAAGAAACCTTAAATTCACAAAGGAATACGACCTAGGAGAGAAGTAAAGATAGTTGCACCATCAATAAGCAAGAACTGATCGCACTTCTCTAGTGGCATGTGTAGGTCCCACGCAAAGTGTGTCTATATCCGCACCAGGCCCATGCACCTAAAAGACCAAAAGTGGAAGAAAAAAAAATGTAGTTACAAAAGGAACTAGGACGAACCAGAATTCAAGGACCAAAGGACGTTATGTAATGCAAACAAGAAACCTATTCTGTAATAGGAAGGTGAGTTTCTTACCCCTAGCCGATAGGAACCAAAGGTGAAAATCTTGGCATTTGCTTCTTGCACGAGTTGCTCATTCAAACCTTTCGCACGGCTGATTGCTTTGACCCAAATCTTTACAATCTATTTAGATTTTGCCAACATGTCATAGAACTGAATAAAGAAACTGAACCATGCTCACATTTCTAAATTCAAACAAGAAATTTTTTTCCCATACTCAAACCAACATACAACACAAAGTTAATTATGTTCTTGTCCATTCTTCCCTCATCAAACAACCTAATTAACAATTCAACAACACAGTAAGAAATCCAACCTGGTCAAGCCTGCCAAGCACTTCCTCCCTACTCACAGCCTCTTCCTGGCTCTCATACAGTCCCGCGTCTCGCAAATACTGACAACAGAAAAGCCCGATTCAGCTGTATTCCAGGAAATTAGAAACCAAAAGAAGAAAGGGCGAAAAAAAAAAAAGAGAGGAGAGAACCTTCTCGAGTTCACGGGTCTTGATCACATCGTATTCAGAAGGTCCGCCCAACGAAATCGGTTCGGTAATGCCTAACCACTGTCCATTATTCCGATTCATCAATCCAGAGCTCCCCATTAAAACGTAGAACTGCCACTGATTTTATTTTTTACTTTATTGACAATATGGGGAGGCTATGAACAAATTATTGATAATATTTCACAGAATTTTTTTTTTATTCTTCCTCTTTTTTTTCAATGAAAATCAAATAAAAAACAAATAAAAATAAAACCAAAAATATAACAATGAAATAATCCTTGATTGTACAGTACTGGGTGGAAACAAATTCCAAAGCTACAATCAAATGGAACCATAAAGCTAGAACAGACGAACAAGACCAGCAAACCCCAAACTCGACATCCTTTATACTGAGATGCCAACAGAACAGAATACAACGTCAAATTGGAGCCTGAAACTCAAACAAACCCCTAACCCTAGACGAAGAACAAGCACACGGAATGCAAAATCGAAGCTTCCCACAAGCGAGATCAGAAGCCCATAGTCTCTACCCGCCTTTTCGAGCTCTGTGCGGAGGCTCTTCGGCCACGCTCAGCAACTGAGTGTCCCGAATATCAACCCAGCAACGAAATAGCGATGATACCCAAAAAGATTAGAAGGGGACAGAGTTTTCCTGGGGTTTCTCCTTTTTCCGCTTTTTTCTGGCTTTGGTGATGGCGATGAGGCACTTAGTGGATTATGACGGTGGAAATATTAATAATAATATGACAGCCCAACAGGTGTCGCAGTTTGGTTAACGAACCACTTAATTAGTCTGTCCAGCGACGCCTTTGATTATGAGAAAACAGGAATAACGCAGCAAGGCCACGCGTACGTGTTTTAATCTTATTGGCTCGGATAGATTATGATCCTCCAATTTTTCGTTTTTATATCTAAATTAAATGTTTCATGTCAAGATGTAAATAATATAGTATGATAGCTTGATAATTTGACCATTATAATAAAAGAATGTATTAAGATATGAATAATAAATTTTATATTATCAAAAAATATATTAAATTTTTTATTGATAAGATAATAAATTTTATTAACTTTTAAGTCAATTTTTACATTAGATAATAAACCTTTTAACCATTTCAATTCACCCAAATCCATGATCATCACGTTCATATGATTATATGGTTTCTCCATTATTAAGTTATAGAATCCTATTGTACAAGATTTTGACGATTTTTTATACTTAAAAAAGTTAAATATTCATTTTTCCATTGCATTTCATTGATTAAAAAGTTCAAATGTTTTGAACAAAAGCTACAATTTGTTTCTACGAAGATGGTACTAATTCTGGAAGGTCACGAGAATAAATTGTTCTTCAAATCTTTGAATGTTTATGTACTTATTATTTTATGTCACTACAATTCGTGTTAATCGTGATTATCTTTCGTAAGCTTTACATATTTTAGTTTATCGTATTTTATGTTATTCATTTTTTAAATTGTTTATCAACTTAATGCTATCAACTTCCATCTTTTGATACCTATTTCATCGTCTAAAAAGTTCTGTGAATGAGCCTAGTTTTTCTGCAAACACGCTTTAGCCAGTGCAAACGATGATAACATTGAGAAAAGCCTTTACTTATGTTGTCTTCAATTCCTCAAGCCATCAACCAAGCTCCAAAGAAGACGCATAGTGAAAATTTTATCAGCCAAAGAAATCTTTAGCTTCGATGGCAATACATCCATTAAACTCCTTCATTTTCTCATGTATTTAAGACATGAGTTAGGAAAATTTCATGGACATTGGAGATTTTTACAAAAATTTAATTTCCTTCACGTGCTTTGTACATAGAACATTCTAAGCTAGGATGAACGGGGAGAAGAAAAAGGCAGACTTACAGCAAGTTTCACCAACATGAATGCTATAGTGTCTAAACTAAAAGTAGAGTTACATAATGTACCAGACAACTACCATAGATTTCAACTGAAGCAGCTCATGTTGTGGATTCTCCTTCCTTCCTCAGCAACTCCTGCAGAAAATCAATTCAAATAAATATCCATTAGTCAGGCATCTTCAGGAATTCCATATACATGTGCACTAATACAAAGTAAGGCAGTTATATCATGGAGTAGTACTGTCCCATGACTACAGTGAGAACAAAACATTTTAGTTTTAAGTGCTGAAAATAATTCCCTAGGCAATATCAGAACAAAAACTTCCAAATGCAAACTAAATAGAACCTCGGATCTGAAGTTCACATGTATCGAATGATAACTACATAGATTTTTATTTTTGTAAGTAAAATTCACATCAAAAGCTATGAATGATGTTTCCCATTCGTGTTTGGTATAAAAGGCGACGTTTAAATTTGCTAAGTGTGTCTATAATCCAAGAGAAGAACTGGAAAACAATTAGAGTTCCTCATCTAATCAGAGCTCAATCTGAAAAACAGAAATTTCAACCGTTTAGTGTATATCTTGGTGTATCAAAAGTTCTAGACGTGCTCTCTACACAAACACCAAAGGGGCATAAAGGCAGTACATGAGGGGGTCGTATAGATGTTTTTATTTAGCATCAGTGATAAAGAGAAGTAAAACTATGAGCTGATTACTGCTGTGCTTGTGAACTCTAATGTTGTCAACCCCAAAATTTTGTGCTGTTAAGAGTGCTTAGGTACCAGCTTAGTGAGTGCAAGCTCACCAAATACTAATTTGGACAATGCTTAATCATCACATACAATGTGTTATTAAGACAAAATCATATAATTACCGATTTGGTAGCAGCAATTGACAAGCGTTGCCGCTCCTTCTTTTCACGAAAGCATTCCCCACACCAGCTAGAGAAATCTTTCTGATACTTCTTCATCTCTCTGAAAACCGAACTGTAGACAGATATGGAAGTTGAGCAAATGAATACAACTGACCATAAATCACAATCTCAAAACAATCTACATTTGAAGAAGACAGAAACTGGACAGAAACTACATTTGAAGAAACAGTGGAATCGTTTTCTAAAACCACTGCTAATTAGAAGTCATTTGACATCTACTTATGCCTTCTTTGAACTGATACTTGACCTAAATTGTGGTTTCGCAATCTCAGTCAAGGAAATAGGAAGCTTCAAAATCATATATGTGCGATAAAATGCTATGGAATCTCAACATGGGCCGCTTGATCACCAACGACAATTATGTGGGACAGCCTCGAGAGTGCTCACTCAGCACGCAAAATGCAACAGTAAAGATTGTATTGAAGCCAGCCCACCCAAGTGACAAAGGATGTCAAGCGGGGATTCTTGTTTAGGAAATGAAGGCAGGTTTTTTGCAAAATATTCAAGGAATTGGTGAATTTTGTTCGAGGATAAATGACACCACCAATTCTGGTATACCTGAGGATATCGACAAAAATATGGTGAAAAGCGAAAAAAAGTGGGCAACATGATACTAGTAGGTTAAAACTTTTTAGCAAGTGCTTATGAAAAGCTTTTTCAATTAAAAGTGGTTAATTTCATTTTAAAAAAAGAGCCTGGTATAAACTATTTCTTAAAAAATTCAACATATCCCAAGTCTAAAAGTAGGGATCCCAAATGAAGAAAACATATTGAAAAAAATGAGTGGTCATTTATTAAATCTTGTAATAGTTTTCATAGACATGGCTGTATAGTTCTAGAATATATCAATTAGAACCAACTGATCACTAAATAGATTCAGTGATTGATTTTCTTATTTGTAGGCATGCAGTTAGAATGGAAAGGAACTTTTTCAAATACTAGTTCTGAAAAGTGGAAGAACTGGAAAGCACCTTCTGCACCACAAAAGTAGGTTGATGCGATGACCAGAGGTTGTGGCTCGGGCACCATGGCGATGACGACCACGATGAAGCACAGCTCTCCCTGGGACATGGGAATAATCAAAGATCTCCTGCTTTGGAATAATATACTCCATCAAAAAACTGTAAACGGAATAAATAGAACATATATATCATGTGAAGAAGTCTATATGAATGAATTTCACCAGATGAACTATAAGGAACAAAATTTTAAAACCTCAAGTCATGAATGCAAAAATAAGAGATACCACAATCGTTGACTCCTAAGGTATGATTATACACTCATATGGATGAATATCATATTCATAAGAAGACAAATCTCCATTGCTACAAAGGCAACTTTCAAAGCCAAAAGTTGATATCATCCTTTCATGGGTTGCAAATCTAAGACATTGCTCAATTCATTCTCTTTAGTTTTCATGACATTAATACTTATATCATCATTATGAAAAGTAACAAGAAATTTCCAACACCTTTGGTAATCACCTTTTGTACATTGATAAACAAAATTAAGGAGCTTTTCAAGGAATGATTAGAGCTTTGTACGATCATTCACAATTAATATATAGAGTTTACATTCGAATTAATATATAAAGTTTCTTTTATAATTTAGACTTCCATGAAACACTTATGAATTTGGTCAAAGTTTATTTCAGAGAGTTATAAAGAAAGAAGGCCCAGAGTGCATCAAATTAAAGGAGCAAGAAATCATACTTGAACCGGAACAATAAAGCTCTGTATAATAAAAAATTTAAGTGCTGTCACCAAGGTATCCTAATTGAAAGGCCTGCCTTGCTGGAGGTCCACTGAAGGGAAGTGAACATAACACTATTGTCCAGTTCGTCTTGTTAAGACTAAGGAGTGACATGGAAAAACTAAACAAAATTGGTATATAGGCATATGAGCATCACTTACAACATGATAATTACATCTTCCAAAACCAGCTTTCGTTAACAAATTCAGTATTCAAGTCATAGTTTCGAAGTTCAGATCTCAGAAAGAAGATCAGGCTTCCAAAGAAAATCTTAAAATCATGATGCATTAAATGTCAGACACCCTAGACTATTTTGTTCAGATAAAAATGAAATGAAAATTGCATAAAATATGTTCCAGGTTTAAGGACCCATCCCCATAAAACCCAAAACCCAAAAAAAAAAAAAAAAAAAAAAGCCTTTTCTTAACAATTCTCCACTGTCAGAATGAGCAAAAACATCTTTTAACAAACAACTTTTGCTCTGACCAAGATTAAATGTTTGTTCATACTTCAACAATTTTAAGGAAAATTAGAAGACCAGATCAATAAGAATTTGAAAGAGAAAAACTAGCTACTTCAATAGGGAAAGGAAGTTCAGAACTTACTCAAGAGGATGGAATTAGCGAATAGCAGGAAATGTGGGTTCAATTGATGGAAAAATCAACAAAGCATGGCTGGCATGTGGTGCAGAAACAATTCAATGCATACAACAAAACAAGCTTGATCTTGAACTACTTGAATCTTTATAGGATAAAGTAGTTTGTTACGGGTACTTCTATGATTTCACGATACCTGTGTTTTCCAACTTCTAGAAAGTTTTTTTAGTACTATCTGTTAAAGAAGACAAAAGGGGAAAATGGCTGCAGTGAAAGGACAGGAGACCTGTCAAGAGAGGACCATCTCCTTGGGAAAAAAAGACAAAAAAGGGCCACTAAAGAATCAATCAAGGGGGATTTGAGTATGCCATCAAAGCATCCAAGGGAACCAAAATATATGTATATATATGTATATATGAGAAGCTCATAGAAACACCAATTCCTACTGCCATGAAGCAATCTGTACCTAGACATAACTTTCAAGGCCAAATCTGAAAATCCAAATATGATAAAAACAAAAAACAGGTAACACCTGTTCTGCAGCCTTCTTCCACTGTTCAATCTTAAATAACCTCCTTGCTATTGACCTTACTAGCTGTACTCTTCATTTTACGAGGAATATAAGTAGTAAAAAGACCTTGGAGTTGGTTAAGTTGAAGTGTCGCACTGTCCTTTCCTATGCAAGTCTAATTGAAGAATCTCCTTGTCCTAGAGAGGCCTTCAATGCTTTTTCCCCTCCCCTGCCTTTTTTTTTTTGTACTACATTCTTTTCCCAAATTATATGGTTACCCAACATATTAACTAGAGGCAAGATCATCTCATACAACGTTAGTACATTAAAGCTCTTAGATTTCCCACACCACTTACTAGATAGATCAACCTCAGAAGAACAATAGAAACACAACGAAACCAAAGAACCACATGCAACTGAGTTCTAATTATGATTTCCAGGAACCAAGAAAGAAACCAATGAGGGAAGGTTCATTATCCCATCCTCATGTCCCCTGCAGTTTCACTCTTGATTACAACAAAAAGGTTTAAGCATGTAAAAAAAATGTCCTTATTTAACTTATATATATGAAATATTATTCAAACTTACTGAACTATTTGATGGTAAAAACCTATGAATAGAGCCAGCATTGATATGTAACAGCATATGATATTTTTACTCAAACATGGTATTTGCCTATTTCTTCACCTGAGCTGTCCATACGAAACATAACCACAAACACAAATCAAAGACTTCATTCTTAGTCAACCTTAACTAAGTCAGAATACACATGTTGGTAGTCCAGACTACAGCAGAAAACAGTTGATTAGGATTGGTTACAGACATTGTCTCTCTGACACAAATCCACTATGTAACCTAGGAATATCTCTCATTGTTATGGCATAACAATATATGGAACTATAGTCAGAACCAATGCAGTCTTGTTCTGATAAAATAAAATAAAATAAAAAAGAATTAAAAAAAAAAAAAAAAAAAAAAAAAAAAAACCTCCCTTCAATTGATGGTCTGAGAAAACTAGAGTGTTAGCTCTACCTTAAAACAAACTTTTTTGGAAATACTTCATCATAAAGACCAACATACCTCTGTCTGACTTCCTGTATTTACATGTTTATCACATCGTGTGCCACGGAAAAACAGCTCTCCTCCAGAAAATTGCTTACCCAGGCATACATTCAAGGTTACTTCCGAGTCATCCACATGAAAACCTACAATAGTAAAACAGTTTGAATTTGATTAGATTTATTTTGACAGAAATGTAATCACCAAAAAAAACAAAAAAAGGTGTCAATCCTGTTGGATGAACTATTATGATACTGATCTGATGAGTTGCTATTTCTAAATTATATTGCTAATTAAGAAAAGTACAATTCACATACAACCAACATCCATGCAGAGTTTGAAACCTCATTATAAAAAGTAGAGACACAAATAGGGATTGATATCATCCAAATATTATTCTTCAATTAATTTCCACTTGTTTTTCTGGAAAATTAATCTTGCATTAAACAAAAATTGTTACTGAACTTTTACCAGAAGCCTTTGCTTTAATCAAACAGCTAGGAAAGCTCTAATAATACCCATCAACTTCCCAAAATCCTCAAGAGAAAGATTTCAAACAAGAAAGGCACATGAAATTCTCCATAAGTCTCTTTTGGTACCCAAGGGCAGGAGGATAAATAACTCGACTTATAAATGTGAGGAACATTGTACATTCAAGAAATAAGAAGGCATCCACATGCTAGCATTAAAGTAGACCACTAGTTAAAGCTATGGTTAATAGTCAACTAATGTTCCCACATCAGCTATTACAAACTCATAACAACATACATCTGCAGAACCACTAATGCCAATAGGAGTACACCATTAAAGCACCTACCCAAGTCAACGTCTCTATCTTTACCATACTCAACAATAAATCCATGATGAGAATCAAGAGTTGATCCACCAACTTCAGGATAGAACACTGCATTGGTTAAGTTTTAGAATGAGTCAGCTACAGCTAACTGCCACAATCTTCTACCAAATTAATGAAATAGACAGCTCAAGACAAGCAATGATGCGTCACCCTTAGATATAGGACGGATGAAAACCTCCATAAGCTTGTCGAGCATGGTTTCAAGACCAAAATCATCTAAAACGGCACCAAATTTATTCATTGTATTTGGTCGCATGATTCGAAATTTCACTTCATTAACCCACTTTTCGAAATTCTCCACCTAGTCAAAACACAACATGACAGTGTATGAAAACAACAGAACCAGCAGAGGTTAAAGATACCACAGAATATGACGAAGAATAGCAATAGAAAATACCTCCGCTAACAATAATTCACAAAAGCGTGGCTGAAGCATTTCAAATGTGAACACACCAGGTGAGGGTTCAGACATAATAGTTCTAAAGCTTTCCTCTGAATGATTGCCCATTGCATTCAGAAATGATGATACAAAGAAGTTTTGAGGATGCATTGTGTATAACTCTCTATGTAAAGGCTGCAAAGGTACACACAGCAAGAGTAAGTCTTGTTCGATCAAATAGACAATAGAAGGAGTGCAAGAGACATGTAAAGGCTGCAAAGGTACATACAGCAAAAGTAAGTCTTGTTCCTTCAAACAGACAATAGAAGGAGTGCAAGGGACATGTTGTGCCAAGTCCTCCTTTTATTACAGAATTTTCTATGCACGAAACCCCTAAGTTTCACTGTTTCAAAAGCAATAAACACCTAAAGTAATGCTGAGCCAACAAGGAAGAAAAATTGAGAACTTGCTCCTTAGAGATAATGCAGTTCTTACACTAAAGTAAAATATTATTTGCAAGTACAACAAAGGACCATTGTTGATCATCCATTGATCTATTCTCAGCTCAAACAAATTCAAGTTGAAAAATAATCACAAATCTTATACTCCCAATAGTTCATAAGATTACACCAATCAATTGAGGGGTTATTAGTAGTCACAAAAATAAAAAAAAAGTAACTATATGAGGGTTGTGCTTGATACCTGATAGTTTGAAATTATCTTCTGCCTGTATTCCCTGTGTCTCTGAACCTGACATGGAGAAAGAAGAAAAAGAAAAAAGATCATATAGCTTTGCTGAGGATGGAGAGGATCTAATGTTAGGCAAAGAGTTCTTTTTGTTTTTTGCGTGAGTCTCATCAAAGACAATCTTTCACAGCAAAAAGTAATAAATGCGCTGTAACATTACTGCAGTGGTTTTCAATCTCCAGTAAATAAGATCAAGTTTGCTTTAAAACAATTTATACTCATCCAAGTCAAAAATTTAGAAAATCTGAGCAACACACAAGCTTACTTTCCCAACGAACAAGAATTTAAAATGATTTTATTGATGTTAAGTCACTCTATTCTTTACACTCCAAAAGCCTAAGGGCAAAAATGACCAAAGTCCAAAATCCAGCGAGATCAGTTTTCTAATCTGCCAGTAGAAGCTGGGAAGCCACAGTAGTCTAACAGTTCCATTCAAATTTCCCAAGACTAATTACAAGCTATACAACTAAAGTAGTACACCGACCATTATTTGATATTTATTACGATTTCAATTGCAATTTGAACTTTTAAAATCCAAATGATGCAAAGGACTTCGACTTTTTCATTTTTCTGTCACATTTGATGACAAATTAAGGAACAGAACAAGCAAGAATATATGCAGCCTACAGAGCTTGTTCCCTGCTCCCTAATCACCCACGAAGCTCCGAAGGGCATTTTCGACATTACTGCGGTAAAGCACTCGCCCGTTAGGATTATCCTCAGCACCTACGAAACCCTAGATTTTGCTGAAATGAATAACAATTTCCTTTCTAGGCCCTATTTGGCAGGAGAGAGATCCTCAGAAGAAGCACAATGGAAAAGAAGAGCCCACAACATCTCAAGAAATCTACTTTCCTTCGGTTTCTATCACAAATTCTGAGCAACTAAGACCACCAAACGGAAAAATTAATAAAACAAAAGGAATTTGTAAACAAGAAAGAAAATAGCTCAGAGAAACATACTCTGCCGCGCTCTCCCAAGGGTAAATACTTGTGCAGAATCTCCTTCATGAACTTGACCTTATCGTCTCGGGGATCGCCGAGCATGGTCGGAGGCAAGTACCGTTCTAAGGAGCTGAAAATCGAGGGGCTGAAGTCCAAATGCAAATCCTCGTAGCTCTCAGGCTTGTGATCCTTGTTGGGGTGCAACCTTAGCCTCTGGCTCGACGCCACCACCACAGCTATCGTCGCTGGCCGGCTCGAGTCGCCCGTAGAGACATCGGTTCCTCCTCCGGGCACCGGCGAGGCCATTTTCCGGCGGTCACCACGTACCGATATGATCCAAGGTTAAAACGAGAAATTCAGGCTCTAATGGTAACCTTTCCGCGTAGCATTTGGAAAATTCGAAGGGAATTAGGGTTTCTTCTGGGTGAAGTTTCAGTGTGCTTCTGTTGCTGTGGACGTGAATGATTCGGGATCCGTTTCTGTTGCTTTTAGGGTTTGGCGAGGGTGGAAGTATGGCAGAGCTATCCTTGTTTTTTGCCCTTATTTTGAAGCTTTTGTTTTCTGGGGCCCTAGGGCTGACTTGGCTGTAACGGGAAAATAGATTGAGCTGCACTGCCTGTCCCAAAACGGGATTGGAACACGTCGTTTCGTTATGTGTCCCACATTCGCGCGAGAAAAAGATAAGAGAAAATTAGTAATGGGAATGACAAAAAATTAAATTAAATTAAAAATGGGTTTCAAATTACTAATTCTTTTAAATTTTATTATCATTTATTTCCTTGTTTTAGTTATTTCAACTTTTTAAAAATTTTTACTACATGGAAATAGCGGGAATGAGTTACTTGATGGCCAAGTAAGGCTTGAGCGGCATATAAAAGGCAGTCTTATGGATTTCTAGTACTCAAATTTTTATTTCACCGAGAGAAAACTCAAATTCCTCTTCCATCGACAGAAATCTAAATCTTCTGAAACCTAAAGTTCTTCTTTCACTGAGGGAAGTCTGCTCCAAAATCTTCATCACAAAGTGATACGCATGCAAGTGAATTGCAAACCCATATGGGTAGTCCACTACCTTGTGATACATCTTTTTATGATTTTTATGACCCATATGGTTATCTACTATCATCACCCTCTACAGAATAATGGATTGATTGGTTTGTTGATGATGCATAGATCGGAATTTTTATTACTATTATTCAATTGTATTAGAGACATCTTGTAAGCAGTAGTACATCAAAATATTGTGATTTATATCATTTTGTTTATGGCTCAAGTTAAGTTATTTTATTTTATTTAACATGCTTAATGACTGTATAAAGTTCATTAGTACACGACCTTAAAAAAAAAAAAATGGCGTGAAAATATTAATTCACTCAACTATGCCTTCCTCAAATATGAATTTAAGTGTCAATCTTTGATTAATATTCTCTTTCAAACCTTTCAACCAATTGATACAACCACGGAGAGCAGTTTTTTCTAAAACTCAAGCAATTCTAGTCTCAGACCAGTCTCCACCTAAATCAACTTTACCCTCAATGTGGGTAAAGCTCTCTACTAAACCTATAGTAAGGATCGCTCATTGTTTATACCAAATTAGGAGATAATAGTCACAACTGCTACTAGATATGCCCACTACCCATTCCAAAGTAAGGGATGATAGTTGGCCTGGCTCAGTGGTGTTCTATAAGCCAAACCCTGACTGACAGTCCCACCAGTTATGGGTTCGAATCCTTCCCCCCAGGTGCATGAGTTAAAAAAAAAAAAAAAAAAACCTCTTATATGATCCAATTGTCAATCTTGCCTTTTTAATATAAGATAATGAAGTTAGTCATAGTAGATCTTTTAGCATAATTGTTGTAAAATGTAACAACAAAACTATAATCTTTTTCTTTCTCAAAATTCAATATTGCTCTCAAATAAATTATTATGGGCACTTTCTTCCCGTTGTCGAGGCATCATTTATCGTCCTCAATATTTTTATATTTTTCGTGTGTTAAAACCAATAAGTGATGGAGGGGCATAATTGTGCAAAAATTCATAAAACAAACCTTACTAAAAACTTATAAAAGATATAGATGAACAACGAAGCAACACGAGTTATCCCTTCATAAATTAATACTTGGACTGAAGTCGAGATCCAACAATTAGTAAAAATTTTAATGTAAAATAAGATCCTTTTATAGAAGGTCTTACTCTTCTTTTTAATGAGTTCCATCCATTTGGAATGAAGGCTATTTGGGTCAAAACAATTAGTCTTATTTTTCCAACTATTAAGTATTTTCTTGACGTGTGAATAATTTTATGAATAATAATCATAATTTAGAAGATCTTAATCAATTCTTGTTTCGTTTTTTATGGTTAAGATAATGAACCCTAAAGATGCAATATGGCGATGGACATTAGATAAAAAGCGGCTTTGGAGCTGCGGACGGATTCGACTTCTTGGGAGTTCCTTTCACCTCGTCGTAGTTTCCGGCCGTTCCGGCGCTCTCAGCCCTTCCCTTAATCGGAATCTCGAGGTTTGCATCTTTGCCTTTCGGCAAAGCATACGTCTGTTGCAGGCCTTTCTTATCCTCCCATTCTATGCATACATGACATGCACTTTAGGGCTTCGATTTCTTGACTAATTTTTTTTCAGGCACAATGAGTGCAAAAACCGGACCCGGCGTCTGAAAAGGAAACTCCCATGGTGGAGCCTTACACCAACACTAACCCTAACCCTAACCCTATCCAGAAGCACGGAAGCGATTCTGAGGACCGGTTCGACGGCGATCCTGTGAAAAAAGGAAAAAGAAAAAGGAAAAGGCAGATGTTTTTTGAGATAGAAGTAGATGCTGCGGAGGATAAGTGTTCCAGGCACACGATGGAGGAGCTTGGGTGGTGCTTTTGGACGCGGCCGCCGATGGAGGAAGTTTGTTCTTAATTTTAAGTTGAATTTGCTTTTTGGGGGTCAGGTGCTCACATTTTGCAATCTACGATAGGCATGGAGATCGGTTGGCTGCTGAATATGCTCAAAAACATTTACATGCAAATGTCCTTTCGGCTGGCTTACCATGTGAGTTGGTGTGGTAGCTTGGTCTAATTTTCGTGCACTTAATGTAATTAGGCATTAGAATGGAGTAGATAGAGATTATTAGGCAAGTAGACATATTACACTCATTGGCTCCCCGCAAGCGGTGTTTTACCCCTATTTTAAAGCTTTTGTTTTGTGGGCTGACTCGGCTATGACGTGAAAATAGACTGAGCTGCACTCTGCATGTCCCAAAACGGGTTTGGAACGCATCGTATCTCCGTCGTTTTCGTGATGTGTCCTACTATCGCCTGAGAAAGGACAAGAGAAAAATTATTTATGGGAATGGCAAAAGAAAAATTAGTGCTGAAAGCTTTGTGGGTTTCAAATTAGTTATTTTTTGAAGTTTTATTATCATTTATTTCCTTTTTAGTAAGTTCAACCTTTTTCTTTCCTAATTTTTACTACATGGAAATAGCGGAAGGAGTTACTTGAAGGCCAAGTAAGGGTTGAGCGGCATATAAAGGGCAGTTTTATGGGTTTTAAGTACTCGAATTCTTCTTTCACCGACAGAAACCTGAAATCCTTCTTTCGCCGGGAGAAACTCACCGACAGAAACCTGAAGTTTTTCTTTCACCGAGGGAAACTTTCACGGAGAGAGAAACTTTTACCGAAAGAAATCTGAAGTTCTTCTTCTGCTGAGAGAAGGCAGAAAAAAGGAAGAAACTCAAGATGGCAGTCCCGCTTGGATTTCGCTTTTGTCCTACCGATCAAGAGCTCATCAGTGGTTATTTGTTGAAGAAGATCAGGGGAGAAGAGTTGCCATGGAACGGCATCCTTGAGTTTGATCTTTATGGGGAAAAAGCTCCTTGGGAAATCTTCGGCGATCTTCTCAACGAGGAAGAAGAGAAGCTCTACGTTTTTACAAGGCAGAAAAAAGCATCAAAAAATAGAATAGCAAGAGCAGCAGGATGTGGAACTTGGCATGAGAGTTACTACGAGAAGATTTACGAAAATTGTTCTGCAAATATTATTGGGTTAAGAAAGTTGTTTTGTTTCAAGGTAAAGGAGGGTACTTGTTGGAAGAAGACTAACTGGTTGATGCACGAGTTCTCTCTTTTTAGGGAGCAAGAAAAGACCATCGACTTGGTACTCTGTGTGATTCAAAGGAAAGGAAATAAAACAAGGAACGAGGTCAACAGAAACTCTCAGAATCAGGTCCATGTTGGTCAGGAATTTATTACTGTCACGGCTGCTGAAACTCCATACCAAGAAGCCCAAGAAAACCTGGTTGATACAAACACGCTGCCACCCAAGGATAGAACTCGACAAAGAAAAAGGATGCGTGGTGATATGGAATTAGATGGACCTCAAGCCAGCAAGATGCCACGGGAGTTTTCATGCCCCTGCATGATGGAAGAGTCTGCTCCAAAATCTTCACCACAAGGTAATGCGCATACAACTGAATTGCAAATCCATATGGGTAGTCCATTGTCCTGTGATACATCTTTTTCTGATTTTTATGATCCATATTTTTATCTACCATCATCACCCTCTGCAGAAGAATGGAGGGAATGGTTTGTTAATGATGCAACGATTTGAATTTTGTTCTTATTATTCAATTGTATTAGAGACATCTTCTAAGTAGTAGAACATCGAAATATAATGGTTTACGTCATTTTGTTTATGGCTCGGTTTAAGTTTTGTATTTATTTATTTTATTTAACATGCTTATGACTGTATAAAGTTCATGAGTCCACAAAAAAAAAAAAAAAAAAAAAGTAACAGCGTGAAAATGTTAATTCACTCAACAATATGAATAAATGTCAATCTTTGATTTAACGTTGTTTTTTAAACCTTTCAACCAATTGATACACCCTTGGGGAGCGACTTTTTCTAAAACTCTAAGCAATTTCAGTCTCAGACCATACCCAAATTGGTAAATATCCCAATAACCATCCTTCCTTTTCTTTTCTTCTTTTATTATTATTATTTTTTAGTTCAAGCCACAACCGATAAACATAATTAGAAAGAGGTTAATTACTCTATTAGACACAAATGACCCAAATAAAAATAGGTCTTAATTATAGTGAAATTAAGGGTAAATGTTATGAATCCAAATGAAATATCCTATGTCTAGTTAAGAAGTTAGTATTACATATTTAAGTTTTATTCCATAAGATCAACCTAATGAAAAAAGTAGCTAGAACCCCCTCTTATATGATTTTTTTACTTATCTTTTCAATATGGAAGAGTGAACGTTAAATTTTTCCCCACCCAAATTCATGTTACCCTCGATATAAGTGAGACTTTTGCTAACCTCATACTAGGGGTTCACTCCTTGTTTATACCATATTGGGATATACTAGTTACAAGCGCCATTGGATGGACAACTATCTATTGCAAACTATGGGATGGCAATTGCAAACACTATTAAATTATGTTGCAATTTGGTTATAATATCACTTCTTATGAGTTTAGATTTTATTCTAAAATATCAACTTAATAAAAAGAGTACCTAAACCTTCATATATGATCAAATTCTCTTCTTTTTTTTTTTTTGGATAATAAAGTTCATTACATTAGATCTTTTAGTACAATAATTGCAAAATGTAACATAAAAACCATAATTTTTCTTAGAATTCAAATACCACTCTCAAATAAATTGTTATAGGCACTTTCTATATCTTTATCACCCTTGTCAAGGCATCATTTATCCTTCTCAATATTTTTTCATTTTTCGTGTGTTAAAAGCAATACGTGATGGAGAGGAAAAATTGTTAAGATATTTCAAAAATTTATAAAATGAACCTTTCTAAAAACTTATTAAAGATATAGATGAACAAAGAAGCAACCCGACTTATCCCTTTATAAGTTAATACCTGGACTCAAGTCGAGATCCAATAATTAGTAAAAATTTTCACGTAAAATAAGATCCTTTTATAAAAGGTCTTACTCTTCCTTTTTAATGAGTTCTATCCATTTGGAATGAAGTCCTATTTGGGTAAAAAAATTAGTCTTATTTTTCCAACTTCTACGTATTTTCTCGACATGTGAATAATTTTATGAATAATAATAATGATAATTTAAGAATTGTTACTTCAGAATTAGAAGATCTTAATCAATTTCCTTGATTCATTTTTAATGGTTAAATAATGAATACTAAAGATGCAATATGGCGATGGAAATTCGATGAAAAGCGGCTGATTCGACTTCTCGGGAGTTCTTTCCACCGCGTCGTAGTTTCTGGCCGTTCCGGCGCTCCGACCCCTTCCCTTAATCGGAATCTCGAGGTTTGCATCTTTGCCTTTCATCAAGGCATACGTCTGTTCCAGTCCTTTCTCATCCTCCCATAATTGCTAAAATTAGACTCCAAATTCGGAAAGTTGAGGTACTTGATATTTATGTAAAATTTATTGATCATAAGTTCGCTTGTGCCATGCCTTACCGAATTTGGAGTCTAATTTTAGCAATTATTTCCTTTTTTAAAATTGTTACTACATGGAAATAGCGGGAATGGGTTACTTGATAGCCAAGTAAGGTTTGAACTGCACATAAAGGGCAGTTCTATGGATTTCGGTATTCAAATTCTTCTTTCACCGACAGAAACCTGAAAAATTTTCCTTCACCGGCTTTCTCCGAGAGAAACCTGAAGTTTTTCTTTCACCAAGAGAAACTTTCACGGAGAAAAACCTGAAGTTCTTCTTTCACTCAGAGGAAGCAGAAAAAGGAAGAAATTCAGTATGGCAATCCCGCTCGGATTTCGCTTTTGTCCCACCGATCAAGAACTCATCAATGGTTATTTGTTGAAGAAGATTAGGGGAGAAGAGCTGCCATGGAATGGCATCCTTGAGTTTGATCTTTATGGGGAAAAAGCTCCTTGGGAAATCTTCGGCGATCTTCTCAACAAGGAAGAAGAGAAGCTCTACGTTTTTACAAGGCAGAAAAAAGTATCAAAAAATAGAATAGCAAGAGCAGCAGGATGTGGAACTTGGCATGAGAGTTACTACGAGAAGATTTACGAGAATTGGTCTGCAAATATTATTGGGTTAAGAAAATTGTTTTGTTTCAAGGTAAGGGAGGGTACTTGTTGGAAGAAGACTAACTGGTTGATGCACGAGTTCTCTCTTTTTGGGAAGCAAGAAAAGACCGTCGACTTGGTACTCTGTGTGATTCATAGGAAAGGAAATAAAACAAGGAACGAGTTCAACAGAAACTCTCAGAATCAGGTCCATGTTGGCCAGGAACTTATCACTGTCACGGCTGCTGAAACTCCATACCAAGAAGCCCAAGAAAACCTGGTTGATACAAACACGCTGCCACCCAAGGATCGAACTCGAGAAAGAAAAAGGATGCGCAGTGATGAGGAATCAGATGGACCTCAAGCTAGCAAGATGCCACGAGAGTTTTCACGCCCCTGCATGATGGAAGAGTCTGCTCCAAAATCTTCACCACAAGGTAATAAGCAGACAACTAAATTGCAAACATATATAGGCAGTCCATTGTCCTGTGATACATCTTTTTATGATTTTTGTGACCCATATGGTTGTCTGCCGCCATCACCCTCATCAGAAGAATGGATGGAGTGGTTTGTTGATGATGCATAGATCTGAATTTTTGTTCCTATTATTTAATTACATTAGAGGCATCTTCTAAGTAGTAGAACATTCAAATGTATAAAGTTCACGACTGTATACATTGATGTTACTGCGACTGTATTCAATTGTATTTAGAGACATCCTTGAGTTTGATGTAACTGCGAAAAGGACATCGACTTGGTTTGCACTGTTTTGTTTATGGCTTGAGTTTGATGTTTCACGACTGTATGAAGTTCATTAATCCATGACCAAAAAGACGTCGTAACGGCGTGAAAGTGTTGAGTAAAAAAATGTTAATTTACTCAACCTTGTCTTCCACAAATATTAATTAAGTGTCAATCTTTGATTTATGTTTTCTTTCAAACCTTTCAAGCAAGCAATACGACCCGGGAAAGTGGCTTTTGCTGAAACTTGAGCAATTTCGGCCTCAAATCAGACCTGATTGTTAAATAATCCAATAACATCCTTCCTTTTTTTATTTTCTTCTTTTGGTTTTTTTAGTTGGAGCGACAACGAATAAACACGATTAGAAAGGGTTTAATTACTCTTTTTTATACACAATGACCCAAATAAAATAGATCTTAATTCTAGTAAAATTAAGGGATAAATGTTATGAATCCCAATGCAACATTATGTATTTAGTTAAAAGTTAGTATTCCAATTTCAGGTTCCATCCCAAAAGTTCAACCCAATAAAAAAATAATAATTAGAAACTTTCCTTATATAATCATATTGTCTTGCCTGTCTCTTTAATGTAAAAAAATAAAGTTCATTATATTTTTCTCTACTCAAATCTATATCATTTTCAATGTGGGTAGAGCTCCTTGCTAACCCCATACTAGGGGTTTGCTCCTTGCCTATGCATATTAAGGGTTAATGGTCGCAAGCCCTGTTGGATGAGCCCACTGCCTATTCCAAACTAGGGAATGATAATTGAAGTACACTAAATTGCATTTTAGTTTGGCTACGATAAAAATTCTCAAGAGTTTGGATTTCATCCAAAATGTCAAGTTAATAAAAAAAAGTAGCTATATCCTATTACATAATCAAATCGTGAATCTTGCTTTTTTAATGAAAGAGAATGAAGTTAGTTACATTAGGCTTTTTAGCACAATTATTATAAAATGTAACAACAGAATTATAATTTTTTTTCCTTCTCAAAATTCAAAGATTGCTCCCAATTAAACTGTTTTAGGCACTTTCTATATCATTATCACCGTTGTCGAGGCATCATTTATCCTTCTCAACAATTTTTTATATTTTCGTATGTTAAAAGCAATAAGTGATGGAGAGGAAAAATTGTTAAGATTTTTCAAAAATTAATAAAATGAACCTTTCTAAAAACTTCTAAAGATATACATGAACAAAGAAGAAACTGAGTTATCCCTTTATAAATTAATACCTTCACTCAAGTCGAGATCCGATAATTCGTAAAATTTCCATATAAAATAAGATCCTTCTATAAAAGGTCTTACTCTTCCTTTTTAACGAGTTGTGTCCATTTGGAATGAGGGCTTATCTGGGTCAAAAAAATTAGTCTTATTTTTTCAACTATTAAGTATTTTCTTGATATATGAATAATTTTATGAATAATAATATTCATAATTTAAGAATTGTTACTTCAGGATTTAGTAGATTTTAATCAATTCTTGACTCATTTTTTATGGTTAAATAATGAATACTAAAGATGCAAAATGGCGATGGACATTAGATGAAAAGCGGCCTCGGGGCTGGGGACGGATTCGACTTCTTGGGAGTTCCTTCCACCGCGTCGTAGTCTCTGGCCGTTCCGGCGCTCTCAGCCCTTCCCTTAATCGGAATCTCGAGGTTTGCATCTTTGCCTTTCATCAAAGCATACGTCTGTTGCAGGCCTTTCTTATCCTCCTATTTCTATGCATACACGATACCCACTTTACGGTTTCGATTTTCTCTGCAACCAAACCAGCTCATTTCTTGATTAATATTTGTTTTTAGGCACAATGAGTGCAAACACCGATCCGGCGTCTGAAAGGGAGACTCCCGAAGTGGAGCCTTACACTAACCCTAATCCTATCCAGAAGCGCGGAAGTGATTCTGAGGACCAGTTCGATGGTGTCCCCGTGAAAAAAACGAAAACGGAGACGTATTTTGAGATAGAAGCGGATGCCGCGGAGGATAAGGGTTCCAGGCACACGATGGAGGACGCTTGGGTGGTGCTTTTGGACGCGGCCGCCGATTCTCCCGGAAAATTGAGGTGCTTCATATTTATTTTAACTTTATTGATCATGCGTTTGCTTGTGCTATGCCTTGCTGAATTTGGAGGTTAATATGATTCATTTGTTGCTTAAGCATAATTAAAGTTTAATAAGTGGCTTTTATGAATTAATGCTTCGTGAAGTTTGTTCTTAATTTTGAGTTGAACTTGCTTTTTTGGGGTCAGGTGCTCACATTTTGCAATCTATGATGGCCATGGAGGTCGGTTGGCTGCAGAATATGCTCAAAAACATTTACATGCAAATGTCCTCTCGGCTGGCTTACCACGTGAGTTGGTGTGTTAGCTTGGTCTTATTTTCGTGCACTTAATGTAATTAGGCATTATAATGGCGTAGATAGAGATTATTAAGCAAGTAGATATATTACATTCATTGGCTGCTCACAAGCGGTTAGTTCTACTATGGTCTGCTGAAGAGGTTTGTTTCATATTTTATCTCTAGCTTAGAATGTAAAATTGTTTTAGACTTTTGCCCTATCTTTCCTTCTTTTGCTTTAACTTAAAGCCCTGTTCCAAGCTGGTTTATTGACATACATTTGTACTCAAACAGATGCATGCATTGATGGTATATAAGCAAAATGGTTTTTGTGATGTGGAGGCTGTAGTTTTGTGACTTTAATTCATATATTGTTTGTTTCTTATCTTTTGTGACCTTTAATCTTGAGTGGTAGCATTCATCCAATCAAGGAAAAAAAAAAAAAACAGAGGAAGTATCTTGCATGATTTCGTCATTTTCTTTCCTGATTATTTCCTCCACAGCAATCTAATAAAAAACCAGTGGGAAGAAAGAAAAGAAAGAAAAATCATTATATGATTCTCCTCTATGTTAGCAACACCTGTAGTCATCTGATTTAGCAGAAGAACAGTACTTGCATTGTAATACTTTTGTATTCTGTCCTTCTTGGTTTATTGCTGTGTGTTCAATGGTGTTGCAGTTGGATGTAAAAGCAGCCAAACGAGCTATACTTGACGGTATTGAATCACTTTTGGGAATCTGTTTTGATAGTTGCTATCAATGATTTCCCATTAGAAATTTATGTATCCTCTTGCTTATTATATAAGGATTCTAATTTGGAATTTTCTTTTTCCTTACTGAGGTTTTCGAAAAACTGATGAAGCACTTCTTCAAGAGAGTGTTGCTGGTAAAGATCATTACTTAAAACTTAAGTTCTCAACTTTATTTCACTAAATACATTAGTTATGGTTTTAATACAGTCGGTAAATTTTAATCTTTTTAAATAATTTGCCCTTGAAAGTGTAATTTTTTTCTGAATTAAGAAATAGTCAAACGAAAGATTCTGCTTTATAAGATTTAATTTGACATACCTATCCATAGACAAATGCTGCTGTGACTCAATATTTGAATTATAAACCGCATTTAGTAGTTTGGAGATGTGAGGCTCTAAGCTAGTACCTTTATTAATTTGAAGTGGCTATGAAGCATCAATTCTGTTGTTAATTAACATCAGAAAGCCTTATAGCTTTTTCTCGTGGAGTGAACTTAAATTTTTTCTTAGTTATGCGAACTTGTTCTTGTTGCCTGCTAGCTCAATCAATTTTACTGAATAATATTCTTTTCTTTCACTTCATCATCCTGTGAACCGCATATTGTATGCTGGATCTGTATCAGGTCATTTATTATTATTATTTTTTCATTGTTTCTAGTTTTAGAATTCATCATACTAAGGGCTCAAATTGTATAATGTTTTACTTGGAAATGTGTTCTCACCCCTTGTGCTTTATACATTTTTTATTAGGGGGATGGCAGGATGGTGCAACTGCTGTGTGTGTTTGGGTGATGGGACAAACGGTTAGTTTGCAATTATCGACCTTCTTATACTGTTCTGCTAAAATTAGGAAGGTTAAATATTAAATATTTGTTCAGATAGTGCTTAGCAAGTTGTCTTTCATATTTTAAGATATAGTTAATATAACATTATAGAATTGTTAGAACTCATATTGATCTAGTGTTCTTTGATATCATTATTAATGGTATAAGATTTTTTTATTGTGTGACTCTTGGAAGCGTTGCCTTTTTAATTTTGCGTAATGGTTTAGTTGCATAATAGTTATGGGCTTAATTTCATATTAGTGTACAAGTTGTATTACTTGTGAATCGGAATAGTTATTGGATTGTGACATTAGACATCTTATCAATGACAAAAGTGTTCGTGACTTGCTTTCTGCATTGCATTAATATCTTTTTGCCACATGCTATGATGGCTGATATTTGTATGTAGGTTGGTATTCTATGTCCGTTTTCATACTTCCACTGTGATAGAACTGTTTGCAAGTTGGAAAGAGAGACTTAATTGTTGTCAGAAACGTGAAGACTGATGGAGAGTTCCTTTTTGCACTATATGGGTAATTTGGTGTGGAAAGAGTAGTCTGCTTTCATCTTGTAGAGTTGAGTGGAAGTGATGAAGAGCTGAATGGAAACTTTCTTTAAGTTATTTCCTTTGGCTTATTGTTTAAATGGTGTGTGCTTTGAGAAGTTTATATTGCATTCATTTTTTGATTTCATAGCTGTTCTAATTTATTTGTGTTCTAGTTGTCCTGCATGATTCTTTCTTCCTTTAATACAAATTTATTTACTTAATAAAAGAGATAACTGCTGATGGAAATTCAAGGCAAAAGAGTCTCAATTATCTTCTTTTGCTTCAGCTGACAAAATTAGTATTGAGTAAATATGTTGTATCCTAGTCATAGGATGTTTTTAAGTACTTCAGAAAGAAGGAGAAAAGGCATCACCTTGCCTACAAGCCTAGTTATTAGTTATTTTTAAGAGGCACTCTTACTCTATCTAGGTTATCACTGGCATCAAGATGAGAAATGAATTTTTTTTTCCCAATCTTTAGAAAGACTTCTTTCTCAGCTAAAACCCAGGCTATATACTTTTCAGAGGTGGGACTAATACTTTTGCTTATTCTGAGTTTCTCTCTCCCTCCCCTCTTTCTCTCTGTCTCAATGGGGCTGAGATGGGTTAAGATCATGATGGTTGTATAATTGAAGAAAGAAACATCCGGCTAATGTGTGTTATCCCAAGCTATATGCCATGCAGGCATTTTTTGCTTCTTCGTTAGATGTACAAATGATGCAATGTGGCAGACATAAGATCATGGAGATTGCATAAACAAGGACGATAAATCTGGTTTACATTGCATCTGGATATATGCCATGTAAGTATTTAATACCGTTTTCTAAGATGTCTGATGAACCAAGTAAGTTTTTGGTTCATTTTGAGGACATCTGTAGATAAATGCCCTTGGCTTCTTTCAAATGGATGATGGGCTAATGCTATTTTAACTGAGCATTTTCCCCACAGTGATAATTGTATGCATTACATCTATTGCTAATGTACCTTGGTTAGTCTTATTTCGTTTTTCTATAACATTTTGTGTTGTATTGAAATCTCTTAACGTTTTCTATAACGTTTTGTGTTTTGCTAATGTACCTTGTGTTCTCTGCTTATGAATGTATTGAAATCTCTTAATTGATACTGCTAATTGTTGTGCAGGTTTTTGTTGCTAATGTTGGGGATGCAAAAGCAGTGGTAGCACGATCATCTGCTATTGATGGATTGAAGAATGAGTCAGATGGAGGAAGTTCGCTGAAGGCTATTGTTCTGACTAGGGAACACAAAGCCATCTATCCTCTGGAGCGTGCTCGCATTCAAAAGGTAAGGACTGAATGCACTACAGAAAGATACAGGGTTCAGAAGCAAGCAGCATATATATAATTTACAGTAAAGTTGCGGCATTGTAGTCACTATCCATATTCCCTTTCATTTCTTGAAGCCTCTGGAGTGTATTCATTTCTGTTGTTCTGTCTTATTGGAAATATGAAACTAAGTTAAAGCATGAAAAATGTTAAGAAGTGGACAAAAGCGGGAACCTTTATTTTAAAGTCTGCAGGATAATATGATACTTCGAGAAAACTTCTTCCAGTTTATTGTGAGTTGTTCCTATTTATATGTTGACTGTCTATGAATCTACTTTGAACTCCTATCATCTGCACTTGTGTGTTACTTCCTATCATCTGCACTTCTGATAACACGGAAGACTTATCAGGCTGGTGGTACAATAAGTTCAAATGGCCGATTACAGGGGCGGCTAGAAGTTTCACGAGCCTTTGGGGATCGTCAGTTCAAAAAGGTTTGTAACTCCTATCTTTTCCGAATACCATCATATGTAGTCTTATGATTTCTTATTTTGTATTTTGGTTCAAGAATATCCTATCTGGCTGCCTTGAGAAAGTTCCATCCCTGTGGCTATTTTTTATTTATTTATTTTATTTTATTTTTGAAGAGCTCAACTAAATGAAACTTGCTGGCATATAAGCACGCCAACTTCCTACTCTCTTCTCTTTCCCTCTTCGCTTGTATATAGTTATATGGTCATGATTGGTGCCACAGTAAGGCATCTGAATGATACAAATAGGTTTCCATAGGGAAGCAGTATTTGGAGTTCAAACATAGTGTGACTAGTTTCTTTCTAAAACTCTTTTCTATAATGCTCTGGCCTTGCTGGGGAAAGATTTAAACTGGCAGACTTTTTCAAGGTTGAAGAAAGTTAACCTCTAGTTGGCTTATAGATATTTTGAAACCCATAAGCTCTTAATCTATATGAGGTAAGCAGAATGGGCCAGACAATGAAGTCTTCCATCCCATAAAAAAACTTTAAACCAAAAAAATAAAAGAGTTTCACTCAAATGAACAACCAAGGTTACTTTGAATCTCAAGCTAAATTGTCATATATGTTCGCATCTGGTTCTGAAAGCCCACTGCAATATGACTTCTGACAAAGTGCTTGCCATCTGACGATACCAACTTTCCAAATGCATCGTTTTTATGCTGTCCAGCCTTGGGCTTCAAAGTAAAGCTGAACGCCATCTTTTCACCAATAACCTTAATGTCCAATTTCGTTGGTTGAGATGAGACCCAAACTCTTGCAGGTTCTTTATGTACTCTGTATTTGCGTGGAGAACCATTGTTAATTACTGTTCTAGTAACAGTCGCTGGGTCTGCAGTTAGGTGAAGAACTGAGATTGAAAGACAAGTGAAGTCTGGCTTGCCCAAAAATAGTTGGGCAAATTCTCATTCAACCTAGCGGCACGGCAGAGCATTATAGACAACAGTTCTAGAAGGAAACTATTCACACTATGTTTTAACGCCAGTTACAGCTTCCCTTTGAAAACATTATAGACAAAGTTTTTAGAATGACAGCATTATAGACATTTATTGCCTAAGCTCTTGCGCTGCTCTCTATTCCCTTCTCTCTTTCTCTCTTTACTTTTCAGAATCCACCAAAAAAGTATATAACTGGTTGAGGAAACTTTTGTAAATTGCAGGTGGGTGTTGTTGCCACCCCAGATTTTCACTCTTTCGATCTGACAGATAGAGAGCACTTCATTATTCTTGGTTGTGACGGCCTCTGGGGGGTATGCGTTCAATATATAGTTCTTCCTCATGATACCTCTGGATTTAGTGTTTTCACTTCTATAGCAAGAATTATGTTTGGATGCTGTTGTTATAGCAGCAAATGATACGTTTTGTTTGTTTTAGGTATTTGGACCAAGTGATGCTGTTGATTTTGTTCACAAATTATTGAAGGTAAGATCACACCTTGCACTTTCTTTTGCATAAGTCATTATTATAGGGGTATTTTAGCCTGCCGTGTAATCTAAATTAATCAGTTGTCTAATTGATCCCATCTGGTGGACTATACTGTGTTTTTTTAATGGTTACTTTATATCTGGTGTATTATGTTGTGTATTTGTTTCTGTAGGTTCTATTTCTATTCTCTTCGGGCCTTTTTTTCTCAAGTTTAAAAGAAAGGAAAAGAAGTGTCTTTTCCATGATCACTTTTATCGCACAATTTGCCTTCAACTGCTATTAACGGGATTGGCTAATGCCATCTGCACCAGAGATAGAAGTATTTATGAGTTTAGCAAGCTAAACTTAGATGGGAGGCTTATCTGTGAGGCTTATCTGTCTGTGGAAGCCGTTTCAATGTCGAAGGCTGCTTTTAAGTGGCTTGGCTTGTTTCAATTAGTGTAAAAGTTAACAAAGTTTTCCACCGTTTTGGTGGACCGCATTTCAAGTGGGTGCTGTTTATTATATTCTGTCCAGCAAAAAGAGTATTTGACTTTGGTACTGGTGTAAGGAAAGACTGTCTAAATTAGTGATGGTACTAGGAGCCACGTAATCTACAGTGAGGGTTTGAGATGTTTTTAGAACTGGTTACTACATTGTTTCTTCTTCGTAATTCATTTTTTTTTTAAATTTGGACTCTTGTTATTTATGTCAATTGGTTCCTTAGAAGGCTTGCATTTGTCTAACAGGAGGGTCTACCTGTAACTGCTGTGTGCCGCCGTCTAGTAAAAGAAGCTGTTCGTGAGCGGCACTGTAAAGATAACTGCACTGCAATTGTCATTGTTTTCAGGCACAAGTAATTCGAAAGGTCCTAACTTTGTTCCACATTAGTATGTAGCTGCTGTCTCGGAGATTTCTTTTCAGTGTTTATTGCTTTCAAATATTTTGATGAACTTCATATGGACAGGTTGAATCAGACTTTGGACGCTGTTGTATGAAGCTGATGGTCCAGTGTTTCAAAAAGTTGAAACATGTAGGATTTGTTTTGACTTGTGTTTGGATTTGCCCAGCTCTCTCAATTTAAGCTAAATTGATAGCAAACCTTTACGGTCAAGGTCAAATATCAAACTTAGTATTGAAACTTAGTTTGTTCTTCTCATAGTTGGATAAAGGTTGCAAAAATTTCTTCAACCGGTATGTTTACGTTTTTGAAATTATAAAGTAGTAATTAGTTTTTTTAAACCATAAAGTAACTTCTCTTACTTCAAAAGTTATTATATTTGTACACTTCATTTGATGAAGTGTGAATATGCCATTTTCAAATTAAAAATAAGTTTTATTCAATTTATGCTTTAGCTAGATTATGAAATCATTTAAAGTAAATGACTTAGAATAGAGTGAATAATATAATTTGAGTTAAGTAAATTTGCATCGTCATAGTATTTCATAGACTTATAATACATATATATATGTTGGCATTAACTAAATTTATCGTGCAACTAATGTAACCAATTGAGGCCAAGATTATTGAATTCATCAGTGAGATTGGTGCATGTGAAAATTAGGCAAAATAGCAAGTTAGATTTGTAATGCCATATCTTTTTAGTCAAGGTAAAATTGTGTTTGTGCAATCACTAGCTATTAGGAGCTAAAATAAATTGAAATGGGGAAAAGATAAACAAGAAATAAGCTAAAAAAATAACAATTAAAGTAATCTTTAATAATACAAAAAAGTAAAAGAGAAACATACTAGTTCAATTATGTACTGTAGATTATCTAGAATGAAGAAAATGCAACATAAGTTGTGTGCAAATTGGTTCTCAATTTCACTAAGATCCCAATTAACTATCCCTTTTGTTTTAATTTAGTTTAGTAATTAGCTTGAATTTAATTTCAAATTCTTAAAATTGGAACTAATGATTCAATCGAATTCTTAGGATAGAATATTATGTTACTTGATCCAATACAAACGAAATATAGGGTGGTGAAAAACTACAATGTTAACAGGAATACCAAATCACTTCAAACTGATACAAGAAATAAAACTTGAAATAAACTAGATATTCACTGGATGAGAAACCTGTGACGGATCAGATGTTCCCTTGCATTTGATTACCCAAGACAGTAGACGGACCACCCGGGAGATTAGACGGATCACCCAGGAGAGTAGACGGACTATATGAATCACCCCGACAGTCACGATCAGCCCCAACAAGATATATAATACATGCATCTTCGTCCAAAAATTATAAAGACCCAGACTCGAAGTCACCATACCCGCTGCTATAAGATAGGTAAAGCTGACAGACACGATTGCGATGGACATGGCTGCTGTTAAAAACCATATGACCAACTTGCTCTTTAGGGGAAATCCACTAATGGCCAACAGTACTACGGACATCGATGCCAAGAAAGAGATGGTATTGCTCCATATAAAGACGTCGTAGCGATAATCATCACGATAAGATAAAACCGCAGTGCCAGCGAAACAGTGTTCTTGGTTACACACGGTATCTTCATCTGAAGTTGTAGTTTCTTGCCAAACGCCGCCAGGTGGGTTGGTCCCTGCTTGGAAAGACATGGTTGCTATTACAGTGGCTACTACCATCAATGTGCCACGCGTCTCTTCCAGCCAATTACGATGGTATTTGAATGTTTTTAGAAAGTCTTGCCACCATCTCCCACACCCTGGTCGAGTTGACCGTTTGGACTGCACCGGTGCTTCGTCAACAGGAACATGAATCGGCGTCGTTAGTGGGGAAGGATTTAGGTCTATAGATCTCTTAACCCCGGCCTCTTTTAGCATGCCTTGGATTTCATAAGATCTAAAGTCCCTTGCATAGATCTCTAAGACGTCGAAAGCTGTGTTGCCAATTCTATTCACGGCATTAGCCTCCTTTTTCATCTCCGAGATTGAAAGCAAGTATTTTATGGTCTGCGAAAAAACAACAATAGATTGCTTTAGACAATTATTTACTAAAACTCTAAAAAACACTTCAGAAAACAACATCAATGCACTTATTGTACAAATTGCATAATATAAAGCAAAAAGCTAGTCAAGATATTTCAAATTTGAATCAAACATTCTTTAGCTTATTTTATAGTTCTTAGGTGACCTATACAAGAATCGCTTTAGACAAAGGGATATTTCCTACTATTGTCAGGTATGCATAATAATGAAGCAATTTCTTATGCTCATTGTTCTTCGAACACATATCCTCACATTTCAGAATTCATATCTCATTATTTCTATATACATTCCTCATGAAAAAGAAAAATGCAAAAAGAGAATTGACATTTCACAACATGGATGCTATGATACTTCAAATCTTACTAGAAAGAAATATATTGTTAAGGTACCTTAATTTGCTTAAGCATCACAGCCAAATGCAATATGGTGTTGCCATCTTGGTCTTTGGAATCAAGGAACAATTGAGCAAGGTTAACAAATTCCACTAAGGATTTTAGAGCATCCAAATGATTATGTCGAACACATAAGTGCAACACACTATCTCCATCAAGATTCACTTGGATGGAGTCTTGTTTGACAATAATCAACTCTTTTAAAATAGCTACTCGTCCTCTAATTGCAGCTAAGTGAAGAGGAATCCGCCCATGTTGATCAGAGACTAAACAAACATTTGTATTCACCTGCAATAAAAATTTTACAATCTTGGTGTGACCCTCAGCAGAAGCTAGGTGAAGAGGAGTCCTTCCCAATGAATCCACCTCTTCTGCAAGCTTTGGTTTCTTATTGACAAGAGCTTTAGTAAATTCAAGGTGGCCAAGTAAAGCTACTATGTGTAAAGGAGTTTCACTGAAAGAAGAAAGTGAGATTTTGTGAAGGATGAGTGCATCCTTTTGGATCAATGTGTTCAAGGTATTAACACATCCAGTAAAAGAAGCTTCATAAAGTGCTACCATATTCTCTTCTTCATCGCGCCTTCTATCCATTCCTCACTAGTGATGTGAAAAGTAAAGAAACTTCAACAAGATATTGTGGATTTACTAGAGCTGAGTGCTGGGTGAACTACCCGAGAGGGGTGACCTTTACTACCCAAGGTCTCACTTGGAGCGATATATCAGAAAGCAAATGGGTAAGAATCTAGGATGATGCCCATTGACGCAGCACACGGCAATGAGAGTTGAGTCTGGTAGGGACAACGTAAATCGAGGAATGTCCATGAAGTAAAGATTGAGAAGGAGCTAGGAAACAATCAATGCGTACATTTGCGCAAATCATTGTACGTTAGGGCAAGTTATGGGAATGACCTTGAAGTCCAAGTTTGGTCTTCCACACGGTTATAAATAAAGAGAAGGAGAAAGTTCATGGAGCATTGGGTCAGTCAAAAATTGAGAAAGACCGTGGGTAAACATGTCACTTTTTTTTAACTGTTCTTTTGAAAAGAAAGGGGAGAAAAAAGCAGAAAAGTTAAAGTAGCACAGCTTGCCCGCTTTATTTCCTTGAATATGATTTGTACGATTGGTCTGCCATGTTGCATGCTTTTGTCTCTCTTTGTCTCTCTTTTTTTTTTTTTAATAAAATAAATATTAGAAGACGAAGTGAAACTTGACCATGAAGTCGTGGGTCAACGATATGGAATAGCAAACTGGGAAAGGTTCACAGCAGCGCGACAATCTGATCCATTGCGCAAGGTTGGGAGCCACGTGTTTCGTTTAACAATGTCTGATGTAAGCGTTTGTCTTGGGTTACTCAGCAAATATCTATTGAAGAGAAACTTCATTAAAGACCTTGTGTACATATATACAAAGAAACAAAAAGCTTCGAGAGAAAAAAAAAAAAAGAAAAAGAAAAGAGAAGGAAGACAATAAATATCTAGGAGAGAGAAGATAAGAAGAAGACAAAATAAACATCCAAAAAAGAACAAGTGGTCTTTGTTGAAGCACGTTGCTCTTCTGACATGTTTTAACTTCTACACGCTTGCCATGGGTTTTTCTGCAATATCTGAACAACGGCGCATCAAATTGCTTTCTTTTATCTTCACTGTTGAGCTCTTTTCCGAGTGAAGTTACGCCTTCTTTCTTGCTTGCTGGGCAGGACTCCTTCGAGACTTTTCTTGATACATTGACAAGGTGAAGAACTGAGATTGACAGGCACGTGAAGTCTTGCAGTCTAGGACTTGGGACATGCGTATGGGTTGCCCAAAAATAGTTGGGCGAGTTCTCATTCAGGCTAGGTGTAGCGCACAGCATTATAGACAACGGTTTTAGAAAGAAACTATTCACACTATCTTTCAAGGTCAGTTACAGCTTCCCTTCCAAAAATTTCTAGGCCAAAGTCTTAGAAAGAAAGCATTATCGACATGTATTGCCTAAGCATTATTGTTTTCAAATATTTTGATAAACTCCATATAGACACAAGTTGAATAAGACTTTGGATGCATTTGTATGAAGCTGATGGTCTAGTGTTACAAAAAGTTAAAACATGTAGTATTTGTTTTGACTTGTGTTTGGATTGCCCAACTTTCTCAATTTAAGCTAAATTGATGGCAAACCTTTACGCTCAAGGTCAAATATCAAACTTAGTATTGAAACTCAGTTTGTTCTTCTCATAGTTGGATAAAATTTACAAGAATTTCTTTAACATATATGTTACAATTTTGAAATGATAAAGTAGTACTGAATTAGTTTGTTAAACCATAGAGTAATTTCTCTTACTCTAAAGGTTATTATATTTGTACACTCCATTTAATGAAATGTGAAAATGAAAATTTCAAGTTAAAAGTAAGTTTTATTCAACTTATGCTTTAATTAGATTATGAAATCAATTAAAATAAATGATTTAGAATAGAGTAAATAATATAATTCAAGTCAAGTAAATTTGCAATTGTCACAGTATTTAGACTTATAATACTTATATATATATATGTTGGCATTAATTGAATTTATCATGTAACTGGTGTAACCAACTTGAGGCCAAGATTATTAAATCCATTAGCAAGATTGCATGTGAAAATTAGACAAAATAGCAAGTTAGATTTGTAATCCCACATCTTTATAGCCAAGTTAAAATTGTGTTTTTGCAATCACTAGCTTTTGGGAGCTAAAATAATTGAAATGGGGAAAAGGCAGACAAGAAATAAACTGAAAAAATAAGAATTAAGATAATCTCTAATAATATAAAGAAAGTAAAAGGTGAAAGAATAACCTCAAAGAAAATAAAAGAAATATAAACATATTAGTTCAATTATGTATTACAGATTGTCTAAAAATGAAGAAAACAAAGCATAAGTTGTGTGCAAATTGGTTCTTGATTTCACAAAGATCCCAAGGAACTACCCCTTTTGGTTTAATTTAGTTTAGTAATTAGCTTGAATTTAATTTCAGACTCTTAAAATTGGAACCAATGAATCAATATAATTCTTAGGATAGGGTGGTGAAAAACTATAATGTTAATTGGAAGCCCAAGTCACTTCAAACTGATACAAGAAATGAAACTTAAAATAAGCTAGATATTCACCGGATAAGAAACCTATGATGGAGCAGATGTTCCTTTACATTTGAAAAGGCGTAACTTATTGATCGCTCAAGAGAGTAGGCGGATCACATGAATCACCGCGAACGTCACAATCAGCCCCACCAAGATACATGAAACATGCATCTTCGTCCAAAAATCATAAATAACCGGATCCAAATTCACCACAAGCACTACTTTAATATAGGTAAAGGTGACAAACACGATTGCGATGGACATGGCTGCTGTTAAAAACCACATGACCAACTTGCTCTTTAGGGGAAATCCACTAATGGCCAACAGTACTACGTACATCGGTGCCAGGAAATAGATGGTACTGCACCATAAAAAGACGTTGTAGGGATAATCAGAACAAGATAAAACCGCAGTGCCAGCGTAACATGGGCCATTCACACACATGGTGTCACTGGCTGTAGTTGTTTGCCAAACGGGTTGGTCCCTGCCGGGAAAGACATGGTTGCTATTACAGTGGCTACTACCATCAATGTGCCACGCGTCTCTTCCATCCAATTACGATGGTATTTGAATGTTTTTAGAAAATCTTGCCACCTTGGTCGCGTTGACTGTTCGGACTGCACTGTAGCTTTATCAACAGGAACATGAATCGGCGTCGTTAGTGGGGAAGGATTTAGGTCTATAGATCTCCTAACCCCGGCCTCTTTTAGCATGTCTTGGATTTCATAAGATCTAAAGTCCCTTGCATAGATCTCTAAGACGTCGAAAGCTGTGTTGCCAATTCTATTCACGGCATGAGCCTCCTTTTTCATCTCCGAGATTGAAAGCAAGTATTTTATAGTCTGCATAAGAACAACAATAGATTGCTCTAAACAATTATTTACTAAAACTCTAAAAAACACTTCAGAAAACAACAACAACACACTTATTGTTCAAATTGCATAATATCAAGCAAAAAGCTAGTCAAGCTATTTTAAATTTAAATCAAACATTCTTAGCTTATTTTATAGTTCTTATGTGATCTATATGAGAATTAACTTCGAAAGAAGAGATATTTCCTACTATTTTTGGGTATGCATAAGAATGAAGCAATTTCTTCTGTTTGTTGTTCTTCCAACACATATTCTCATATTGTAGAACTCAAATCTCCTTATTACTACATACAAAACTTATGGAAAAGAAAAACAAAAAGATAAAGGATATTTCAAAACATTGATACTAAGATACTTCATATCTCACTAGCAAAAAATGTGTTAAGAGGCTAATCAAAAGATTGTTAAGGTACCTTAATTTGCTTGAGCATCACAACTAAATGTAATATGTTGTTGCCATCTTGGTCTTTGAAATCAAGGAATAATGCATCACGGTTAACAAATTCTACTAAGGACTTTAGAGTATCCAAATGATTATGTCGAATGCAAAAGTGCAACATACTGTCTCACAATAATTAACTCTTTTAAAATATCTATTTGTCCTTTAATTGCAGCTAAATGGAAAGGAATCCTCCCATCTTGATAAGAGACTAAGCAAACATTTGTATTCACTTGCAATAATAATTTTACAATCTCAGAGTAACCTTCAATAGAAGCCAGATGAAGAGGAGTCTGTCCCATATGAATCCACCTCTCTGCAAGTTTTGGTTTCTTATTGATAAGAGATCTAGTAAATTCAAAGTGACCAAGTAAAACTACTATGTGTAAAGGAGTCTTAGTAAAAGAAGTTAGAGAAACTTTGTGAAGGATGAGTGCATCCTTTTGGATCAATGTGTTCAAGGTATTCATACATCCAATAAAAGAGGCTTCATAGAGTGCTACTATATCCTCTTCTTCATCACGCCTTCTATCCATTCCTCACCAGTGATGTGAAAAGTAAAGAAACTTCAACAAGAAATTGGGGATTAACTAGAGTTGAGTACTAAGTAAACTACTAGAGAGGTGTGACCTTTGCTACCCATGGTCTCACTTTTAAAAGCTTCGCACTATAATATAAATACAATTCTGTTGCACATTTTGAATTAGCATAATAAAAATTGTTGTAAGAGTTTCACTTAGATGAACAACCAAGGTTACTTGGAAACTCGACCTAAATTGTCATACGTGTTCGCTTCCGGTTTTAAAAGCCCACTGCAATCGGACTTCTGACAAAAGTGCTTGCCATCTGATCACCCCAACTTTCCATATACATCGTTTTATGCTAAACGTCTTATTTTCACCAACAACCTTAAAGTCCAATTTCTTTTGGTTGACCTGAGGCCAAAACTCTGGCAGGTTCTTTAACATGCCCCCTGTACTTGCGCAGAGAACCATTGTTAATTAATGTTCTAGTAACAGTCGCCCGGTCTGCAGTTGGGTGAAGAACTGAGATTGAAAGGCAAAGTGAAGTCTTCCAGCCAAGGACTTGGGATATGCGTAAGGCTTGCCCAAAAATAGTTGGGCAAGTTCTCATTCAACTTAGGTGTGGGGCAGAGCATTATAGACAACAGTTTTAGAAAGAAACTTTTCACACTATCTTTTAACGCTAGTTACAGCTTCCCTTACAAAAATTTATGGACAAAAGTATTAGAAAGAAAGCATTGTAGACATGTATTGCCTAAGCTCTTGCAGTGCTCTCTATTCCCTTCTCTCTTTCTCTCTTTCTCTCTCTTCTCTTCAGAATCCACAAAAAAAAAAAAAAAAAAGTACATAATTAGTTGAGAAAACTTTTGTGAATTGTAAGTCGGTGTTGTTGCCACCCCGTATTTTCACTCTTCTGATCTGACAGATAAAGAGCACTTCATTATTCTTGGTTGTGATTGCCTTTGGGGGAATGTATTCAATATATAGTTCTTCCTCTCGATACATCTGGATTCTGTTGTCATAGCAGCAAAACTAGGGTCAACTGTTTTCTGTTCAATATAATGTTTTCTCTTCTATAGCAAGGATCATTTTTGGATTCTGTTGTCATAGCAGCAAAACAATGATAATTTTGTTTGTTTTAGGTACTCGGACTAAGTGATACCGTTGATTTTGTTCACAAATTATTGAAGGTAAGATCACAGTTGCACTTTCTTTTGGGTAAGTCATTATTATAGGGATATTTTGGCTTGCCGTGTAATCCAAATTAATCAATTGTGTAATTGATTCCATCTGGTGGATTAACTTGTATTTTTAATGGTACTTTCTAGATGGTGTATTATGTTCTATATCTGTTTCTTTAGGTTTGTTTCTATTCCTTTAAAAGAAATGAAAAGAAGTATTTTCCATGATCACTTTGTCACTCAATTTGCCTTCAACTGCTATTTACGGGATTGGCTAATGCAATCTGCACTAGAGATAGAAGTATTTATGAATTTAGAAAGCTAAACTTGGATGGTAGGCTAATCTTTGTCTGCGGAAGCCGTTTCAATGTTGAAGACTTTTTTTTATGTGGTTTGGCCTGTTTCAATTAGTCTAATATCCATAATTAACAAAGTTTTCCGCCATTTTGGTGGACCGCGTTTCTAGTGGGCCTGGTTTGTAATATTCTGTCCAGCCTAAAGAGTATTTGACCGACCCTGTTACTTTGTTTGGTACTGGTGTAAGGAAAGACTGTCTAAATTAGTAATAGTACTAGGAGCCACATAATCTACAGGAAGGGTTTTAGATGTTTTTAGAGCTGGTTACTACATTGTTTCTTCTTCGTAATTCATTTTTGTTAAACTTGAACTCTTGTTATTTATGCCAATTGGTTCCTTAGAAGGCTTGCATTTGTCTAACAGGAGGGTCTACCTGTAACTGTTGTGTGCCGCCGTCTAGTAAAGGAAGCTGTTCATGAGCGGCACTGTAAAGATAACGCACTACAAATGTCATTGTTTTCAGGCACAAGTAATACCAAAGGTCCTAACTTTGTTCTAGACAAGTATGTAGCTGCTGTCTTGGACACTTCTTTTCAGCGTTTATTGTTTTCAAATATTTTGATGAGCTCCGTATAGTCAGGTTGAATCAGACTTTGGATGCAGTTGTATAAAGCTGGTGGTCCAGTGTTTCAAAACGTTGAAACATGTAGGATTTGTTTTACTGGACTCCACTATTGACTGGTGTTTGGATTTCCCCATCTCTCTCAATTTAAGCTAAATTTATAGCTAACCTTTATGTTCAAGGTCAAATATCAAACATAGTATTGAAACTTAATTGTTCTTCTCATAGCTGGATAAAAGTTGCAAGAATTTCTTTAACAGATATGTTAGGATTTTGAAGTTGTAAAGTAGTATTGAAGTAGTTTTTAAAACCATAGAGTAATTTCTCACTCCCAAGGTTATTACATTTGTACGCTCCATTTAATGAAATATGAATATGCCATTTTCAAGTTAAAAATAAGTCTTGTTCAACTTATACTCTAATTAAATTAAAAAATCACTTAAAATAAATGACTTGAATAGAATGAATAATATAATTTGGGTCAAATTAATTTACAAGTATCACAGTATTTTGTAGATTTAGAATACATATATATACATGTTGGCATTAACTACATTTATTGTATAACTAGCGTAACTAATTTGAAGCCACGAGATTGGTGGATGTGAAAATTAGATAAACTAGCAAGTGTAGGTTTGTAATCCCACATCTTTAAGTCAAGTTAAAACCGTGTTTGTGCAATCACTAGCTTTTGGGAGCTTAAAATAAACCGAAATGGGTAAAAGACAAACAAGAAATAAACTAAAAAAATAACATCTAAGTTGATATTTGAAAATATGAAGTAAGTAAAAAGTGAAAAAATATCCTTAAAGAAAATAAAAGAGATACAAACTTATTAGTTTAATTATGTATTGTAAATTATTTGAAAATGAAAAAAGAAAGAAAGAAAGAAAGAAAGAAAGCACAACATAAGTTGTGTGCAACTTGGTTGTTGATGTCACAAAGATCTCAAGAAACTATCCCTTTTGGGTTAATTTAGTTTAGTAATTAGTTTGAATTTAAAATCAAATTCTAATAATTGGAACCAATGATTCAATCTAACTCTTAGGATAGAATATCATATTACTTGATCCAATACAAATGAAACATAGGGTGGTAAAAAATCACAATGTTAACAAGAAGCCCAAATCACTTCAAACTAATACAAGAAATAAAAGTTGAAATTAACTAGATATTCTCAGGATAAGAAACCTGTGACGGAGTAGATTTTGACTTGCATTTGAAAAAGCGTAACTTATTGATCACCCAAGAGAGTAGACGGATCACATGAATCAGCGCCACAGTCAAAATCAGCCCCAACAATATACGAAACTTAAGCACCCCGAAAAGACTACGAAGAACCGGTTCCGAAGTCACCATAAACACTGTTACAATATAGGTAAAGATGACAGTCACGATTGCGACGGACATGGCTGCTGTTAAAAACCACATGACCAACTTGCTCTTTAGGGGAAATCCACTAATGGCCAGCAGTACTACGAACATCGATGCCAAGAAAGAGATAGTATTGCTCCATATAAAGAGTAGGTAGTCAGCTTCGTCAGTAAAAGATAAGACCGCAGTGCCAGCGTGACATCCGCTTAGCGGAGAACTGGTATCATTCGTTAGCGGATGGCTTAGCGGACAAGAGGTGTCATTCATTGGAGTTGGTTGCCAAACGCCGCCAGGTGGGTTGGTCCCTGCTTGGAAAGACATGGTTGCTATTACAGTGGCTACCACCATCAATGTGCCACGCGTCTCTTCCAGCCAATTAGGATGGTATTTGAATGTTTTTAGAAAGTCTTGCCAGCATCTCCCACACCCTGGTCGAGTTGACCGTTCGGACTGCACCGGTGCTTCGTCAACAGGAACATGAATCGGCGTCGTTAGTGGGGAAGGATTTAGGTCTATAGATCTCCTAACCCCGGCCTCTTTTAGCATGTCTTGGATTTCATAAGATCTAAAATCCCTTGCATAGATCTCTAGGACGTCGAGAGCCGTGTTGCCATTTCTATTCACGGCATTAGCCTCCCTTTTCAGCTCCGTGATTGAAAGCAAGTATTTTATGGTCTGCATAAAAACAACAATAGATTGCTTTAGACAATTATTTACTAAAACTCTAAAAAATACTTCCGAAAACAAGAATGATACAATTATTGTACAAATTGCATAATATCAAGCAAAAAGCTGGTCAAGATATTTTAAATTTAAATCAAACATTCTTTGACTTATTTTATAGTTCTTATGTGACTGATACTAGAACTACCTTAGGTGAAAGGATATTTCCAATGATTGTTGGGTATGCATAAGAATGAAGCAATTTCTTGTGTTGGTTGTTCTTCCAACCCATTTCCTCTTATTGTAAAATTCGAATCTCCTTATTACCTACTATATAGAAAACTTATGGAAAAGAAAAATAAAAAAGAAAAAGGACAATTCAAAATATGGATACTATGATACTTCATATCTCACTAGCAAGAAATATGTTAAGAGACTAATAAAAATATTGTTAAGGTATCTTAATTTGCTTGAGCATCATAGCTAAATGCAATATGGTGTTGCCATCTTGGTCTTTGGCATGAAAAACAGTCGCTTACGTGTCGCCACTCTCCGCCACGCGCATCCGGAAGCGGCTGCCGGCCGGTTCAGGCGGTTCGGCCGAGTCAACTCGTTTTGATCGACTCGGCCGATTCAAACCGATATGGTCGGTTCGGTGTCCGACCGCCCGGTTCTACTGCCGATCGAGACGCGTTAGGGATCGCCAGAACATAGCCGACGCCCGAAGCCCAAACGGTGACCAAAAGAGGCTCACCGGTAGCCAGATATGGATTAAACCAGATCGGGTCGAAATCGGAAAAACCGATTCGACCGATTCGGCATCCGGTCGACCGGTTCTCCAGCCGGTCGAGACACCGCTGAGATCGTCTGTGGACGATCTATCTCCGACGCCATAGACGGTGGCGCACGGAGCCCTCTGGTGGGTCAAACTCGATTTGGGTCTATTCGGGTCGAACCCGAACAGGTGAAAACGCTGCCGTTTCTGGCGGATCTAGATAGCGGCGGAATCGTCCTGCCTGGCGGGTCCCAAATCTGGCCTCAGACCGTGACTGTGGCCAACGGTTGAGCTCAAATCTAGCTCGAAAATGAAGAATAAAACCCAAGTCGGAAAAATCCATTTTTGAGCAATTTCTATAGCTCATTGTTCTTCGAACACATATCCTCACATTTCAGAATTCATATATCGTTATTTCTATATACATTCCTTATGGAAAAGAAAAACGAAAAAGAGAACCAACATTTCACAACATAGATTCTATGATACTTCAAATCTTACTAGAAAGAAATATGTTGTTAAGGTACCTTAATTTGCTTAAGCATCACAGCCAAATGCAATATGGTGTTGCCATCTTGGTCTTTGGAAGCAAGGAACAATTCAGCAAAGTTAACAAATTCCACGAAGGACTTTAGAGCATCCAAATGATTATGTCGAACACATAAGTGCAATACACTATCTCCATCAAGATTTACTTGGATGGAGTCTTGTTTGACAATAATTAACTTTTTTAAAATAGCTACTCGTCCTCTAATTGCAGCTAAGTGAAGAGGAATCCGCCCATGTTGATCAGAGACTAAGCAAACGTCTGTATTCACCTGCAATAAAATTTTTACAATCTCAATATGACCCTCAGCAGAAGCTAGGTGAAGAGGAGTCCTTCCCAATGAATCCACCTCTTCTACGAGCTTTGGTTTCTTATTAACAAGAGCTATAGTAAATTCAAGGTGGCCAAGTAAAGCTACTATGTGTAAAGGAGTCTCACTGAAAGAAGAAAGTGAGACTTTGTGAAGGATGAGTGCATCCTTTTGGATCAATGTGTTCAAGGTATTCACACAACCAGTAAAAGAGGCTTCATAGAGTGTTACCAAATTTTCTTCTTCATCACGTCTTCTATCCATTCCTCACCAGTGATGTGAAAAGTAAAGAAACTTCAACAAGATATTGGGAATTTACTAGAGCTGAGTGCTGGGTGAACTACTAGAGAGGGGTGACCTTTACTACCCATGGTCTGACTTGGAACGATATATCAGAAGGCACATCGGTAGGAATCTAGGATGATGTCCATTAACGGATGATGTCCATTAACGCAGCATACGGCATCGAAAGTTAAGTCTGGTAGGCACAACGTAAATCGAGGAATTGGCCATGAAGTAAAGATTGAGAAGTAGCTAGGAAACAATCAATGTGTACATTTGCGCAAATCATTGTACGTTAGGGCAGGTTATTGGAATGACCTTGAAGTCCAAGTCTGGTCTTCCACACGGTTATAAATAAAGAGAAGGAGAAAGTTCATGGAGCATTGGGTCAGTCAAAAATTGAGAAAGACCGTGGGTAAACATGTCACTTTATTTTAACTGTTCTTTTGAAAAGAAAGGGGAGAAAAAAAGCAGAGAAAAGTTAAGTACGATTGGTACGATTGGTCTGCCTTGTTGCATGCTTTTGTCTCTCTCTCTTTTTTTTTTTTTTTTTTTTTTTTTTTATAAATAAAATAAATATTAGAAGACGGAGTGGAACTTGACCGTGAAGTCGTGGGTCAACGATATGGAAGAGGAGACTGGGAAAGGTTCACAGCAGCCCCACAATCTGATCCATTGCGCAAGGTTGGGAGCCACGTTTTTCGTTTAACAATGTCGGGATGTAAGCCTTTGTCTTGGGTTATTCAGCAAATATCCGTAGAAGAGAAACTTCATTTAAGACCTTGTGTGCATATGAGAGTTTCTTATAAAATTTCTGAAATAAAATTTAAACAAAAGAAAAATTTTTTAACCTTTAAGTTATTTTTCAGATCATACCTTTAATCTTTCTAACAAAACTTATTCAAAAACTTTAGATGAGAAGATATTCTTACCTTTTTAAAGCTTCGCAATTCTGTCGCACATTTTGAATTAGCATAATAAAAATTGTCAAAAGAGTTTCACTTAAATGAACAACCAACGAAATTGGACTTTAAGGTTATTGGTGAAAATAAGACGTTCAGCATTTACTTTGAAGGCCAAGGCTGGAAAGCACAAAACGAAGTACTTGGAGAGTTGGCGTGATCAGAAGGCCAAAACTCTGGCAGGTTCTTTCAAATGCAATCTGTACTTGCGCAGAGAATCATTGTTAATTACTGTTCTGGAAACAGTCGCCGGGTCTGCGGTGAGGTGAGAAGAAGTTTAGATCAAGAAGCCAAGAATAGACAACTGATAAGGAGTAAAGGAAGTAGGTGAGAACTCGGACTCGGATCAGTTGTGCTGTTGTATTCTCTCTTAACTCTTGCTGCTAAACAGTACAAAGGTAGTTTGGCTATATAAATACAAGAAACAAGAAGCTTCGAGAGAAAAAAAAAAGATGAGAAGGAAGACAATAAATGTCTAGGAGAGAGGAGACAAGAATGAGACAAAATAAACATCCAAAAAGAAACAAGTGGTCTTTGTTGAAGCACGTTGCTCTTCTGACATACTTTAACTTATACCCGCTTTCCATGGACTTTTCTGCAGTATCTGACCAATGGCACATCGAATTGCTTTCTTTTCCCTCTCTGTTGAGCTCTTTTCCAAGTGAAGTTACGCCTTCTTTCTTGCTGAGCAGGACTCCTTCGAGACTTTTCTTGATGCATTGACTAGGTGAAGAACTGAGATTGACAGGCAAGGGAAGTCTTCAAGTCTAGGACTTGGGACATGCGCATGGGTTGCCCAAAAATAGTTGGGCAAGTTCTCATTCAAGCTAGGTGTAGCGCACAGCATTATAGACAACGGTTTTAGAAAGAAACTATTCACACTATCCTTTAAGGCCAGTTACAGCTTCCCTTCCAAAAATTTATAGACAAAAGTCTTAGAAAGAAAGCATTATAGACATGTATTGCCTAAGCTCTTGCACTGCTCTGTATTTCCTTTCTTTCTTTTTGTCTCTTCTCTTCGGAATCCACCAAAGAGTGCATAATTAGTAGAGGAAGCTTTTGCAAATTGTAGATGGGTGTTGTTGCCGCCCCATATCTTCACTCTTTCGATCTGACAGATAGAGAGCTCTTCATTATTATTGGTTGAGATTGCCTTTGGGGGTATGTGTTCAATATATAGTTCTTCCCCTTGATACATTTGGATTTGACGCTTTCACTTCTATAGCGAGGATCATTTTTGGATTCTGTTGTCATAGTAGCAAAACAATGATAGGTTATGTTTGTTTTAGGTACTCGGACCTAGTGACGCTGTTGATTTTGTTCACATAATTATTGAAGGTAAGATCACGCCTTGCATTTTCTTTTGGATAAGTCATTATTATAGGGATATTTTGGCTTGCTGTGTAATCTAAATTTATTAATTGTGTAATCGATCCCATCTGGCGGACTATACTTGTATTTTTTAATGGTTACTTTATACATGGTATATTGTGTTCTTTTCTGTTTCTTTAGGTTCTATTTCTATCCTCTTTGGGTCTATTTTTCTCAAGTTTAAAAGAAAGGAAAAGAAGTGTCTTTTCCATGATCACTTAATCACACGTTTCCCCTTCAACTGCTATTAACGGGATTGACTAATGCAATCTGCACTAGAGATAGAACTATTTATGAGTTTAGCAAGCTAAACTCAAATGGGAGGCTTCTCTTTGTCTGTGGAAGCCGTTTCAATGTCGAAGACTGCTTTTAAGTGGCTTGGCTTGTTTCAATTAGTGTAATATCCATACTTAACAAAGTTTTCCACCGTTTTGGTGGACCGCGTTTCAAATGGGTGTTGTTTCTTATATTCTGTCCAGCAAAAAGAGAATTTTGACTGACTCTGTTATTTTGTTTGGTACTGGTATAAGGAAAGACTGTCTAAATTAGTGATATTACTAAGAGCCACATAATCTACAGTGAGGGTTTGAGATGTTTGTAGAACTGGTTACTACATTGTTTCTTCTTCGTAATTCATTTTTGTTAAACTTGGAGTCTTGTTATTTATGTCAATTGGTTCCTTAGAGGGCTTGCATTTGTCTAACAGGAGGGTATAATCGTAACTGCTGTGTGCCGCCGTCTAGTAAAAGAAGCTGTTCGTGAGCGGCACTGTAAAGATAACTGCACTGCAATTGTCCTTGTTTTCAGGCACAAGTAATACCAAAGGTCCTAACTTTTTTCTACACAAGTATGTAGCTGCTGTCTCGGACATTTCTTTTGAGTGTTTTTGTTTTCAAATGTTTTGATGAGCTCCATGTAGACAGGTTGAATCAGACTTTGGGTGCAGTTGTATGAGGCTGGTGGTCCAGTGTTTCAAAAAGTTGAAACACGTAGGATTTGTTTTGACTTGTGTTTGGATTTGCCCAGCTCTCTCAATTAAAGCTAAATTGATAGCAAACCTTTACGGTCAAGGTCAAATATGGAACTTGTTATTGAAACTTAGTTTGTTCTTCTCATAGTTGGATAAAAGTCGCAAGAGTTTCTTTATCAGGTATGTTTACTATTTTGAAATTATAAAGTAATACTGAATTTGTTTTTTAAACCATAGAGTAACTTCTCTCACTCCAAAGGTTATTATATTTGTACATTTCATTTAATGAAATGTGAATATGCCATTTTCAAGTTAAAAATAAGTTTTATTCAACTTATACTTTAGTTAGATTATGAAATCACTTAAAATAAATGATTTAAAATAGAGTGAATGATATAATTTGAGTTAAGTAAATTTGCAAACGTCATAGTATTTTATAGAGTTATAATACAATATATATATATATATGTAACCAATTTGAGGTCAAGATTATTAAAACCATCAGCAAGATTGGTGCTAGTGAAAATTAGGCAAACTAGCAAGTGTTGATTTGTAATCCTAGGTCTTTATAGCTAAGTTAAAATTGTGTTTGTGCAATCACTAGGTTTTGGGAGTTCAAAATAAACTGAAATGGGAAAAAAACAAACAAGAAATAAACTAAAAAAGTAATAATTAAGATAATCTTTGATAATATAAAGAAAGAAAAAGGTGAAAGATTAACTTTAAAGAAAATAAAAGAAATATAAACTTACTTGTTCAATTATGTATTGTAAATTATCTAAAAGTGAAGAAAACACAATATAAGTTGTGTGCAAATTGGTTCTCAATTTCACTAAGATCCCAAGTAACTATCCATTTTGGTTTAATTTAGTTTAGTAATTAGCTTGAATTTAATTTCAAATTCTTAAAATTGGAACCAATGATTTAATCGAATTCTTAGGATAGAATATTATGTTACTTCATCCAATACAAACAAAATATAGGGTCGTGAAAAACTACAATGTTAACAGCAATCCCAAATCACTTTAAACTGGTACAAGAAATAAAACTTAAAATAGACTAGATATTCACCGGATGAGAAACCTGTGACGGAGGAGATGTTCTCTTGCATTTGAAAAAGAGTAACTTATTGATCACCCAAGAGAGTAGACGGACCACCCAGGAGAGTAGACGGACTATATGAATCACCGCGACAGTCACGATCAGCCCCAAAAAGATATATAATACATGCATCTTCGTCAAAAAATCATCAAGACCCGGACTCATAGTCACCATACCCGCTGCTATAATATAGGTAAAGCAGACAGACACGATTGCGATGGACATGGCTACTGTTAAAAACCATATGACCAACTTGCTTTTCAGGGGAAATCCACTAATGGCCAACAGTACTACGGACATCGATGCCAAGAAAGAGATGGAATTGCTCCATATAAAGACGTCGTAGCGATCATCAGAATAAGATAAAACCGCAGTGCCAGCGTCACAACGTTCTTGCTTACACACGGGATCTTGCCTTTTAGTTGTAGTTGCTTGCCAAACGCCGCCAGGTGGGTTGGTCCCTGCTTGGAAAGACATGGTTGCTATTACAGTGGCTACTACCATCAATGTGCCACGCGTCTCTTCCAGCCAATTACGATGGTATTTGAATGTTTTTAGAAAGTCTTGCCACCATCTCCCACACCTTGGTCGGGTTGATCGTTCGAACTGCACTGGAGCTTCGTCAACAGGAACATGAATCGGCGTCGTTAGGTCTATAGATCTCCTAACCCCGGCCTCTTTTAGCATGTCTTGGATTTCATAAGATCTAAAGTCCCTTGCATAGATCTCTAAGACGTCGAAAGCCGTGTTGCCAACTCTATTCACGGCATTAGCCTCTTTTTTCATCTCCGAGATTGAAAGCAAGTATTTTATGGTCTGCATAAAAATACCAATAGATTGCTTTAGACAATCATTTACTAAAACTCTAAAAAACATTTCAGAAAACAACAACAATACACTCACTCTACAAATTGCATAATATAAAGCAAAAAGCTAGTCAAAATATTTTAAATTTGAATCAAACACTCTTTGACTTATTTTATAGTTCTTAGGTGACCGATACAAGAATTGCTTTAGACGAAGAGATATTTCTTATTATTGTTGGGTATGCATAATAATGAAGCAATTTCTTCTGCTCATTGTTCTTCGAACATATATCCTCACATTTCAGAATTTATATCTCGTGATTTCCATATACATTCCTTATGGAAAAGAAAAACGAAAAAGAGAACCAACATTTCACAACATGAATGCTATGATACTTCAAATCTTACTAGAAAGAAATATGTTGTTACGGTACCTTAATTTGCTTAAGCATCACAGCCAAATGCAATATGGTGTTGCCATCTTGGTCTTTGGAATCAAGGAACAATTCAGCAAGGTTGACAAATTCCACTAAGGACTTTAGAGCATCCAAATGATTATGTCGAACACACAGGTGCAACACACTATCTCCATCAAGATTCACTTGGATGGAGTCTTGTTTGACAATAACTAACTCTTTTAAAATAGTTACTCGTCCTCTAATTGCAGCTAAGTGAAGAGGAATCCGCCCATGTTGATTAGAGACTAAGCAAACATTTGTATTCGCTTGCAATAAAAATTTTACAATCTTGATGTGACCCTCAGCAGAAGCTAGGTGAAGAGGAGTCCTTCCCAATGAATCCACCTCTTCTGCAAGCTTTGGTTTCTTATCGACAAGAGCTCTAGTAAATTCAAGATGGCCAAGTAAAGCTACTATGTGTAAAGGAGTCTCACTAAAGAAGAAAGTGAGACTTTGTAAAGGATGAGTGCATCCTTTTGGATCAATGTGTTCAAGGTATTCACACATCCAGTAAAAGAAGCTTCATAGAGTGCTACCAAATTCTCTTCTTCATCATCGTGCCTTCTATCCATTCCTCACCGGTGATGTGAAAAGTAAAGAAACTTCAGCAAGAAATTGGAGATTTACTAGAACTGAGTGCTGGGTGAACTACTAGAGAGGGGTGACCTTTACTACCCAAGTCTCACTTGGAACGATATATCAGAAAGCAAATGGGTTAGAATCTAGGATGATGCCCATTGACGCAGCACACGGCAACGACAGTTAAGTCTGGTAGGCACAACGTAAATCGAGGAATGGCCCTGAAGTCAAGATTGAGAAGGAGCAAGGAAACAATCAGTGTTTACATTTGCGCAAATCATTGTACGTTAGGGTAAGTTATGGGAATGACCTTGAAGTCCAAGTTTAGTCTTCCAGACGGTTATAAATAAAGAGAAGGAGAAAGTTCAGGGAGCATTGAGTTCAGTCAAAAATTGAGAAAGACCTTGGGTAAACATGTCACTGTATTAAACTGCTCTTTTGAAAAGAAAAGGGAGACAAAAGTTCTTGTAGTTCCGAGGGGAATCTCAAGTAAAGTTGCTCTAAGCTTGAGAAAAAAACAGAAAAGTTGAAGTAGCACACGTCGTACGCTTTATTTCCTTGAGGACGATTGGTACGATTGTTACGATTGGTCTCCCATGTTGTATGCTTTTGTCTCTCTCTCTCTCTCTTTTTTAAAGATAAAATAAATATTACAAGACGAAGTGGAAAGGTTCACAGCAGCCCCACAGTGTGATCAATTGCGAAAGGCTGGGAGCCACGTTTTTGGTTTAACCTTTGTCTTGGGTTACTCATCAAATAAGAGTTCGATAGAAGAGAAACTTCATTAAAAACCTTATGTACATATAAGAGTTTCTTATAAAAATTTTGAAGTAAAATTTAAATACAAGAAATATTCTTTAATCTTTTAAGTTATTTTTCAGATCATACCTTTAATCTTTCTAACAAAACTTATTCAAAAACTTTAGATGAGAGGATATTCTAACCTTTTTAAAGCTTCGCACTGTAATATAAATACAATTCTGTCGCACAATTTGAATTAGCTTAATAAAAATTGTCAAAATAGTTTCACTTAAAATGAACAACCAACGAAATTGGACTTTAAGGTTATTGGTGAAAATAAGACGTTCAGCATAAAAACCAAGTACCTGGAAAGTTGGTGTGATCAGAAGGCCAAACTCTGGCAGGTTCTTTCACATGCACTCTGTAACAGTCGCCGGGTCTGCAATTAGGTGAGAAGAAGTTTAGATCAAGAAGCTAAAGAATAGACAACCGATAAGGAGTTAAAGGAAGTCGGTGAGAACTCGAACTCGGACTCGAATCAGTTGTGCTGTCGTATTCTCTCTTAACTCTTGGAACTAAACAATACAAAGGTATGTTCGGCTACTTATAAATATGAGAGCAAAAAAAAGATGAGAAGGAAGACAATAAATATCTAGGAGAGAGAAGAAAAATAAACATCCAAAAAGAAACAAGTGGTTTTTGTTGAAGCACGTTGCTCTTCTGACATACTTTAAATTCTACACGCTTTCCATGGACTTTTCTGCAGTATCTGAACAACGGTACATCAAATTGCTTTCTTCCTTCTCTGTTGAGCTCTTTTCCGAGTGAAGTTACGCCTTCTTTCATGCTTGCTGAGCAGGACTTCTTCGGGACTTTTCTTGATACATTGACAAGGTGAAGATCTGAGAATGACAGGCACGTGGAGTGTTCCAGTCTAGAACTTTGGACATGTGTATGGGTTGCACAAAAATAGTTGGGCAAGTTCTCATTCAAGCTAGGTGCAGCGCACAGCATTATAGACAACGGTTTTAGAAAGAAACTATTCACACCATCTTTTAAGGTCAGTTACAGCTTTCCTTCCAAAAATTTATAGACAAAAGTTTTAGAAAGAAAGCATTATAGACATGTATTGCCTAAGCATTATTGTTTTCAGATATTTTGATGAACTCGACATAAACAGGTTGAATCAGACTTTGGATGCAGTTGTATGAAGCAGATGGTCCAGTGTTTCAAAAAGTTAAAACATGTAGGATTTGTTTTGACTTCTGTTCGTATTTGCCCAGTTTTCTCAATTTAAGTTAAATTGATAGCAAAACTTTTCGCTCAAGGTCAAATATCAAACTTCGTATTGAAACTTAGTTTGTTTTTCTCATAGTTGCATAAAAGTTGCAAGAATTGCTTTAGTTGGTATGTTTACGATTTTGAAGTTATAAGATAGTATTGAATTAGTTTGTTAAACCATAGAATAACTTCTCTCACTCCAAAGGTTACTATATTTGTACACTCCATTTAATGAAATTTAATGAAATGTGAATATGTCATTTTCAAGTTAAAAGTAAGTTTTATTCAACTTATGCTTTAATTAGATTATGAAATTATTTAAAATAAGTGACATAGAATAGAGTGGATAATATAATTTAAGTCAAGTAAATTTATAATTGTCACGGTATTTCGTAGACTTATAATACACACACACACACACACACACACACCCACACACATGTTGGCATTAACTAAATTTATCATGTAATTAGTGTGACCAATTTGAGGCCAAGATTATTGAATCCATAAACAAGATTGTATTTAGATAAAATAGCAAGTTAGATTTGTAATCCCACATCTTTATGGTCAAGTTAAAATTGTGTTTGTGCAATCACTAGCTTTTGGGAGCTAAAGTAATTGAAATGGAAAGGACAAACAAGAAATAAACTAAAAGAATAACAATTAAGATAATCTTTGATAATATAAACAAAGTAAAAGGTGAAAGAATAATCTTAAAGAAAATAAAAGAGATATAAACATACTAGTTCAATTATGTATTGTAAATAATCTTAAAATGAAGAAAACACAGCATAAGTTTTGTGCAAATTGGTTCTCTAGTTCACAACGATCCCAAATAACTATTTCTTTTGGATTAATTTAGTTTAGTAATTAACTTGAATTTATTTTAGATTCTAATAATTGAAACCAATGATTCAATCTAATTTTTAGGATAGAATAGCATGTTACTTGATCCAATACAAATGAAACAAAATTTGATCCAATAAAAAACCACAATGTTAACAGGAAGCCCAAATCACTTCAAACTAATACAAGAAATAAAAGTTGAAATTAACTAGATATTCTCCAGATAAGAAACACGCGATGGAGCCTATGTTCCCTTGCATGTGAAAACGAGTAACTTCTTGATCACCCGAAAGAGTAGACGGATCACCCAGGAGAGTAGACGGATCACCCAGGAGAGTAGACGGACTAGCCAAGAGAGTAGACGGATTACATGAATCACAACGACAGTCAAGATCAGCCCCAACAAGATGTAGAGTACATGCATCTTGTCCAAAAAAATTTCAAGACCCGGACTCGAAGATGACACCATACCCGCTGCTACAAAATAGGTAAAGATGACAGCCACGATTGCGATGGACATCGCTGCTGTTAAAAACCATATGACCAACTTGCTCTTTAGGGGAAATCCACTAATGGTCAACACTACTACGGACATCGATGCCAAGAAAGAGATGGTATTGCTCCATAAGTATCTTGCATGATTTCGTCATTTTCTTTCCTGATTATTTCCTCCACATGCAATCTAATAAAAAACCAGAGGGAAGAAAGAAAAGAAAAAAATCATTATATGATTCTCCTCTATGTTAGCAACACCTGTAGTCATCTGATTTAGCAGAAGAACAGTACTTGCATTGTAATACTGTTGTATTCTGTCCTTCTTGATTTATTGCTGTGTGTTCAATGGTGTTGCAGTTGGATGTAAAAGCAGCCAAACGAGCTATACTTGACGGTATTGAATCACTTTTGGGAATCTGTTTTGATAGTTGCTATCAATGATTTCCCATTAGAAATTTATGTATCCTCTTGCTTATTATATAAGGATTCTAATTTGGAATTTTCTTTTTCCTTACATAGGTTTTCGAAAAACTGATGAAGCACTTCTTCAAGAGAGTGTTGCTGGTAAAGATCATTACTTAAAACTTAAGTTCTCAACTTTAATCTTTAATCTTTTCAAATTTTAATCTTTTCAAATAATTTGCCCTTGAAAGTGTAATTTTTCTCTGAATTAAGAAATAGTCAAACGAAAGATTCTGCTTTATAAGATTTAATTTGACGTACCTATCAATAGACAAATGCTGCTGTGACTCAATATTTGAATTATAAACCGGATTTAGTAGTTTGGAGATGTGAGGCTCTAAGCTAGTACCTTTATTAATTTGAAGCGACTATGAAGCATCAATTCTTTTGTTAATTAACATCAGAAAGCTTTACAGCTTTTTCTCGTGGAGTGAACTTAAAATTTTTCTTAGTTATGCGAACTTGTTCTTGTTGCCTGCTAGCTCAATCAATTTTACTGAATAATATTCTTTTCTTTCACTTCATCATCCTGTGAACCGCATATTGTATGCTGGATCTGTATCAGGTCATTTATTATTATTATTATTATTATTTTCATTGTTTCTAGTTTTAGAATTCATCATACTAAGGGCTCAAATTGCATAATGTTTTACTTGGAAATGTGTTCTCACCCCTTGTGCTTTATACATTTTTTATCAGGGGGTTGGCAGGATGGTGCAACTGCTGTGTGTGTTTGGGTGATGGGACAAACGGTTAGTTTGCAATTATCGACCTTCTTATACTGTTCTGCTAAAATTAGGAAGGTTAAATATTAAATATTTGTTCAGATAGTGCTTAGCAAGTTGTCTTTCATATTTTAAGATATAGTTAATATAACATTATAGAATTGTTAGAACTCATATTGATCTAGTGTTCTTTGATATCATTATTAATGGTATAAGATTTTTTTATTGTGTGACTCTTGGAAGTGTTGCCTTTTTAATTTTGCGTAATGGTTTAGTTGCATAATAGTTATGGGCTTAATTTCATATTAGTGTACAAGTTGTATTACTTGTAAATTGGAATAGTTTTTGGATTGTGACATTAGACATCTTATCAATGACAAAAGTGTTCGTGACTTGCTTTCTGCATTGCATTAATATCTTTTTGCCACATGCTATGATGGTTGATACTTGTATGTAGGTTGGTATTCTATGTTCGTTTTCATACTTCCACTGTGATAGAACTGTTTGCAAGTTGGAAAGAGAGACTTAATTGTTGTCAGAAATGTGAAGACTGATGGAGAGTTCCTTTTTGCACTATATGGGTAATTTGGTGTGGAAAGAGTAGTCTGCTTTCATCTTGTAGAGTTGAGTGGAAGTGATGAAGAGCTGAATGGAAACTTTCTTTAAGTTATTTCCTTTGGCTTATTGTTTAAATGGTGTGTGCTTTGAGAAGTTTATATTGCATTCATTTTTTGATTTCATAGCTGTTCTAATTTATGTGTGTTCTAGTTGTCCTGCACGATTCTTTCTTCCTTTAATACAAATTTATTACTTAATAAAAGAGATAACTGCTGATGGAAATTCAAGGCAAAAGTGTCTCAATTATCTTCTTTTGCTTCAGCTGACAAAATTAGTATTAAGTAAAAATGTTGTATCCTAGTCATAGGATGTTTTTAAGTACTTCAGAAAGAAGGAGAAAAGGCATCACCTTGCCTACAAGCCTAGTTATTAGTTATTTTTAAGAGGCACTCTTCTCTATCTCTATCTAGGTTATCACTGGCATCAAGATGAGAAATGAATTTTTTTTTCCCAATCTTTAGAAAGACTTCTTTCTCAGCTAAAACCCAGGCTATATACTTTTCAGAGGTGGGACTAATACTTTTGCTTATTCTGAGTTTCTATCTCCCTCCCCTCTTTCTCTCTGTCTCAATGGGGCTGAGATGGGTTAAGATCATGATGGTTGTATAATTGAAGAAAGAAACATCCGGCTAATGTATGTTATCCCAAGTTATATGCCATGCAGGCTTTGTTTGCTTCTTCGTTAGATGTACAAATGACGCAATGTGGCAGACATAAGATCATGGAGATTGCATAAACAAGGACAATAAAAATCTGGTTTACATTGCATCTGGATATATGCCATGTAAGTATTTAATACCGTTTTCTAAGATGTCTGATGAACCAAGTAAGTTTTTGGTGCATTTTGAGGACATCTGTAGATAAATGCCCTTGGCTTCTTGCAAATGGATGATGGGCTAACACTATTTTAACTGAGCGTTTTTCCACAGTGAACATTGTATACATTACATTAGCATTAGCATCTGGATATATGCCATGCAACTATTTAATACTGTTTTCTAAGATGTCTGATGAACCAAGAAAGTTTTTGGTTCATTTTGAAGACATCTGTAGATAAATGCCCTTGGCTTCTTTCAAATGGATGATGGGCTAATGCTATTTTAACTGAACGTTTTCCCCACAGTGATAATTGTATACATTACATCTATTGCTAATGTACCTTGGTTAGTCTTATTTCGTTTTTCTACAACGTTTTGTGTTGTATTGAAATCTCTTAACGTTTTCTATAATGTTTTTCTATACGTTTTGTGTTTTGCTAATGTACCTTGTGTTCTCTGCTTATGAATGTATTGAAATCTCTTAATTGATACTGCTAATTGTTGTGTAGGTTTTTGTTGCTAATGTTGTTGGGGATGCAAAAGCAGTGTTAGCACGATCATCTGCTATTGATGGATTGAAGAATGAGTCAGATGGAGGAAGTTCGCTGAAGGCTATTGTTCTGACTAGGGAACACAAAGCCATCTATCCTCTGGAGCGTGCTCGCATTCAGAAGGTAAGGACTGAATGCACTACAGAAAGATACAGGGTTCAGAAGCAAGCAGCATATATATAATTTACAGTAAAGTTGCGGCATTGTAGTCACTATCCATATTCCCTTTCATTTCTTGAAGCCTCTGGAGTGTATTCATTTCTGTTGTTCTATCCTATGGGAAATATGAAACTAAGTTAAAGCATGAAAAATGTTAAGAAGTGGACAAAAGCGGGAACCTTTATTTTAAAGTCTGGAGGATAATATGGTACTTCGAGAAAACTTCTTCCAGTTTATTGTGAGTTGTTCCTATTTATATGTTGACTGTCTATGAATCTACTTTGAACTCCTATCATCTGCACTTGTGTGTTACTTCCTATCATCTGCACTTCTGATAACACAGAAGACTTATCAGGCTGGTGGTACAATAAGTTCGAATGGCCGATTACAGGGGCGGCTAGAAGTTTCACGAGCCTTTGGGGATCGTCAGTTCAAAAAGGTTTGTAACTCCTATCTTTTCAGAATACCATCATATGTAGTCTTATGATTTCTTATTTTGTATTTTGGCTCAAGAATTTCCTATCTGGCTGCCTTGAGAAAGTTCCAACCCTGTGGCTATTTTTTATATTTTTATTTTTATTTTATTTTTGAAGAGCTCAACTAAATGAAAATTGCTGGCATATAAGCATGCAACCTCCTACTCTCTTCTCTTTCCCTCCCTCGCTTGTATATAGTTATATGGTCATTATTGGTGCCACAGTAAGGCATCTGAATGATACAAATAGGTTTCCATAGGGAAGCAGTATTTGGAATTCAAACATAGTGTGACTAGTTTCTTTATAAACCTCTTTTCCATAATGCTCTGGCCTTGCTGGGGAAAGATTTGAACTGGCAAACTTTTTCAAGGTGAAAGAAAGCTAACTTCTAGTTAGCTCATAGATATTTTGAAACCCATAGGCTCTTAATCTATATGAGGTAAGCAGAATGGGCCAGACAATGAAGTCTTCCAACCCATAAAAAAACTTTAAACCAAAAAAATAAAAGAGTTTCACTCAAATGAACAACCAAGGTTACTTTGAATCTCAAGCTAAATTGTCATAAATGTTCGCATCTGGTTCTGAAAGCCCACTGCAATATGACTTCTGACAAAGTGCTTGCCATCTTACGACACCAACTTTCCAAATGCATCGTTTTTATGCTGTTCAGCCTTGGGCTTCAATGTAAAGCTGAACGCCATCTTTTCACCAATAACCTTAATGTACAATTTCGTTGGTTGGGATGAGACCGAAACTCTTGCAGGTTCTTTCACATGCACTCTGTATTTCCGTGGAGAACCATTGTTAATTAGTGTTCTAGTAACAGTGGCTGCGTCTGCAGTTAGGTGAAGAACTGAGATTGAAAGACAAGTGAAGTCTGGCTTGCCCACAAATAGTTGGGCAAATTCTCATTCACCCTAGGTGCACGGCAGAGCATTATAGACAACAGTTTTAGAAAGAAACTATTCACACTAAGTTTTAACGCCAGTTACAGCTTCCCTTTGAAAACATTATAGACAGTTTTTAGAATGACAGCATTATAGACGTTTATTGCCTAAGCTCTTGCGCTGCTCTCTATTCCCTTCTCTCTTTCTCTCTTTACTTTTCAGAATCCACCAAAAAAGTACGTAACTGGTTGAGGAAACTTTTGTGAATTGCAGGTGGGTGTTGTTGCCACCCCAGATTTTCACTCTTTCGATCTGACAGATAGAGAGCACTTCATTATTCTTGGCTGTGACGGCCTCTGGGGGGTATACGTTCAATATATAGTTCTTCCTCATGATACCTCTGGATTTAGTGTTTTCACTTTTATAGCAAGAATTATGTTTGGATTCTGTTGTTATAGCCGCAAATGATACGTTTTATTTGTTTTAGGTATTTGGACCAAGTGATGCTGTTGATTTTGTTCACAAATTATTAACGGTAAGATCACACCTTGCACTTTCTTTTGCATAAGTCATTATTATGGGGGTATTTTGGCTTGCCGTGTAATCTAAATTAATCAATTGTGTAATTGATCCCATCTGGTGGACTATACTGGGTTTTTTTAATGGTTACTTTATATCTGGTGTATTATGTTGTGTATATGTTTCTTTAGGTTCCATTTCTATTCTCTTTGGGCCTTTTTTTCTCAAGTTTAGAAGAAAGGAAAAAAAATGTCTTTTCCATGATCACTTTATCACACAACTTGCCTTCAACTGCTATCAACGGGATTGGCTAATGCCTTCTGCACTAGAGATAGAAGTATTTATGAGTTTAGCAGGCTAAACTTAGATGGGAGGCTTATGTGTCTGTGGAAGCCGTTTCAATGTCGAAGGCTGCTTTTAAGTGGCTTGGCTTGTTTCAATTAGTGTAAAACTTAACAAAGTTTTCCACCGTTTTGGTGGACCGCATTTCAAGTGGGTGCTGTTTATTATATTCTGTCCAGCAAAAAGAGTATTTGACTGACCCTGTTATTTTGTTTGGTACTGGTATAAGGAAAGACTGTCTAAATTAGTGATGGTACTTGGAGCCACGTAATCTACAGTGAGGGTTTGAGATGTTTTTAGAACTGGTTACTACATTGTTTCTTCTTCGTAATTCATTTTTGTTAAACTTAGACTCTTGTTATTTATGTCAATTGGTTCCTTAGAAGGCTTGCATTTGTCTAACAGGAGGGTCTACCTGTAACTGTTGTGTGCCGCCGTCTAGTAAAGGAAGCTGTTCGTGAGCGGCACTGTAAAGATAACTGCACTACAATTGTCATTGTTTTTAGGCACAAGTAATTCGAAAGGTCCTAACTTTGTTCCACATTAGTATGTAGCTGCTGTCTCGGAGATTTCTTTTCAGGTTTATTGCTTTCAAATATTTTGATAAACTTCATATAGACAGGTTCAATCAGACTTTGGATGCTGTTGTATGAAGCTGACGGTCCAGTGTTTCAAAAGGTTGAAACATGTAGGATTTGTTTTGACTTGTGTTTGGATTTGGCCATCTCTCTCAATTTAAGCTAAATTGATAGCAAACCTTTACGGTCAAGGTCAAATATCAAACTTAGTATTGAAACTTAGTTTGTTGTTCTCATAGTTTGATAAAGGTTGCAAAAATTTCTTCAACAGGTATGTTTACGATTTTGAAATTATAAAGTAGTACTAAATTAGTTTTTTTAAACCATAGAGTAACTTATCTCACTTTAAAGGTTATTATATTTGTACACTTCATTTGATGAAATGTGAATATTCCATTTTCAAGTTAAAAATAAGTTTTATTCAACTTATGCTTTAGCTAGATTATGAAATCATTTAAAGTAAATGACTTAGAATAGATTGAATAATATAATTTGAGTTAAGTAAATTTGCATCGTCATAGTATTTCATAGACTTATAATACATATATATGTTGGTATTAACTAAATTTATCGTGCAACTAGTGTAACCAATTTGAGGCCAAGATTATTGAATCCATTAGTAAGATTGGTGCATATGAAAATTAGGCAAAATAGCAAGTTAGATTTGTATTGCCGCATCTTTTTAGTCAAGTTAAAATTGTGTTTGTGCAATCACCAGCTATTGGGAGCTAAAATAAACTGAAATGGGGAAAATACAAACAAGAAATAAGGTAAAAAAATAACAATTAAGGTAATCTTTGATAATACTAAGAAACTAAAAGAGAAACATACTAGTTCAATTATGTACTGTAGATTATCTAAAATGAAGAAAATGATTAACATAAGTTGTGTGCAAATTGGTTCTCAATTTCACAAAGATCCCAATTAACTATCCCTTTTGGTTTAATTTAGTTTAATAATTAGCTTGAATTTAATTTCAAATTCTTAAAATTGGAACCAATGATTCAATCGAAATTTTAGGATAGAATATTATATTACTTGATCTAATACAAACGAAATATAGGGTGGTGAAAAGCTACAATGTTAACAGCAATCCCAAATCACTTCAAACTGATACAAGAAATAAAACTTGAAATAGACTAGATATTCACTGGATGAGAAACCTGTGACGGAGCATATGTTCCCTTGCATTTGAAAAAGAGTAACTTATTGATCACCCAAGAGACTAGACGGACCACCCAGGAGAGTAGACGGACTAGCCAAGAGAGTAGACGGACTACATGAATCACAACGACAGTCAAGATCAGCCCCAACAAGATATAGAATACATGCATCTTCTCCAAAAAATTATCAAGACCCGGACTCGGAGATGACACCATATACGCTGCTACAATATAGGTAAAGATGACTGCCACGATTGCGATGGACATGGCTGCTGTTAAAAACCATATGACCAACTTGCTCTTTAGGGGAAATCCACTAATGGTCAACAGTACTACGGACATCGATGCCAAGAAGGAGATGGTATTGCTCCATAAAAAGACGTCGTAGCGGCCATCAGAATAAGAAAAAATCGCAGTGCCAGCGTGACAATTGTCTAGCGGACAAGAGGTATCATTCGTCGGAGTTGATTGCCAAACGCCGCCAGGTGGGTTGGTCCCTGCTTGGAAAGACATGGTTCCTATTACAGTGGCTACTATCATCAATGTGTTTCGCGTCTCTTCCATCCAATTACGATGGTATTTGAATGTTTTGAGAAAGTCTTGCCACCATCTCCCACACCTTGGTCGAGTTGACCGTTCGGACTGTACTGGAGCTTCATCACCAGCGGCATCAATCGGCGTCGTTAGTGGGGAAGGATTTAGGTCTATAGATCTCCTAACCCCGGCCTCTTTTAGCATGTCTTGGATTTCATAAGATCTAAAATCCCTTGCATAGATCTCTAGGACGTCGAGAGCCGTGTTGCCAACTCTATTCACGGCATTAGCCTCCTTTTTAAGCTCCGAGATTGAAAGCAAGTATTTTATGGTCTGCATAAAAACAACAATAGATTGCTTTAGACAATCATTTACTAAAACTCTAAAAAACACTTCAGAAAAGAACAACAATAAACTTATTGTACAAATTGCATAATATCAAGCAAAAAGCTAGTCAAGATATTTTAAATTTAAATCAAACATTCTTTGACTTATTTTATAGTTCTTATGTGACCTATACAAGAACTACCTCAGGTGAAGGGATTTTTCCTAGATTGTTAGGTATGCATAAGAATGAAGCAATTTCTTTTGTTTGTTGTTCTTCCAACCCATATCCTCGTATTGTAAAATTCAAATCTCGTTATTACTATATACAAACTTATGGAAAAGAAAAATGAAAAAGAAAAAGGACAATTCAAAATATGGATACTATGATACTTCATATCTCACTAGCAAGAAATATGTTAAGAGACTAATAAAAATATTGTTAAGGTACCTTAATTTGCTTGAGAATCACAGCTAAATGCAATATAGTGTTGCCATCTTGGTCTTTGGAGTTAAGGAACAATTCATCACGGTTAACAAATTCTACTAAGGACTTTAGAGCATCCAAATGATTATGTCGAACGCACAAGTGCAACACACTATCTCCATTGAGGTTCACCTTGATGGAGTCTTGTCTCACAATAATTAACTCTTTTAAAATATCTACTTGTCCTCTGATTGCAGCTAAGTGGAGAGGAATCCGCCCATGCTGATCAGAGACTAAGCAAACATCTATATCCACTTGCAATAATACTTTTACAATTTCAATGTAACCCTCAGCAGAAGCTAGGTGAAGAGGAGTTCGTCCTAGTGAATCCACCTCTTTTGCAAGTTTTGGTTTCTTGTTGACAAGAGCTCTAGTAAATTCAAGGTGGCCAAGTAAAGCTACTATGTGTAAAGGGGACTCACTAAAAGAAGTCAATGAAACTTTGTGAAGGATGAGTGCATCCTTTTGGATCAATGTGTTCAAGGTATTCACACATCCAGTAAAAGAGGCTTCATAGAGTGCTACCATATTCTCTTCTTCATCACTCCTTCTATCCATTCCTCACCAGTGATGTGAAAAGCAAAGAAACTTCAACAAGAAATTGAGGATTAACTAGAGCTGAGTGCTAGGTGAACTACTAGAGAGGTGTGACCTTTACTACCCAAAGCCATGGCCTCACTTGGAACTATATATAAGAGAGCAAATAGGTAAAGAGTCTTGGATGATGCCTATTGACGTGGCACACAACAACGAAAGTCAAATCTGGTAGGCGCAATGTAAATCGAGGGATGGCCATAAAGTCAAGATTGAGAAGGAACTAGGAAACAATCAATGTGTACATTTGCACAAATCATTGTACATTAGGGTAAGTTTTGGGAATGACCTTAAAGTCTAGTTTTCCACTTGGTTATAAATAAAGAGAAGAAAGCTCATGTCACATGCTTATCCACGTTCTTTCTCAATTTTTAACTGACCTAGGGTAAGTTTTGGGAATGACCTTAAAGTCTAGTTTTCCACTTGGTTATAAATAAAGAGAAGAAAGCTCATGTCACATGCATAGGTCAGTTAAAAATTGAGAAAGAACGTGGATAAGCATGTGACATGAGGCCAAAAATCTGACAGGTTCTTTTTTTTTTTAATTGTTTACAAGAATGACCTTAAAGTCTAAGTCTAGTCTTCGACATAGTTATAAATAAAGAGAAGGAGAAAGTTTATGACAGTTAAAAATTGAGAAAGAACGTGGATAAGCATGTGACATGAGGCCAAAAATCTGACAGGTTCTTTTTTTTTTAATTGTTTACATGAATGCCCTTAAAGTCTAAGTCTAGTCTTCGACATAGTTATAAATAAAGAGAAGGAGAAAGTTTATGGAGCATTAAGCTTAGTTAAAAATTGAGAAAGAACGTGGATAAGCACGTGACATGAGGCCAAAAATCTGACAGGTTCTTTTTTTTTTTTTCAATTGTTTACATGAATTACCTTAAAGTCTAAGTCTAGTCTTCGACATAGTTATAAATAAAGAGAAGGAGAAATTTTATGGGGCATTAAGGTCAGTTAAAAATTGAGAAAGAACGTGGATAAGCACGTGACATGAGGCCAAAAATCTGACAGGTTCTTTTTTTTTTTTTTTTTCAATTGTTTACATGAATTACCTTAAAGTCTAAGTCTAGTCTTCGACATAGTTATAAATAAAGAGAAGGAGAAATTTTATGGGGCATTAAGGTCAGTTAAAAATTGAGAAAGAACGTGGATAAGCATGTGACATGAGGCCAAAAATCTGACAAGTTCTTTTTCTTAATTGTTTACATGAATGACCTTAAAGTCTAAGTCTAGTTTTTGACATAGTTATAAATAAAGAGAAGGAGAAAGTTCATGGAGCGTTAAGGTCAGTTAAAAATTGAAAAAAATTGTGGATAAGCATGTCATCTTTTTCTAATTGTTCTATGGAAAAGAAAGGCAAGACAAAAGTTCTCGTAGTTCCCACTAGAAGCGAATTATAAGTGAATAAGAAATATCTTGGAATGTGGAGGTTAATTTAACAATTTGAATCTCAAGTAAAGTTGCTTTAAGCGTGGAGAAAAAAGCCAAAAGTTAAGTTGCTTTAAGCTCGGAGAAAAATGTAAAAAAGTTAAGCAGCCCACGTTGCAAGCTTCATTTCTTGAGTAAGAGTTTGGTATGATTCGTCTCTCTCTCTCTCTCTCTTTTAAAGATAAAATAAATATTACAAGACGAAGTGGAGCTTCCCCATGAAACCGTGCGTCAACTATATGGAAGAGGAGAGTGGGAGAGGTTCTCAGCAGCCCCACAATGTGATCCATTGCGCTAGGTTGGAGCCACGTTTTTTGTTTAACAATGTCAGGATGTAAGTTTTGTCTTGGGTTACTCAGCAAATATCTATAGAAGAGAAACTTCATTAAAGACCTTGTGTGCATATAAGAGTTTATGCTAGAAATAAAATTTAATAAAAGAAATGGTCTTTAATTTTTAAGCTATTTTTCAGATCAAACCTTTGATCTTTCTAACTAAACTTATAAAAGATTCAAAAACTTAAGCTGAGAGGATATTCTTATCTTTCTAAAGCTTCGAATTATAATATAAATACAATTCTGTGGCACATTTCGAATTAGCGTAAAAAAAAAAATGTCAAAAGAGTTTCACTTAAATGAACAACCAAAGTTACTTTGAAGCTCAACATAAATTGTCTTATGTGTTCTCTTCGGGTTTTAAAAGCTCATTGCAATAGGACTTCTGACAAAAGTGCTTGCCATCTGATAACACCAGCTTTCCATATACATCGTTTTATGCTTTCCAGCCTTGGGCTTTAAAGTATCGCTGAACGTCTTATTTTCACCAGTAACCTTAAAGTGCAATTTCGTTTGTTGACCTGAGGCCAAAACTCTTGCAGGTTTTTTGACATGCACTCTGTACTTGCGCGGAGAGCCATTGTTAATTACTGTTCCAGAAAGAGTCGCCGGATCTGCAGTTATGTCAAGAATGAGATTGAAAGGAAAGTGAGGTCTTCCAGTCTAAGACTTGGGACATGCGTATGGCTTGCCCAAAAATAGTTGGGAAAATTCTCATTCAAACCTATCTGCCGGGCAGAGCGTTCAGACAAAAGTTTTGGAAGAAACTATTCACACTATGTTTTAACGCCAATTACAGCTTCCCTTTGCAAACATTATAGACAAAGTTTTAGAAAGAAAGCATTATAGACAAAGTTTTAGAAAGAAAGCATTATTGACATGTATTGCATATAGACAAAACCTCTTGCACTGCTCTCTCTCTCTCTCCCTCTCCTTCTCTCTTTCTCTCTCCCCTCTTCAGAATCCACCAAAAAAGTGAGTAATTAGCTGAGGAAACTTTTGAGAATTGCAGGTGGGTGCTTTTGTAACCCCAGATTTTCACTCTTTTGATCTGACAGATAGAAAGTACTTAATTATTCTTGGTTGTGATGGCATCTTGGAGTATGTGTTCCATATATAGTTCTTCCTCTTGATACCTCTGGATTTAGCATTTTGGCTTCTATAGCAAGAATTATGTTTGGATTGTGTTGTTATAGCAACGAATGATACGTGTTGTTTGTTTTGGGTATTTGTACTGCTTGGATTGCATTTCTTGTGCTTCATCAATACCGACATATACCGGCGTCGTCAGTGGATTTTGAATACATATTTACCTTGGAACTGATCCAATTCGAACTAAACATTGGGTGGTCAAAAACCACAACGTTTTGCAAAAATTACGTTGTAGTAAACAGAAAACCCAAATCACTTCAAACTGATACAAGAAATAAAATTTGAAATTAAATATATGTATTCACCGGATAAAAAACCTATGATGGAGCATATGTTGACTTGCATTTGAAAATGCTCAACTTATTAATCACCCAAGAGAGTAGACGGATTACATGAATCACCACGACAGCCAGAGCCAGCCCATAAAAGATATGTGAAGTATGCATTGTTGGCCAAAAATTATCGAGAACCGGTGCCGAAGTCACCATATCCACTGCTATAATATAGGTCTAATGATAGACATGACTGCGATGGATATGGCTGCCGTTAAAAACCTTACAACTAACTTGCTCTTTAGGAGTTGTCGTTAGGGGAAGTCCACTAGTGACCAACTGTACTACGGACATCGATGTCAAGAAAGAGATGGTACTGCACGATGAAGAGACTATGTAGCCGTACTTTGACGAGTAAGGTAAAACCGCTGTGCCAGCCTTCATATTTTCTTGCCAAACGCTGCCAAGTGGGTTAGTCCCTGCTTGGCAAGACGTGGTTTCTACTACAGTGGCTACTAACATCAATGTACTACGCGTCTTTTCCATCCAATTATGATGGTATTTGAATGTTTTAAGAAAGTATTGCCACCATTTCCTACCCCTTGATCGAGTTGACTGTTCGGACTGCACCTCTTGTGCTTCATCAGCACCAACATCAATCGGTATAGTCAATGGGGAAGAATTTAGGTCTCTATATCTTCTAACCCCAGCCTCTTTTAGCATGTCTTGGATTTCATAAAATGTAAAATCCGTTGCATAGATCTCTAGGACATCAAAGGCATTGTTACCAATTCTATTCACAGCATTAGCTCAATCTGAGTCCTAGCAATTCTGTAGTGTTAAAAGAACTATATCTTAATTGTGAAAGATAACTTGCTAAGCACTATCTAAATAGATATTTAATATTTAAACTTAGTGCAGCTTTCTCTACGTACCTCCTACAATGCATATATGAGTGCAGCCTTCTCTGCGTACCCCTACAATGCTATATGGATTTCTGCTAAGCAAAAAGTACATACTTGCTCATCAATATGATGGTACTCATGAATCTATTTTTCAGTTCCTTTTTGGTCTTTGATGAGCGTCCGATTTTGTTTTCTTGTGTGAGAAATCTGTGTATTATGCTGCATTATTCTCTTTTTTAGTGGTTTTTCAGTTCTTCTTCTCTTTGTATGTCTTTTATGTTACGATGATCGTAATACAGTTTCCGCTTCTGTGGATCTTGTTGAGAAGCCCAAAACAAAAGCTTACCAAGCGTATATGATTAAAGACAAAATGTCGCTCACGATCTTGCACAATGGATCGCATTCTCGCGCTGCTGAGATCCCTTTCCAATATCCTCTTACATATCGTCGACCCAAGGTTTCTTGGGAAAGTTTCCCTCGGTCTCGTAATACTTCTTTTATCACTTCTCTTTTCAGAAGACAAAATTATACAACATGTGAGACCTATATTACCATACCCATTACTCAAAAGAATAAAGCATGCAACATGTGCTACCTAACTTTTTTGCTTTTTCTCCAAGCTTAAAGCAATTTTACTTGAGATTCCAATTGTTTAATTAACCTCCACATTGAAACTCTTTTCTATAATGCTCTGGCCCTGCTGGGGAAAGATTTAAACTGGCAAACTTTTTCAAGGTTAAAGAAAGCTAACTTCTAGTTGGCTCAAAGATATTTTGAAACCCATAAGCTCTTAATCTATATGAGGTAAGCATAATGGGCCAGACAATGAAGTCTTCCAACCCATAAAAAAACTTTAAACCAAAAAAATAAAAGAGTTTCACTCAAATGAACAACCAAGGTTACTTTGAATCTCAAGCTAAATTGTCATATATGTTCGCATCTGGTTCTGAAAGCCCACTGCAATATGACTTCTGACAAAGTGCTTGCCATCTTACGACACCAACTTTCCAAATGCATCGTTTTTATGCTGTCCAGCCTTGGGCTTCAATGTAAAGCTGAACCCCATCTTTTCACCAATAACCTTAATGTCCAATTTCGTTGGTTGAGATGAGACCGAAACTCTTGCAGGTTCTTTCACATGCACTCTGTATTTCCGTGGAGAACCATTGTTAATTAGTGTTCTAGTAACAGTCGCTGGGTCTGCAGTTAGGTGAAGAACTGAGATTGAAAGACAAGCGAAGTCTGGCTTGCCCAAAAATAGTTGGGCAAATTCTCATTCAACCTAGGCGCACGGCAGAGCATTATAGACAACAGTTTTAGAAAGAAACTATTCACACTAAGTTTTAGCGCCAGTTACAGCTTTCCTTTGAAAACATTATAGACAGAGTTTTTAGAATGACAGCATTATAGACATTTATTGCCTAAGCTCTTGTGCTGCTCTCTATTCCCTTCTCTCTTTCTCTCTTTACTTTTCAGAATCCACCAAAAAAGTACATAACTGGTTGAGGAAACTTTTGTGAATTGCAGGTGGGTGTTGTTGCCACCTCAGATTTTCACTCTTTCGGTCAGACAGATAGAGAGAACTTCATTATTCTTGGTTGTGACGGCCTCTGGGGGGTATATGCGTTCAATATATAGTTCTTCCTCATGATACCTCTGGATTTAGTTTTTTCACTTCTATAGCAAGAACTATGTTTGGATTCTTTTGTTATAGCAGCAAATGATACGTTTTATTTGTTTTAGGTATTTGGACCAAGTGATGCTGTTGATTTTGTTCACAAATTATTGAAGGTAAGATCACACCTTGCACTTTCTTTTGCATAAGTCATTATTATGGGGGTATTTTGGCTTGCCATGTAATCTAAATTAATCAATTGTCTAATTGATCCCATCTGGTGGACTATACTGTGTTTTTTTAATGGTTACTTTATATCTAGTGTATTATGTTGTGTATCTGTTTCTTTAGGTTCCATTTCTATTCTCTTCGGGCCTTTTTTTCTCAAGTTTAAAAGAAAAGAAAAGAAGTGTCTTTTCCATGATCACTTTATCACACAATTTGCCTTCAACTGCTATCAACGGGATTGGCTAATGCCTTCTGCACTAGAGATAGAAGTATTTACGAGTTTAGCAAGCTAAACTTAGATGGAGGCTTATCTGTCTGTGGAAGCCGTTTCAATGTCGAAGGCTGCTTTTAAGTGGCTTGGCTTGTTTCAATTAGTGTAAAACTTAACAAAGTTTTCCACCGTTTTGGTGGACCGCATTTCAAGTGGGTGCTGTTTATTATATTCTGTCCAGCAAAAAGAGTATTTGACTGACCCTTTTATTTTGTTTGGTACTGGTATAAGGAAAGACTGTCTAAATTAGTGATGGTACTAGGAGCCACGTAATCTACAGTGAGGGTTTGAGATGTTTTTAGAACTGGTTACTACATTGTTTCTTCTTCGTAATTCATTTTTTTTTTTAAATTTGGACTCTTGTTATTTATGTCAATTGGTTCCTTAGAAGGCTTGCATTTGTCTAACAGGAGGGTCTACCTGTAACTGCTGTGTGCCGCCGTCTAGTAAAGGAAGCTGTTCGTGAGCGGCACTGTAAAGATAACTGCACTGCAATTGTCATTGTTTTCAGGCACAAGTAATTCGAAAGGTCCTAACTTTGTTCCACATTAGTATGTAGCTGCTGTCTCGGAGATTTCTTTTCAGGTTTATTGCTTTCAAATATTTTGATGAACTTCATATAGACAGGTTGAATCAGACTTTGGATGCTGTTGTATGAAGCTGATGGTCCAGTGTTTCAAAAGGTTGAAACATGTAGGATTTGTTTTGAATTGTGTTTGGATTTGGATCATGTAATTAGTGTCACCAATTTGAGGCCAAGATTATTGAATCCATCAGCAAGATTGCATATGAAAATTAGATAAAATAGCAAGTTAGATTTGTAATCCCACATCTTTATGGTCAAGTTAAAATTGTGTTTGTGCAATCAATAGCTTTTGGGAGCTAAAGTAACTGAAATGGGGAAAAGACAGACAAGAAATAAACTAAAAGAATAACAATTAAGATAATCTTTGATAATATAAACAAAGTAAAAGGTGAAAAATAATCTTAAAGAAAATAAAAGAGATATAAATGTACTAGTTTCATTATGTATTGTAAATTATCTAAAAATGAAGAAAACATAGCATTAGTGGTGTGCAAATTGGTTCTCGAGTTCACAACGATCCCAAATAACTATTTCTTTTGGTTTAATTTAGTTTAGTAATTAGCTTGAATTTATTTTTAGATTCTAATAATTGGAACCAATAATTCAATCTAATTCTTAGGATAGAATATCATGTTACTTGATGCAATACAAACGAAACAAAATTTGATCCAATAAAAAACCACAATGTTCCTTGATCCAATAAAAAACCACAATGTTAACAAGAAGCCCAAATCAGTTCAAACTGATACAACAAATAAAAGTTTGAAATTAACTAGATATTCTCCGGATAAGAAACCTGCGATGGAGCAGATGTTCCCTTGCATGTGAAAACGAGTAACTTCTTGATCACCCGAGAGAGTAGACGGATCACCCAGGAGAGTAGACGGACTAGCCAAGAGAGTAGACGGACTACATGAATCACAACGACCGTCAAGATCAGCCCCAACAAGATATAGAATACATGCATCTTGTCCAAAAAATTTTCAAGACCTGGACTCGAAGATGACACCATACCCGCTGCTACAAAATAGGTAAAGATGACAGCCATGATTGCGATGGACATGGCTGCTGTTAAGAACCACATGACCAACTTGCTCTTTAGGGGAAATCCACTAATGGTCAACAGTACTACGGACATCGATGCCAAGAAAGAGATGGTATTGCACCACATAAAGACGTCGTAGCTATAATCATCAGAAGAATAAAAAACCGCAGTGCCAGCGTCACATTTTTCTTGTTTACACACGGAATCTTTCACTTTAGTTGTAGTTTCTTGCCAAACGCCGCCAGGTGGGTTGGTCCCTGCTTGGAAAGACATGGTTCCTATTACAGTGGCTACTACCATCAATGTGCCACGCGTCTCTTCCATCCAATTACGATGGTATTTGAATGTTTTTAGAAAGTCTTGCCACCATCTCCCACACCTTGGTCGGGTTGACCGTTCGGACTGCACTGGAGCTTGATCAACAGCAACATCAAGCGGCGTCGTTAGTGGGGAAGGATTTAGGTCTATAGATCTCCTAGCCCCGGCCTCTTTTAGCATGTCTTGGATTTCATAAGATCTAAAATCCCTTGCATAGATCTCTAAGACGTCGAAAGCTGTCTTGCCAATTCTATTCACGGCATTAGCCTCCTTTTTCATCTCCGAGATTGAAAGCAAGTATTTTATGGTCTGCATAAAAACAACAATAGATTGCTTTAGACAACTATTTACTAAAACTATAAAAAACACTTCAAAAAACAACAACAATACACTTACGGTACAAATTGCATAATATAAAGCAAAAAGCTAGTCAAGATATTTTAAATTTGAATCAAACATTCTTTGGCTTATTTTATAATTCTTAGGTGACATGTTCAAGTACTGCGTTAAACTAAGGGGTTTTTCCTATTATTGTTGGGTATGCACAAGAATGAAGCAATTTCTTCTGCTCATTGTTCTTCGAACACTATCCTCACATTTCAAAATTCAAATCTCATTATTACTATATACAAACCTTATGGAAAAGAAAAATGAAAAAGAGAATGGACATTTCAAAACATAGATACTATGATACTTCACATCTTACTAGAAAGAAATATGTTGTTAAGGTACCTTAATTTGCTTAAGCATCACAGCCAAATGCAATATGGTGTTGCCATCTTGGTCTTTGGAATCAAGGAACAATTCAGTAGGGTGAACAAATTCCACTAAGGACTTTAGAGCACCCAAATGATTATGTCGAATGCACAAGTGCAACACACTATCTCTGTTGAGATTCACCAGGATGGAGTCTCGTCTAACAATAATTAACTCTTTTAAAATAGCTACTCGTCCTCTAATTGCAGCTAAGTGAAGAGGAATCTGCCCATGTTGATCAGAGACTAAGCAAACATCTGTATTCACCTGCAATAAAAATTTTACAATCTCAATGTGACCCTCAGCAGAAGCTAGGTGAAGAGGAGTCCTTCCTAAGGAATCCACCTCTTCTGCAAGCTTTGGTTTCTTATTGACAAGAGCTCTAGTAAATTCAAGGTGGCCAAGTAAAGCTACTATGTGTAAAGGAGTCTCATTGAAAGAAGAAAGTGAGACTTTGTGAAGGATGAGTGCATCCTTTTGGACCAATGTGTTCAAGGAATTCACACATCCAGTAAAAGAGGCTTCATAGAGTGCTACCATATTCTCTTCTTCATCACTCCTTCTATCCATTCCCCACCAGTGATGTGAAAAGCAAAGAAACTTCAACAAGAAATTGGGGATTAACTAGAGCTGAGTGCTAGGTGAACTACTAGAGAGGTGTGACCTTTACTACCCAAAGCCATGGCCTCACTTGGAACAATATATAAGAGAGCAAATAGGTAAGAGTCTAGGATGATGCCTATTGACGCGGCACACAACAACGAAAGTCAAATCTGGTAGGCGCAATGTAAATCAAGGGATGGCCATAAAGTCAAGATTGAGAAGGAACTAGGAAAGAATCAATGTGTAAATTTGCACAAATCATTGTACATTAGGGTAAGTTATGGGAATGACCTTAAAGTCTAATTTTCCACTTGGTTATAAATAAAGAGAAGAAAGCCCATGTAGCATTAAGGTCAGTTAAAAATTGAGAAAGAACGTGGATAAGCATGTGACATGAGGCCAAAAATCTGACAGGTTCCTTTTTTTAATTGTTTACATGAATGACTTTAAAGTCTAAGTCTAGTCTTCGACATAGTTATAAATAAAGAGAAGGAGAAAGTTTATGGAGCATTAAGGTCAATTAAAAATTGAGAAAGAACATGAATAAGCATGTGACATGAGGCCAAAAATCTGACAGGTTCCTTTTTTTAATTGTTTACATGAATGACTTTAAAGTCTAAGTCTAGTCTTCGACATAGTTATAAATAAAGAGAAGGAGAAAGTTTATGGAGCATTAAGGTCAGTTAAAAATTGAGAAAGAACGTGGATAAGCATGTGACATGAGGCCAAAAATCTGACAGGTTCTTTTTTTTAATTGTTTACATGAATGGCCTTAAAGTCTAAGTCTAGTTTTGGACATAGTTATAAATAAAGAGAAGGAGAAAGTTCATAGAGCATTAAGGTCAGTTAAAAATTAAAAAAGATTGTGGATAAGCATGTCACTTTTTTCTAATTGTTCTATGGAAAAGAAAGGCAAGACAAAAGTTCTCGTAGTTCCCACTAGAAGCGAATTATAAGTGAATAAGAAATTTCTTGGAATGTGGAGGTTAATTTAACAATTTGAATCTCAAGTAAAGTTGCTTTAAGCGTGGAGAAAAAAGCCAAAAAGTTAAGTTGCTTTAAGCCTGGAGAAAAATGTAAAAAAGTTAAGCAGCCCACGTTGCAAGCTTCATTTCTTGAGTAATGAGTTTGGTATGATTGTCTCTCCCTCTCTCTCTCTCTCTTTTTAATAGATAAAATAAATATTACAAGACGAAGTGGAGCTTCCCCATGAAACCGTGGGTCAACTATATGGAAGAGGAGAGTGGGAAAGGTTCTCAGCAGCCCCACAATGTGATCCATTGCGCTAGGTTGGAGCCACGTTTTTTGTTTAACAATGTCAGGATGTAAGCTTTTGTCATGGGTTACTTAGTAAATATCCATAGAAGAGAAACTTCATTAAAGACCTTGTGTGCATATAAGAGTTTATGCTAGAAATAAAATTTAAATAAAAGAAATGGTCTTTAATTTTTAAGTTATTTTTCAGATCAAACCTTTGATCTTTCTAACTAAACTTATAAAAGATTCAAAAACTTAAGCTGAGAGGATATTCTTATCTTTCTAAAGCTTCGAATTATAATATAAATACAATTCTGTGGCACATTTCGAATTAGCGAAAAAAAAAATGGCAAAAGAGTTTCACTTAAATGAACAACCAAAGTTACTTTGAAGCTCAACATAAATTGTCTTATGTGTTCTCTTCGGGTTTTAAAAGCTCATTGCAATAGGACTTCTGACAAAAGTGCTTGCCATCTGATAACACCAGCTTTCCATATACATCGTTTTATGCTTTCCGGCCTTGGGCTTCAAAGCATTGCTGAACGTCTTATTTTCACCAATAACCTTAAAGTGCAATTTCGTTTGTTGACCTGAGGCCAAAACTCTGGCAGGTTTTTTGACATGCACTCTGTACTTGCGCGGAGAGCCATTGTTAATTACTGTTCCAGAAAGAGTCTTCGGATATGCAGTTATGTCAAGAATGAGATTGAAAGGAAAGTGAGGTCTTCTAGTCTAAGACTTGGGACATGCGTATGGCTTGCCCAAAAATAGTTGGGAAAATTCTCATTCAAACCTATCTGCCGGGCAGAGCGATACAGACAAAAGTTTTGGAAGAAACTATTCACACTATGTTTTAACGCCAATTACAGCTTCCCTTTGCAAACATTATAGACAAAGTTTTAGAAAGAAAGCATTGTAGACATGTATTGCATATAGACAAAAGCTCTTGCACTGCTCTCTCTCTCTCTCTCTCCTTCTCTCTTTCTCTCTCCCCTCTTCAGAATCCACCAAAAAAGTGAGTAATTAGCTGAGTAAACTTTTGAGAATTGCAGGTGGGTGCTTTTGTAACCCCAGATTTTCACTCTTTTGATCTGACAGATAGAAAGTGCTTAATTATTCTTGGTTGTGATGGCATCTTGGGGTATGTGTTCAATATATAGTTCTTCCTCTTGATACCTCTAGATTTAGCATTTTCGCTTCTATAGCAAGAAATATGTTTGGATTCTATTGTTATAGCAACGAATGATACGTGTTGTTTGTTTTGGGTATTTGGACTGCTCGGATTGCATTTCTTGTACTTCATCAATACCGACATATGCCGGTGTCGTCAGTGGATTTTGAATACATATTTACCTTGGAACTGATCCAATTCGAACGAAACATTGGGTGGTCAAAGACCACAATGTTTTGCAAAAATTACGTTGTAGTAAACAGAAAACCCAAATCACTTCAAACTGATACAAGAAATAAAATTTGGAATTAAATATATGTATTCACCAGATAAGAAACCTGTGATGGAGCATATGTTGACTTGCATTTGAAATGCTCAACTTATTAATCACCCAAGAGAGTAGACGGATTACATGAATCACGACAACAGCCAGAGCCAGCCCATAAAAGATATATGAAGTCTGCATTGTTGGCCAAAAATTATCGAGAACCGGTGCCGAAGTCACCATATCCACTGCTATAAGATAGGTCTAATGATAGACATGACTGCGATGGATATGGCTGCCGTTAAAAACCTTACAACTAACTTGCTCTTTAGGAGTTGTCTTTAGGGGAAGTCCACTAGTGACCAACAGTACTACGGACATCGATGTCAAGAAAGAGATGGTACTCCACGATGAAAAGACTATGTAGCCATACTTTGACGAGTAAGGTAAAACCGCTATGCCAGCCCTCATATTTTCTTGCCAAACGCTGCCAAGTGGGTTAGTCCCTGCTTGGCAAGACGTGGTTTCTACTATAGTGGCTACTAACATCAATGTACCACGCATCTTTTCCATCCAATTATGATGGTTTTTCAATGTTTTAAGAAAGTATTGCCACCAATTCCTACCCCTTGATCGAGTTGACTGTTCGGACTGCACCTCTTGTGCCTCATCAGCAGCAACATCAATCGGCATAGTCAATGGGGAAGAATTTAGGTCTCTATGTCTTCTAACCCCAGCCTCTTTTAGCATGTCTTGGATTTCATAAAATCTAAAATCCGATGCGTAGATCTCTAAGACATCAAAGGTAGTGTTGCCAATTCTATTCACAGCATTAGCTCAATCTGAGTCCTAGCAATTCTGTAGTGTTAAAAGAACCATATCTTAATTGTGAAAAACTTGCTAAGCACTATCTAAATAGATATTTAATATTTAAACTTAGTGCAGCTTTCTCTACGTACCTCCTACAATGCATATAAGAGTGCAGCCTTCTCTACGTACCCCTACAATGCATATATGGATTTCGCTAAGCAAAAAGTACATACTTGCTCATCCATATGATGGTACTCTTGAATCAATTTTTCAGTTCCTTTTTGGTCTTTGATGAGCGTCCGATTTTGTTTCCTTGTGTGAGAAATCTGTGTATTATGCTGCATTATTCGCTTTTTTTAGTGGTTTTTCAGTTCTTCTTCTCTTTGTATGTCTTTTATGTTACGATGATAGTAATACAGTTTCCTCTTCTGTGGATCTTGTGGAGAAGCCCAAGACAAAGGCTTACCAAGGTCGCTCACAACCTTGCACAATGATCGCATTCTCGCGCTGCTGAGAACCCTTCCCAATCTCCTCTTTCATATTGTTGACCCAAAGTTTCCTGGGAAATTTCCCCTTGGTCTTGTAATACTTCTTTTATCCTTTCTCTTTTCAGAAGACAAAATTATACAACACGTGAGACCTATATTACTAAACCCATTACTCAAAAGAATAAAGCATGCAACATGTGCTACCTAACTTTTTTGCTTTTTCTCCAAGCTTAAAGCAATTTTACTTGAGATTCCAATTGTTTAATTAACCTCCACATTGGAAGAAATTTCTTATTCACTTATAATTGAAATCCAATGGGAACTACAAGAACTTTTATCTCACCTTTCTTTTCTAAAGAAAAATTAAAGAAAGTGGCACATGTTTGTCAACGCTCTTCCTCAATTTTTAACTAACCTTAATGTTCCATGAACTTTCTCCTTCTCTTTATCCATAACTACATGGAAGGACCACAAGAACTTTTGTTTTACTACTTTTCATTTTCACTACTTGAAGAATGAGTTAAAAAATGTGGCGTGTTCCTAACAAAATTATTTCGAAGTTTTTTTAATTAACCTCTATATTCCAAGAATTTTCTTCTTCACTTAATTGACCTTCAAAGATCTTTTTTATGCCAAACAAAGGTGAAAGCGTGGTATCAAGGAACGAATGAGAAATCTTCCTTTTATCGGACAAGATAATGGCTGCAGTGATGGCATCATCCTAGACTCTTAGCCATTTGCTTTCTTATATATCGTTCCAGGTGAGACCGTGGCTTTAGGTGGTAAAGGTCTCACTTCTCTAGTAGTTCACCTAGCACTCAGTTTGTGTTAATCCTCAATTTCTTGTTGAAGTTTCTTTCCTTTGCACATAGCCGGTGAAGAATGGATAGAAGGCGTGATAAAGAAGAGAATATGGTTGCACACTATGAAGCCTCTTTCACTGGACGTGTGAATTCCTTGAACAAATTGATCCAAAAGGATCCACCCATCCTTCACAAAGTTTTATTGACTTCTTTTAGCGAGACTCCTTTACATATAGTAGCTTTACTTGGCCATTTTGAATTTACTAGAGCCCTTGTCATTAAGAAATCAAAACTTGCACAAGATATGGATTCATTGGATGAACGCCTCTTCACTTGGCTTTTGTTTAGAGTCACACTGAGATCATAAAAGTATTATTGTAGATGAATATAGATGATTGTTTAGTCTTTGATTAACATGGGTAGATTCCTCTCCACTTAGCTGCAATTAAAGGATGAGTAGATATTTTAAAAGAGTTAATTATTGTGAGACGAGATTCCATCTTTGTTAATCTTAATGGAGATAGCATGTTACACTTGTGCATTCGACATAATCATCTAGATGTTCTAAAGTTCTTGGTGGAATTGATTAATTGTAATGAATTGTTCCTTAATTCCAAAGGCTAGGATGGCAACACCATATTGCATTTAGTTGTGATGCTTAAACAAATTAAGTTATGCTTACAATATCAGATGAACTACTAGAGAAGTGGAAGCTTTCCATTCCTGTTTCTGCTGTAGCCAAATCCTCTAAAACCACAAGAATGCTTAGTTAGAATGGGATTCCAACCTAGCACCCATTGAGATTTTGAGAAGAGTTGCTCTTTGTAGAGCACAATACGATGAAAGTTGTAAGTTATGTTCTGGAGGAACTTATTGTTTATCGTTGGCCTCTATGCTAGAATCCGTAAAACAAAGAAGCTTTCAACAAGAAGTTTTAGATTGACTAGAGCTTAATGCCAGATGAACTACAAGAGAAGTGTGACCTTTACTAGCCAAAGCTGTGGTCTTACTAATGGAACGGTATGTAAGGAAGCAAATGGGTAAGTGTCTGGATTGACGCCATGAAAACCTCTCCTTCATTCCTTGATTCCGCAATTTCATTGTTTTGTGGCATGAAGGAAAGATCTTCTAGGCTAACCAAGCAAAGAAGAATTTTCTTGGAATAATTGAGGTTAATCAAAAATTTTCAAAAATAATCTGATTAGGAACATGTGATATGTTTTTAACTGATTTGGAAAAGTGCAAATGAAAGGAAGTGAAACAAAAGTTCTTGTTTTGCTTGGTGTGGTTGTAATTTTACATTGTCTTATGTTTTGTATAATAGAATGGAAAAGTGGTCATAAATTGGTGAGTTATTCTACTTAAATCTTAGTGCTTTAAGTTAAATATGGGCTTTTGTTTATTTATTAGAAATTCCAATATAGTATTGAAGTTTAAATTCAAATATAGCATTTCTTCATTTGTAGAAAAAGATTTATATAAGAAGTATTTCTTCACACTTGGGGTGAGGGGGAGGGTTTAGAATTATATTATATAATCTTATATTGCCTAAATATTACTTGAAAAGTGTCGTTATAAAGAAGAAAAACCCTTTTGGATTCTCAATAGACAACTTTAAATCCTTGTTCTTGAGTAAAATAATTTTGTTTCGAGATTCATGATGACTCTTGTTCTTTAAGATGATATTAAAGCCTTTATAGCATTAGTGAATTGGCAATATAGGGTTGGCAATAGAGATGTGAGGAGCCAAGACAAGATAAGGGCATTGCACTGCTCCCAAATGAGGCCGCAAGGGAGAATTTAGGGCAGTTATGGTACAGTTCCGTTAACAATAGCAAGTTTATTCTTAATAGCAGTGTGATTTGCATGTCTCGAGACTAACAAGCGAAATTTCCAGCTTCATTTAGATTTTTGGGAACGATTAAATACCACGAGGCTCATTTGCACTCATATAAAGTGGGTCATGCTTGATCACCAAGGCCATGATAGTCACAAGAGCACTCTCGGGCGGTGAAGGGGAATGGTTCCTGTTGTTATGGTATCCACTGGCCATGGAGAGAAGCTGAAAAGTTCAACACATTAACGAAAAAGACCAAAGTGGAAAGGATAGGAAAAAAATAGCAAAGTTTAGGATATTTTTTGCTTCTATGTGCCTGCACAGAGCCAAATGCTAGAGACTTATGGAAGAAGATTACATCTAAATTTGAAAAGATTGGAATCAAGGAGATTATTTTCATGAAAAGGGAAGTGTAAAAAATAATGTATTGTCTCTAAATTCTTTATTGAAGCAAAGTATTAAGCCATGGCTTCTACTTTATATAAGATTATTTGGCAATTAGGATTATTGGATGACTTATAAGTCAAGTCCTTGAGATTGGTTGCTCCTTTTTGTGATAATGAATCAGTTATGAAGATCACTACTAATCTTATTGTGAATGGAAAAGTAAACACATTAAAGTTGACTATCAATCCATATGAAAGAAGATTGCACAAGGTGTCATTAGAATGGCTAATGTTTTTACTAAGTAGCAGTATGTAGACCTCTTGACTAAAAAGCTTTGAGTGTTCAACAACATCATTTTCTCTTTGGCAAGTTGAGAATATTTGACTTGCATAGAGTATTAGCTTGAGAGGGGATGTTGAGAAAATGATATTACTTCATTGTATGTTGTCAATGCCCATTGGACCAAGACCTTGTACATGTATGGCCTTGGCCCAATACCTTAGTCCTCTTGTATGAGGTTTTTCTCTTTTTCTTTTTTATGCTATTTATTCTTAAGTATTTTGAATCCTCAATAGACAACCTTGCATTTATGTTCTTGAGTAAAAAGGTTTTATTCCAAGATTCATAATGAGTGTTGTTCTTTAAGATTTGGTGTTTTTACTCTTATAGCGATGATCATTTTTTAATTTTGTCATCATAGCAACAAATGATACATTTTGTTTGTTTTAGGTATTTGGACCAAGTGATGTTGATGATTTTGTTCAAAGATCATTGAAGTTAAGATCACACCTTGCATCTTCTTTTGGAGAAGTAATTATTATAAGGGTATTTTGACTTGTTGGGTAATCAAAATTAGTCAATTGTGTAATTGATCTCATTTGGTATGCTATACTTGTATTTTTTAATAGTTACTTTATATATGACATTTTATGTTGTATAACTGTCTCTTTAGGTTCTATTTCTATTCTCTGTAGGCTTATTTTTCTCAAGTTTAAAAGAAAGGAAAAAAAATTGTCTTTTTCACTATTACTTTATCACACAATTTGCCTTCAACTGCTATTTCTGGGATTGGCTAATGCAATTTGTGCTAGAGATAAAAGTATTTACAAGTTTAGCAAGCTAAACTTAAATGACAGGCTTATCTTTGTTTGTGGAAGCCATTTCAATGTTAGAGAATTGCTTTTGAGTAGTTTGGCTTGTTTCAATTAGTGTAATATCCATATTTAACACAATTTTCCACCATTTTGGTGGACCACATTTCAAGTGGGTGTTGTTTATTATATTCTGTCCGACAAAAAGAGTATTTGGCTGACCATGTTATTTTATTTGGTGCTAGTACAAGGAAAAACTGTCTAAGTTACTGATAATACTAGGCGACCATTTTGGTGGACCACATTTCAAGTGGGTGCAACTTCGTTCCCTAATTTCACAAAGATCCCAACTAACTATCCCTTTTGGGTTAATTTAGTTTAGTGACTAGTTTGAGTTAAATTTCAGATTCTAAAATTTAAAACCAATAATTCAATCGAATTCTTAAGATAGAATATCATGTTACTCAATCCATTTCAAACGAAACAGAGGGTGGTAAAAAACCACAATGTTGACAAGAAGCCCAAATCACTTCAAACTGATACAAGAAATAAAATTTGAGATTAACTAGATGTTCACCAGATAAGAAACCTGTGATGGAGCAGATGTTGACTTGCATTTGAAAATACGCAACTTATTGATCACCCAGGAGAGTAGACGGATCACATGAATCACCGTGACAGCCGCAATCAGCCCCCACAAGATATATGGAGTGTGCATTTTGGGCAAAAAATTAACAAGAACCGGAACTGAAGTCACCATAGCCATTGCCATAATATAGGTACAGATGATAGACATGACTGCGATGGACATGGCTATTGTTAAAAACCATATGACCAACTTGCTCTTTAGGGGAAATCCACTAATGACCAATAGTACTACGGACATCGATGCCAAGAAAGAGATGGTATTGTATGATAAAAAGAACACGTAGAAATCATCAGAATAAGATAAAACCGTTGTGCCAGCCTTACATTGGTATTGCTTACAGTTAGGATCATCCGTTGTAGTTGCTTGCCAAACGCCGCCAGGTGGGTTGGTCCCTGCTTGGAAAGACATGGTTCCTATTACAGTGGCTACTACCATCAATGTACCACGCGTCTCTTGCATCCAATTATGATGGTATTTGAATGTTTTTACAAGGTATTGCCACCATCTCCCACACCTTGGTTGAGTTGACTGTTCGGACTGCACTAGTGCTTCATCAACAGTAACATGAATCGGCGTCGTTAGTGGGGAAGGATTTAGGTCTATAGATCTTCTAACCCCGGCCTCTTTTAGCATGTCTTGGATTTCATAGAATCTAAAGTCCCTTGCATGGGTCTCTAAGACGTCAAAAGCTGTGTTGCCAATTCTATTCACGGCATTAACCTCCATTTTCATCTCCGAGATTGAAAGCAAGTATTTTATGGTCTGCATAAAAACAACGATCTATTGTTTCATACAATTATGTACCGAAACCTTTAATAGCACTCCAGAAAACAACATCAATACACTTATTGCCCAAATTGCATAAGATCAAGCAAAAAAGTACTCAAGAAATTTTAAATTTAATTCAAACATTCTTTGACGTATTTTATAGTTTTTATGTGAGCTATACAAGAACTACCTTAGATGAAGGGATGTTTCCTATTATTGTTGGATTTGCATAAGAATGAAGCAATTTCTTATGTTCGTTGTTCTTCTAACACATGTCCTCATATTGCAGAGTTTGAATCTCTTTATTACTATATACAAAACTTATGGAAAAGAAAAACAAAAAGAGAAATGACATTTCAAAACATGGATACTATGATACTTCATATCTCACTAACAAGAAATATGTTAAGAGACTAATCAAAGTATTGTTAACAAACCTTAATTTGCTTAAGCATCACAGCTAAATGCAATATGGTGTTGCCATCCTGGCCTTTGGAATTCAGGAACAATTCATCACGGTTAACAAATTCCACTAGGAACTTTAGAGCATCCAGATGATTATGTTGAATGCATAAGTGCAACACACTATCTCCATTAAGATTCACTAGGATGGAGTCTTGTTTCACAATAATTAATTCTTTTAAAATATCTCCTCTTCCTTTGATTGTAGCTAAGTGGAGAGGAATCCGCCCATCTTGATCAGAGACTAAGCAAAGATCTATATTCACCTGTAATAATACTTTTACAATCTCAGTGTGACCCTCAGCTGAAGCTAGGTGAAGAGGAGTCCGTCCCATGAATCCACCTCTTCAGCAAGTTTTGGTTTCTTATTGATAAGAGCTCTAGTAAATTCAAGGTGGCCAAGTAAAGCTACTATGTGTAAAGGAGTTTCACTAAAAGAAGTCAGTGAAACTTTGTGAAGGATAAGTGCATCCTTTTTGATCAATTTGTTCAAAGTATTCACACATCCATTAAGAGAGGCTTCATAAAGTGCCACCATATTCTCTTTTTCATCATGCCTTCTATCCATTCTTCACTAGCAAAGTGCAAAGTAAAGAAACTTCAACAAGAAATTGGGGTTAACTAAAGCTGAGTGCTAGGTGAACTACCAGAGAGGTGTGATCTTTACAACCCAAAGCCATGTTCTCACTTGGAACGGTATATAAGAAAGCAAATGGGTAATATTCTGGAATAATGCCTATTGACGCGGCACACTGGCAACGAAAGTCAAGTCTGCAAGCACAACGTAAATCAGGGGATGGCCATAAGTTTAAGACTGAGAAGGAACTTGGAAACAGTCAATGTACATTAGCGCAAATCATTGTACGTAAAAGGACAAATCATGGGAAAGACCTTGAAGTAAGTTTGGCGAGCATAATATATTTACCGAGTGGTTTAGCTCTTGTTTAGTTACTATTTAATTATATTATGTAATGGATAGCTCATTGTATAAAGACTCATTCAATTGAATAGAAGTGCACAACCATCGTAATCAATCTTTCTCTTCTTTTATTACACTATGCCATTATTACAACCATCATCTTCTCTTAATGAAAGGAAGACCTTTAATTCATTCCTTGACAATATACTTTCACTCTTGTTTGACATTCACTTTCACTTTTACCAATTTATTCTTCGAGTAGTGGAAATGAAAAGTAGTAAAAGAATAGTTCTTGTGATCTTCCACATGGTTATAAATAAAGAGAAGGAGAAAGTTCATAAAGCATTAAGATCAATTAAAAATTGAGAAATATTGTGGATGAGCTTATGTCACTTTTTAAAAATGTTCTTTGGAAAATAATTCCTTTAGTTCTCACTAAATGCCAATTATAATTGAAGAAGAAATTTCTTGGAATGGGGAGGTTAATTAAAAAATTGGAGTCTCAGTAGCCTGACAATGTGAAACATTGGGCAAGATTGGGAGTGGCATTGTCTTTAACTATTAATATTTAAATATCACACCTAATGCATTATCATATTTGATCATGATTGTATGTCAACGGTAGGTAGAATATTGTGTAATTATTGTAATTATTATGTTTTCCTTATATAGATTACTCATTCAATTGAATAGAAGTGCACAACCACCGTAATCAATCTTTCTCTCCTTTTATTAAACTATGCCATTATTCCAACCATCATTTTCTCCTAATGACAGGAAAACCTTTAATTCATTCCTTGACAATATACTTTCACTCTTGTTTCATATTCACTTTCACTTTTACCAATTGATTCTTTGAGTAGTGGAAATGAAAAGTAGTTAAAGAATAGTTCTTGTGATCTTCCACATGGTTATAAATAAAGAGAAGGAGAAAGTTCATAGAGCATTAAGATCAATTAAAAATTGAGAAATATTGTGGATGAGCTTATGTCACTTTTTAAAAATGTTCTTTGGAAAATAATTCCTTTAGTTCCCACTGAATGCCAATTATAAGTGAAGAAGAAATTTCTTGGAATGGGGAGGTTAATTAAAAAATTGAAGTCTCAGTAGCCTAACAATGTGAAACATTGGGCAAGATTGGGAATGGCATTGTCTTTAACTATTAATATTTAAATATCACACCTAACACGTTATCATATTTGGTCATGATTGCATGTGAACGGTAGGTAGAATGTTATGTAATTATTTTAATTATTATGTTTTCCATGTATAGATTACTCATTCAATTGAATAGAAGTGCACAACCATTGTAATCAATCTTTCTCTCCTTTTATTACACTATGCCATTATTACAACCATTATCTTCTCCTAATGAAAGGAAGACCTTTAATTCATTCCTTGACAACATACTTTCACTCTTGTTTGACATTCACTTTCACTTTTACCAATTGATTCTTTGAGTAGTGGAAATGAAAAGCAATTAAAGAATAGTTCTTGTGATCTTCCACATGGTTATAAATAAAGAGAAGGAGAAAGTTCATAGAGCATTAAGATCAATTAAAAATTGAGAAATATTATGGATGAGCTTATGTCACTTTTCAAAAATGTTCTTTGGAAAATAATTCCTTTAGTTCCCACTAAATACCAATTATAAGTGAAGAAGAAATTTCTTGGAATGGGGAGGTTAATTAAAAAATTAGTGTTGTAGTAGCCTGACAATGTGAAACATTGGGCAAGATTGGGAGTGGCATTGTCTTTAACTATTAATATTTAAATATCACACCTAACACGTTATCATATTTGGTCATGATTGTATGTCAACGGTAGGTAGAATATTGTGTAATTATTGTAATTATTATGTTTTCCTTATATAGATTACTCATTCAATTGAATAGAAGTGCATAACCATCGTAATCAATCTTTCTTTCCTTTTATTACACTATGCCATTATTACAACCATCATCTTCTCCTAATGAAAGGAAGACCTTTAATTCATTCCTTGATAACATACTTTCACTCTTGTTTGACATTCACTTTCACTTTTACCAATTGATTCTTTGAGTAGTGGAAATGAAAAGCAGTTAAAGAATAGTTCTTGTGATCTTCCACATGGTTATAAATAAAACGAAGGAGAAAGTTTTAAAATTGAGAAATATTGTGGATGAGATTATGTCACTCTTTAAAAATGTTCTTTGGAAAATAATTCCTTTAGTTCCCACTGAATGCCAATTATAAGTGAAGAAGAAATTTCTTGGAATGAGGAGGTTAATTAAGAAATTAGTGTCGTAGTAACCTGACAATGTGAAACATTGGGCAAGATTGGGAGTGGCATTGTCTTTAACTATTAATATTTAAATATCACACCTAACACATTATCATATTTGATCATGATTGTATGTCAACATTGGGTAGAATATTGTGTAATTATTCTAATTATTATGTTTTCCTTGTATAGATTAGGTTTATAGCCTATAAATGGAGGCTTCTCATTATAAAGAATTATCTTAATACAAACCAAGTAATTCACTCACTTATTGGCTTCTCTCCTCAATATCTCAAATTCTTAAATGGTACCCAAGCCTCGTTCTTTTCCTGATACCTTAATATGCTTCCTACCTTAGCGATCAATAACAAGTGATCAATGCGAATACCATTCCTTTTTTTGGGTACAAATTCCATTCCTATAACCCAGTTTTTTGACATATTCTCTACACCTTACCCATTTACCTTTGCTTCTTTCCCAAAATTATGCATTTTCCGCTTGAGATCACCAAAACCCTAGCCCTTTAATTTTTCCCCAATTTTGGCAAAACCTTAACCCTAATTTTTTTCCCCAATTCCTTAGTTACACTTAAAACCTTAACCTTATTTTTCCTAATGGCTGCTTTAAACTTCATCATTGGCACCTCCACCATTGTTCTTTGCAACTTTACCAACTTTTTGCTACTGATTTGCAGCATAGTAGCATTATCTCTAAAAAACTAGCCAATGAATCCAATTGGGGCATTTAGAGCAAGTAGGTCTAAATGATATTCCTTGCCTGGAATAAGCTTGGGTTTCTCACTAGCAAGCTACCTTGTCTAGGTCGTCATGGCAAAGACACACAACGATGGGACCAAGCCCACACCGTTGTCAAGACTTGGTTGGTTCACTCTATTGACCCCGACCTTAAGAACATGGTTTCTCAACTTGCAACAATGACCAAAATTTGGTAAGTTCTCCAAGAAAGCTTCGATAAGGTCTTAAGCACTCAAAGATTTGGGCTCAAGCAAGTGATTAACAACCTATAACTCGCTATTAGCACCACCAAAGTTGATCTCATTACCATTTTCATTCAATTAAAAAACCTCTAGGGTGAACTCAAGACATAGTAGGCCCCCATCCAATGGACTTGTGGGAAGTGTGATTGTGACATCAACTAATGCCTCCAGGCTTGTCATTAGGAGGATCACGTGATGAAGCTATTGCTTGCCTTTTTGGCCGATTTCTAGAACCTTCACTCCTCTATCCTTAGTTGTGAAAAGCTTCCATCCTTGGAGAAGATGTATGTGTTGCCCAAGCATGACATCAACAAACGCTCTTAGCACGATGGCTGGAGTACTACTGCCAACAATAGTACCTTCTTAACATAGCCTTATAGTGTCCTTCACTAACCCTTGCTTAGGTTAAGTGATGTGTCTTTAACACTGGGCCTAGGTGGCTAGCCCACAAACTCATTCCCCACCCTTCTTGGGCTTTCTCATCCCACTAGATGGCGGGAGCCCCATTCCAAAGACTCTTCCTTTGGCCCAACCTAGCAACAACCTTTTTGTAATCATTGTAAAAAGCTCGGTCATGTTTAGGAGGCCTATTTTTTGCTTGTGAGCTACCCCCTAAGCTAGAGGCCTAAACAAAAAAGGGGTAACTGTAGGTAATTTGGCAATGGACACACCTAAGCCCATAATGCTTCTCTTGGTGGGCATGCTTCATCTGCCTTTGGCCTTAACTCATTCGGATATGGATAACACCAGTCCATTTTCCTCCATTATCCTATTAGGCCTTCTTATTTGGTACTCTCTCACCTATTCCTTATCCTAGTGCGAGTATATTGGGCCATTTGTCCCTCAACCTTGACAGTATCTATGGAGGTTCCTTCAAGCTCAATCTCATTGCAGACTAACAATATAAGCTTGTAAGCCTTATTAATTAGTGGGGACTTATGATTTTAGTGCCAATTTCACAGGTATACCATCCCTTTCTCACATTTTTTCCTCATTATGGATTATTGATTCTGGGGTGACGAACCATATCACATATAATTTACATTTATTAAATTCTTATTACCTATGTGCCACCCCTATACATATCACCCTACCTAACAAATCCCTTAGTCCTATCACTCATGTTGGTCATTACAAGCCTTATCCATCTTTTAACCTTACACATGTTTTATATGCACCTCAATTCTATCATAAGTTATTTTCCATCTAGAAACTCAATCATGAAAATAATTTTGTTGCCATTTTTTTCAATGAAATTTGTGTTTTTCAAAATCGTATAATTGGAGATCTAATTAGGCATAACAAGGTTGATTGGGGCTTATATTTTTCATGTTATTCCATTCCAACACATTTTACTTTTGTCTTTTCAAATTATTTATCTTCCCTAAGGATTACTTTTTCTACTCCAAAACTAGTTTGTAATTCTATTTTTAATAATATTTCGTATGACCTTTTGCATCGACATTTGGGTCATTCTTCCTTAAAAACTTTTCACTTTCGCGGATGCTTAATTTCTTATCCCACTACTTTTATATGCCAAATTTGCCCATTGGCTAAACAAACACAAGCTCTATTTCCCACTAGCCAACACTGTGCCACCTTAATTTTTAAACTCATCCATATGGACGTTTAGGGTCCCCATCAAACCCTCAATCATGATGGTGCATGCTATTTTCTTATCATTATGGATGATTTTTCTCATACCACTTGAACTTTTTTCTAGATTTCAAAAAGCCAAGTTTTTCAAAAATTCAATATTTTATCATCTACTTGGTTTTTACTTAATTCAATTCCATTGTTTGGCGCATTTGCTCTAACAATAGTACAATTTTTTTTCTTTGATTTTCATTCTTTTATTTCTATAAATGACATCTTTCACAAAACCTCTTGTGTTCATAGTTTGTAACAAAATCAAGTTGTTGAATGCAAGTACTAGCATTTACTAGATGTGGCGCATGCCTTTATGTTCCAAGCCTATATTCCTTCCTATTTTTGGGGTGAATGCCTCTTTATTGCAACTTATCTCATTAACCACCTTCCTTCCTTTTTTCTTCATGGCCTTAGGCCTTTTAGAAAAGAATTTGGCAAACCCCCCATCCTTGATCATCTTTGGGTTTTTAGTTGTTATTGTTTTGCCACCACTCTCAATTGTTGGAAAATAGGGTTTTGTTGTGACTGAAAATATTTTCTTGTAAATATCAATTCTTAAAATATGTTTTTCTAAATGTGCAAAAAGAAAAACTATAGGAAGTAAAAGGTGTACAAATTATAATATCCATTAATGATATTATAAAGTAACCGGGTTCCTACATTTTCTCATAAAATATATTCTTAAAGTTCTTGTGACATATATTCAAATATATGTTGATTATTTGAATATATTTATTATTTGAATATTTCTTTAAGAAATATAATATATTTGAATATATTTTATTTTAGGAATATGATACTTGGTTTGATGTAATTGTAGGAACATGAGGGACATTAACTCTATGTTAATATTAGTTCAAAGTCAATATATGCAATACACCAAAATATGAACTTTGTAAAAGATCATATTTTTGGACCTTGTTGATATTGGACCGTGTATACCTACTCGATATGTTATCACTGGACTGGACCCTTGCCGCTAGACTGAGATGATATGGTGCGGCCCAAGTTCACGTCAGCCCGATCCCATTCCTTGTTACGGTGTCGTCTTGATCATAAGTGGAGCCTCCTTGTTACGGTGTCGTCTTGATCATAAGCAGAGCCTCCTTGTTATGGTGTCGTCTTGATCATTGGTGGAGTCTTCTAGCCACGACGTCGTCTCACTTAAGGAAGCACATAAGACGCTTTTATCCATTTGACGAATTTGCCCTAGCCGCTAGCCACTTTACTCATCCCCGATGCTGTCTCTGCTTCTCTCAAACACCGAAACCTCAATGGGAGGAATCTGGAGGAGACGGGCTGTCAGAACGGTCGGATTTCGAATTAGAAGGTTGATATGAGGCTGATTTGATAGATAGCCTACTATTCCTAATGGGAAGAAGGCTATGGTTCAGGTTTGATTCAAAAAAAGGCCGTAGATTTGCTTCTATTTAAAGGAGATGTGTGCGTGAAAATTTTCTCTTAATGATTGACATCTATTTGAAGCGTTCTCTTTGTGAAGAAAGTCTATTAAGCTCACTTACCATTTGATTCAAGTTTGTTCATCATTCGGTGATTCACAAGGGTTCGGTGATATTCGATTATCTACTTTGATCTTCGATTATATCTTTAATCATAGCATGTATAACATTATTTATGTGTTGATTTCACTTATAAACATTTTCTGCACATAAATTTTGAGGAAAATCCGAAACCCTAATTTCTTCAATTTGGGGATTTCGTGATAGGAGCTTTGTATCTTGATATATATGTTTGAATAGCTCCTCTGATTAGCAATATCCCATAAACTAACACATTATTTGGGGATTTGCTATTGTATATGATCTTTTAATCATAATTTGTATTCGGACTTGATAATTCCTTTGAGAAGGAATTATTTGGATTAGGGAGAACGTATTCTCCTAATCAGGTTGAGTAAAGGTGACTTTAATCGGTTGGATTAAAGGAGAAGAGGGTGGATGTAGGACTTTAAGATAGAGTGCCGAACCACCGTAGTAAATTGGGTGTTGATTCTCTTACTCTTTACTTGCTTAAATAATTCTATTTGATTACTTATTATCATATAAATTGCTGAATTGTTTGATTGAATTATTTATTAAAACAAAAGCATAGTTTTCGGTACAAGAACAATTCAACCCCCCCTTCTTGTTAAGCCATAAAACCTAACAATTGGTATCTAAAGCCAGGTTCTCTGATTAAAAGGACGAACATCCTAGAGTAGATCCACATTATGGCTTATGACAAAGGGTTAGCTGTTACGGGGTTTAATAAACCTCCCTTGTTTGATGGCATTAATTTTAGGCATTGGAAACAATTAATGCAAGTCTTCAAAATAGGCCAAGATCCAGAAGCTTGGCAAGTAATCAGGAAGGGTATTACATTACCCGAAACTAATGAATGGTCAAAAAATGAAGCTAAAGTAATGGGGTTAAATGCTAAGTCCATGAATATGATCTATAGTGGTCTTAGAGCACATGAGTTTAACAAAGTGTCCTCTTGCATCACCGGTAAAGAAATTTGGAATAAGTTGGAAGTTATTTATGAAGGAACTAAAAAGGTAAAGTCTTCTAAAGTTAATATGCTTACACATAACTATGAATTAATTGTTATGAAAGATTCTGAAACTATTAGTGATATGTTTGGTAGGTTTACTGAAATTATTTCTGAACTTAAATTACTAGGAAAAACCTATACAAATGAGGAAATGGTGAGAAAAATGTTAGTATCCCTACCCGAGAGTTGGGATCCTAAAAAGATGGCTATAGAAGAAGCTCATGACCTAGAGGTGCTGACCTTAAATGATTTGCTAGGTTCTCTTAAGACTTATGAAATGCAGCTTATGAGAAGAGAGAAAGAAAAGGAAAATAGGAGATCACTTGCACTTAAAGTAGAAGTTGAAAAGGTTGAAGAGGAAGAGTCAGAAAATGATGAAGTAGCTCTTATAGCTAGAAGATTTAGAAAATTTCTAAGAAGAGGCTTAAACAAAAACATAAGGAAAAATAGGAGAAAAGAATTAAATGAACCTAGGGAGAATGTGTGCTATGAATGCAGGAAACCAGGACATATCAAGATTGATTGTCCGATGATCAAGAAGAGAAACAACAAGAACAAAAAGAAGGCAATGATTGCTGCCTGGGATAATGAGAACTCCTTATTTGATGAAGAAACTCAAGAAGAGGTTGCACATCTATGCCTAACCGCAACAGCAATTCTTGAGGAAGAAAATAATGAGGTAAATGATTCTGAACTATTTCTTTAAATAAATTCTGGATTAGAAATTGCATTTTCTAACTTAGTTGAATATACAAATAAATTAAAAGATAAATACAGAAAGTTAAAAGCAAAAAATAAATCTGAAAAAAAGGAACAGTTGACTTCTGTACAAAAAATTGATTTTATTGATAAACAAAGCACAGAACTTACTACATACAGAGATGAAGTTGAAAAGAAAAATGCCTTGATTTCCTTGAATGATGACATTGTTATTTCTGCTAATGCATATATGAAATATGATGCTTGTATGAATGATATATATGAAAAACAAGGAAAATCTGAAAATGGAACAAAAACTTTCTGTAGTGTCAACGCATTTTTTGATATTAAAATACATGCAGATTCACATGTATATGCTGAAAATCTTAAGAATAGAGTCCATGAACTGGAAAAAGAAAATTGTAACTTGAAATCAAAACTTGATGCAAGTAACTGTTGGGTTTTATGGCCTAACAAGAAGGGGGGTTGAATTGTTATTGTACCGAATGCCCTTTTTCTATTTTTAATATCTTATAATAATAACTTTAACAACTTGTATAATAATATGCAATCAAACAGGAATATGTAATCAAGGAAAGAACAAGAAAATAAACACCAAATTTACCACGGTGGTTCGGCACTCTATCTTAGAGTCCTACGTCCACCCTCTTCTCCTTCAATCAAACTGATTGAAGTCCCCTTTACTCAATCTGATTAAGAGAACACGTTCTCCCTAATCCAACTAATCCTTTCTCCAAGGAATTACCACATCCGAATACAAATAGTGATCAAAAGATCATGTACAATAGCAAATCCCCAAATAATATATGAATGTATGGGATATTGCTGATCAAAGGAGCTACTCAAACAAATATATCAAGATACAAAGCTCCTAATACGAAATCCCCAAATTGATGAAATTAGGGTTTCAGATTTTCCTCAAGATTTATGTGAAGAGAATGTTTATAAGTGAAATCAGCACATAAATAATGTTATACAAGCTATAATTGATGATATTATCAAAGATTGAACCAAATAATCGAATATCACCGAGAGCTCGTAAACCACGAAATGATGTATAATCTCGAATAAGATGGTAAGTAAGCTGAGCAGATTATCTTCACAAAGAAAAGTACTTCAAATAGATGTTTCTCGTCAGTCCCCACCTTCACGAACACATCTCCCTTAAATAGAAGCAAATCTAGGGTTTTCTATTTGAGTCAAACCTGAACCATAGCCTTCTATCCGTTGGGAATAGTAGACTGTCCATCAAATCAGCTTCATTTCACCCTTTTGATTCAAAATTTGACCGTTATGACAACCTGTCTCCTCCAGATTCATCCCGTTGAAGCTTTGGCGCTTGAGAGAGACGAAGGCAGCGTCAGGGTGAAAATGACGCGGCTAGGGCTTGACCCCTCGAGAGATAAGCGTCTCTTATGTGCCCTTAAGTGAGACGACGTCGTAGCCAGCAAGCGTATCAAGGAAGGTTCTGGTGTGATCGAGATGACACCGTAATGTAGACCTCTGATGATGACCAATGCGACATCGTACTGGAAACGGGATCATGCGGGCTGACGTGAACTTGGGCCGCACCTATGTTCTCACAGTCCAACAGCCACAGTCCAGTCCAGTAATACTATATATTCAGCATGTATACCCGGTCCAATATCAACATGGTCCAATATCAATACATTTATAATGTATTGCATATATTTAATTTAAGCTCATATATTGTTCCTGCAATTTCACCAAACCAAGTATCATATTCCTAAAATATATTAAAGTATACTTCATATTTCTTGAGGAAATATTTAAGTAAACATTATATTTAAATAATCAACATATATTTGAATATATATAACAAACTCATAAAAGTATATTTTATGAGAGAATGTAGGAACCCGGTTACTTTATAATATCATTAATTGATATTATAATTTGTACACATTTTACTTCCTATAGTTTTGCTTTTTGCACATTTAGAAAAACATATTTGGAGAATTGATATTTTCAAGAAAATATTTTCAGTCACAACAAAACCCTATTTTCCAACAGTAACTTGCTGTTAAAGAAATTTACAAATGGTAGTTGCATGTTAGATAGAATTCTAAACTCTCAAAGAGGTATATATGATAAGGCGGGACTAGGGTATAAATTGAATGATAAATCAAAATCATTCACTCATTTCTTTAAGGAAAAAGAATGTTCAATTTCGCTGCATGAAAATAAATGCTCCTTCTGCAATTATTTCGGTCATAATTTTGATAAATGTCCCATAAGACTTAGAAAGGCTTACAAAGTAAAGAAACTTTTGCTGCCTAAGAATGACAAAAATCTAAGTCAAACTAACACTCATGGACCCAAAGTAAAAAGGGTACCAAGCACTTCAACAATCAAATTTGTTTATGCAGGATATGAGTGCACAGATAAGGAACAAAAAGCTCAAGAACATGTGGATTCTAGACAGCGGATGTTCTCGACACATGACTGGGATGAATGAGCTCTTCTCAACACTTGAGTTGAAAAATGGAGGTATGGTATCTTTTGGAGATAACTCCAAAGGAAGAATAAGAGGAGTGGGAACAATAGGTAACTCTAATACCCTGCTCATATATGAAGTGTTGCTTGTAGATGAACTAAAATTTAACTTACTTAGCATAAGTCAATTGTGTAATAAAGGATTCAAAATAAAATTTGGGAAAGAAAGTTGTCTTGTTCAGTATGCTGAACATAAAATTGTTGGAAAAAGGAAAGACAATATCTATGTGCTTGATTTGAGCAAGATGAATGTTGGACAAACATGTTTGGTTGTAAATAGAAATATTGATGCTTGGTTGTGGCATAGAAGGTTAGGACATGCGGGTCTAGGATTGATAGGAAAACTGTGTAAATACAATTTAGTAAAAGGTCTTCCATCTTTAGAATTCAACAATGATAGAATATGTGAAGCATGCATTAAGGGCAAACACACAAAAAGTAGCTTCAAGTCGAAGCTTGTGGTAAGTACATCTAGACCATTAGAAATACTGCACATGGACCTTTTCAGCCCTATGAGAACAACAACATTAAATGGTAAACATTATGTCTTAGTCATTATAGATGACTATTCTAGATTCACATGGACATACATGCTTGTTAGGAAAGATGAGGCATTTGAAAATTTTGTTGAATTCTGTAAAATGATTCAAAATGAAAAAGGTTTTTCAGTTATAAAAATAAGAACAGATCATGGTGGTGAATTTGAAAACCAACTTTTTGAAAAATTTTGTTTAGAAAATGGTATTTCACACAATTTTTCAGCCCCTAGAACACCACAACAAAATGGTGTTGTTGAAAGGAAAAATAGAACTCTTCAAGAGATGGCTAGAACCATGATGTGTGAATATAATCTTCCTAAACATTTTTGGGGAGAAGTTGTAAACACAGCTTGTTATATTTCAAATCGTGCCTTAATAAGACCTATTTTGAAAAAGACACCCTTTGAATTATTGTTTGAAAGAAAACCAAACATTTCATATTTTCATGTTTTTGGAAGTAAATGTTTTGTCTTGAATCATGGAAAAGAATCACTTGGGAAATTTGATTCCAAGAATGATGAAGGAATATTTCTTGGATATTCTCATACAAGTAAAGCATATAGAATATTCAATAAACGAACTTTAGTTGTAGAAGAGTCAATTCATGTTAAGTTTGAGGATGAATGTCAAGGCATTCTAGAAACTGAAGTGAATGGTGGAACTAAAAGCGTTCCAAATAGGGCTGAAGTTGAGGGGGAGTCTGAAACTAGGGAACCTTTCTTTCCTAGAGTAAGAAATGAAGTAGATCATGATCACATCATTGGAAACCCAAATGTTAGAGTAAGTACAAGGTCTTGGGTTCACAACACATGTGAACATCAAGCCTTCCTATCTCAAGTAGAGCCAAAGAAAGTAGATGAGGCTTTTGAAGATGAAAATTGGCTTTTTGCTATGCAAGAAGAATTAAATCAGTTTGAAAGAAGCAAGGTCTGGAATCTAGTTCCTAGACCAAAGAATCATCTGGTTATAGGCACAAAATGGGTATTTCGGAACAAACTAGATGAGAATGGTACCATTACTAGAAATAAGGCTAGATTAGTGGCACAAGGATATAGTCAAGAAGAAGGGATTGACTATGATGAAACATTTGCACTTGTAGCTAGATTGGAAGCAATTCGGATCTTACTTACATCTGCTTGCTGTATGAACTTTACCTTATTTCAAATGGATGTCAAGAGTGCATTTTTGAATGGTATTATAAAGGAAGAAGTATATGTTGAACAACCACTCGGATTTGAAGATCCAATTTATTCAAATCATGTCTTTAAATTATCAAAAGCTTTATATGTTTGAAACAAGCTCCACGGGCTTGGTATGATAAATTAAGTTCATTCTTAATTAATCATGATTTCAGAAAAGGAAAAGTGGACAACACATTATTTATAAAGAACAAAGAAAAGGAAATTTTAATTGTTCAAACATATGTTGATGATATTGTGTTTGGTTCTACTAATTCTAAACTATGTGAAGAATTTGCTGCATGCATGCAAAGTGAATTTGAAATGAGTATGATGGGTGAATTAACATACTTTCTTGGATTGCAAATCAAACAAACCAACAAAGGGACTTTTATAAGTCAAACAAAATACACAAATGAATTGCTCAAGAAGTACAAGATGCATGATTCCAAATCAATGAACACACCAATGAGCACTTCTTTATCATTATCTAATGATGAAGATGGAATTAGTGTAGACACTAAATTGTATTGTGGCATGATTGGTTCTTTGCTATACTTGACTGCATCTAGACCAAATATCATGTTTAGTGTGTGTCTATGTGCTAGGTATCAATCCAGTCCTAAGGAATAGCACCTAGTTACTGTTAAAAGAATATTTAGAGACCTTAGAGACACGGTTTCCCTAGGAATCTGGTATCCTAGAGACACCACTCTAGATTTGCATGCATTTAGTGATTCTAATTATTTTAGATGCAAACTAGATAAGAAGAGTACGAGTGGTGGATGTCATTATCTCATAAATATGCTTATTTCTTGGCACTCCAAGAAACAAAACTGTGTAGCTCTCTCTTCCACTGAAGCTGAATATATTGTTGCTGCTAGTAGTTGTGCTCAAATCTTATGGATGAAACAGTAGTTAGAGGATTATGGCATCTTATCACATAGAGTTCCACTAAAATGTGATAACACAAGTGTAATAAATCTCACTAAGAATCCTATCCAGCACTCTAAAACAAAGCATATAGAAATCAGACATCACTTCATTAGGGATCATGTTCAGAAAGGTGATGTTGTACTTGAATTTGTGAGCACTGATTAGCAAATCACTGATATCTTAACCAAACCTTTATCAAAGGATCGATTTTATGCTCTTAGACGAGAACTTGGAATGTTACTTCCTAAAAATCTTTGAACTGTTTATCATTGCTATCTCTCTATTCTTTTACTGTTTTTCAAACTGCTCGGTTTGAGGGGGGCGGCACTACTTTCACTCCTATAGAATCTGGTTAGTACCCCACTCTTATCTCTATTCGGTTGCTGCCTACTCTTTTTTTTTTTCTGCTGTCGTCTATCCTGCTTACTTGCATAATCGTTCTTTTTGCTTATGACAAAAAGGGGGAGAGAATAGTGCATATGTGAAGTCTCATTTTTAACTATATCAGTGCAGAATGTGGGATACATATACATATCACCCTTGCTTGAAAATTGCGTGTTCTATGATAAATTTTTGAAATCTGCTAGACACATGTATAGGACTTGCTTACAATCATATGCAGTAACTATTTGCAACTCTAACTCTAACTGTATGATGATCAATATGCTGCAATGATAAGTTGTGTTCTCTTGAAAAACATGATTGATATTTGATGACATGTGCAATACTATTGAAATATTTTGTCATCATCAAAAAGGGGAAGATTGTTGGAAAATAGGGTTTTGTAGTGACTGAAAATATTTTCTTGTAAATATCAATTCTTAAAATATGTTTTTCTAAATGTGCAAAAAGAAAAACTATAGGAAGTAAAATGTGTACAAATTATAATATCAATTAATGATATTATAAAGTAACCGGGTTCCTACATTTTCTCATAAAATATATTCTTAAAGTTCTTGTGACTTATATTCAAATATATGTTGATTATTTGAATATATTGATTATTTGAATATTTCTTTAAGAAATATAATATATTTGAATATATTTTATTTTAGGAATATGATACTTGGTTTGATGTAATTGTAGGAACATGAGGGACATTAACTCTATGTTAATATTAGTTCAAAGTCAATATATGCAATACACCAAATATGAACTTTGTAAAAGATCATATTTTTGGACCTTGTTGATATTGGACCGTGTATACCTGCTGGATATGTTATCACTGGACTGGACTGGACCGTTGCCGCTAGACTGAGACGATATGGTGCGGCCCAAGTTCACGTCAGCCCGATCCCATTCCTTGTTACGGTGTCGTCTTGATCATAAGTGGAGCCTCCTTGTTATGGTGTCGTCTTGATCATAAGTGGAGCCTCCTTGTTATGGTGTCGTCTTGATCATTGGTGGAGTCTTCTAGCCACGGCGTCGTCTCACTTAAGGAAGCACATAAGACACTTTTATCCATTCGATGAATTTGCCCTAGCCGCTAGCCACTTCACTCATCCCCGATGCTGTCTCTATTTCTCTCAAACACCAAAACCTCAACGGGAGGAATCTGGAGGAGACAGGCTGTCAGAATGGTCAGATTTCGAATCAGAAGGCTGATATGAGGCTGATTTGATAGATAGCCTACTATTCCTAACGAGAAGAAGGCTATGGTTCAGGTTTGATTCAAAAAAGGCCCTAGATCTGCTTCTATTTAAAGGAGATGTGTGCGTGAAGATTTTCTCTTAATGATTGACATCTATTTGAAGCGTTCTCTTTGTGAAGAAAGTCTATTAAGCTCACTTACCATTTGATTCGAGTTTGTTCATCATTCGGTGATTCACAAGGGTTTAGTGATATTCGATTATCTGCTTTGATCTTCGATTATATCTTTAATCATAGCATGTATAACATTATTTATATGCTGATTTTACTTATAAACATTTTCTGCACATAAATTTTGAGGAAAATCCAAAACCCTAATTTCTTCAATTTGGGGATTTCATGATAGGAGCTTTGTATCTTGATATATATGTTTGAATAGCTCCTCTGATTAGCAATATCCCATAAACTAACACATTATTTGGGGATTTGCTATTGTATATGATCTTTTGATCATAATTTGTATTCAGACTTGATAATTCCTTTGAGAAGGAATTATTTAGATTAGGGAGAACGTATTCTCCTAATCAGGTTGAGTAAAGGTGACTTCAATCGGTTGGATTGAAGGAGAAGAGGGTGGAGGTAGGACTCTAAGATAGAGTGCCGAACCACCGTGGTAAATTAGGTGTTGATTCTCTTACTCTTTGCTTGCTTAAATAATTCTGTTTGATTACTTATTATCATATAAATTGCTGAATTGTTTGATTGAATGATTTATTAAAACAAAAGCATAGTTTTCGGTACAAGAACAATTCAACCCCCCTTTCTTGTTAAGCCATAAACCCAACATTAATGCTTATGATAAATTTAGTTATCATGCCATTCCTTGCATTTTCATAGGATATCTTTTTTCTCAAAGGGGTTATCATTTTTATGACCCTCAATCTAGAAAAATTTTCATTAGTGGGATGTTGTTTTTCAAGAAACAATTTTTCCTTTGTCGCCCTAGCTTGCCTCGCCTCTGATCAATTTGGCCACCCTTTCAATTCCTGTTGTGCTGTTTGATGATGCATATACCTCTTCAATTCTCCCTATTAACTTTCATGTCCCTGTTGACACACCAGCACCTAGCCCCTAGCTCTTTCCAATGATCTAGACCATGTTCCTTCTACCTTGGCCTTTGACTCATCCCTGAATTTCTCACTTACCACTTCTTTTGATAATTCCCTAGAATGCTCTAGTCATCCCACTCAATCACCTATTTAGACATTTGACTACATTTGCCCCACCATCCTCCTTTCCTCCAGCACCTCAGCGTACCTTACCTTTGATTATGTATCACTTCAGCATTGCCACCCCCTTATCAACATTTTATTGCCTCTATCTTAGCCATTCAAGAACCCTCTACCTACCATGAAGCTGCTTTTGACCCTAATTGGATACTTGCCATGGATCATGAACTTAATCAACTCAAGGCTAATCACCTTTAGGATGTGGTTCCTTTGCTCCCTCATTGATGTTCTATGGGGTGTAAATGAGTGTATAAGGTGAAGTATAATGAAGTTGATTTTATTGAGTGATACAAGGCTCATTTGGTGGCCAAGGGTTTCAACCAACGTAAGGGCATCGATTATTAGGATATTTTTTTACCAACAAAGAAATATGTTATAGTTCACCTTATTATCACTATTGTTATTATTCATGATTAGCCTTCTATCAGATGGATGTTCAAAATGCATTCCTTCATGATGATATTTCAAAAGAGGTTTATATGAAGTTTTCCCTTAAGTTTCACAATTAGAGGGAGCATTTTGTGTGTCGATTGCGTAAATCCTTTTATGAGTTAAAGCAAGCATTTCATCAATGAAATGCTAAATTTACTAGCGCATTGATCGCGCATGGTTTAGTTCAATCCTATCACGACAACTCCTTATTCACCAAGACCAAAGGTAGTTCCTTTATAGCTTTACTTATTTACATTGATGATATATTGATCACAGATAATAATGAGACAACTATTACAAATCTTAAACAATATCTTCATGCCACCTTCTTTATGAAAGACTTAGGTCAATCAAAGTTCTCCTTGGGCATTGAGATCACCCCCTCTCCAGAAGACATTTCACTTAATCAACGCAAATACACATTGGAGCTAATCTTTAAGATTGGATTGGCATGTTCAAAATCATTTGTAATTCCAATGGAGCAGAACAATTAATTGACAAGCATTGAATATGATGTTAGTTCATAAGAAAAAAATTGATGATCCGATTCTTACAAATCCATCCCTCTATCAGAGACTCATAAGAGGCTAATCTACCTAACCATCACCTAGCTTGATATTTCTTTTTTCAGTTCAACTTTCTCAATTAGTTCATGCACAATTCAAAACAATCCCACAGGGAAGCAACTTTGAAAGTAAATAAATACCTTAAGAGCTATCCAGGCCTTGGTCTTGTTTTCCCATCCTCATCCAAATTCAAACTCAAAGCTTATTTCTATTCAGACTACAGTACATGCCCTATGACAAGACGATCTACAACAAGTTTTTGCATAATGCTTGGAGACTTCTTAATATCATGGCAGTCCAATAAGCAACCAATTATCTCTTTATCATTAACAAAAGCAAAATACAGAGCCATGCTAGTCATGACATGTGAGATAGTGCGGATTATAGGGTTATTCAAAGACTTTGATTTTCACATGTGATGTTCAACACTATTGCATTGTGATAATAAGGCAACAGAGAAGATAGTAACAAACCCGATCTTTCATGAGCATACAAAACAAAACTTCAACAAGGTATCATTACAACCCAATACATCTCTACCAAGGAACAACCAATTGATCTCTTGACAAAGGTACTTTGCAATAAACAATATTAGCATCTTCTTTCCAAGTTTGGAGTATCTGATTTCTTCAAATCTCTAGCTTAAGGGAGAGTGTTAATATTTGAATATCACACCTAATACATTACCATATTTGGTCCTAATTGTATTTCAATGTTAGGTAGAATATTGTGTAATTATTCTAACTAGTTTTCCTTGCATAGATTAGGTTTATAGCCTATAAATGAAGGCTCTTCATTGTAAAGAATTATCTTAATACAAACCAAGTAATTTGCTCACTTGTTGGCTTCTCTCCTCAATATCTTAAATTCTTACATTAACAATGTCAAGATGTAAGCCTTTGTCTTGGTTTCCTCAACAAGATCCATAGAAGTGAATCTTTATTAAATACCTTGTGCGCATATAAGAGTTTTTGAAGTAAAATTTAACTGAAACAAATACTTTTTAACTATTGAGTTATTTTTCAGGTAAAGTTGATAGTGAAATCTCTTAACTAATATTGCTAAAAGATGTCTAGGTTTTTATTAGTAATGTGGGGGATACAAAAGCAGTGGTGGCATGATCATATGCTATTGATGGATTGTAGAATGAGTCAGATGGAGTAAGTTCACTTAAGGCTATTGTTCTGACTAGGGAACACAAAGCCATCTATCCTCTAGGGCGTGCTCACTTTAAAAAGGTAAGGACTGAATGCACTACAGAAAGATACAAGCTTTTCATAAGCAAGTAGCATACGTATAATTTGTAATAAAGTTGCAGCATTGTAGCCAGTATCCATATTCCCTTTCATTCCTTGAAGGCTGTGGATTGTAATCATTTTCATTGTCCTATCCTATTGGAATTACAAAACTAGGTTAAAGCATGAAAAATGTTCAAAGTGGACAAAAGTGAGATCCTTTGTTTCAACAGTCTTATTTTTAACAATAATCTTAAAGTCCAATTTCATTGGTTGACCTGAGGCCAAAACTCTAGTAGGTTTTTTGACTTGCACTATGTACTTGCACAGAGAGCCATTGTTAGTTACTGTAGCTAGGTGAAGAATGAGATTGAAAGGTAGGTGAAGTCTTCTAGTGTAAGACTTGGGACATGCATATGGCTTACCCAAAAATAGTGGGGCAAGTTCTCATTCAACGTTGCTGCAAGGCAGAGCATTACAGACAAAGTTTTGGAAGAAATTGTTCACACTATGTTTTAACGCCAATGACAGCTTCCCTTTGCAAACACTATAGACAAAGTTTTAGAAAGAAAGCATTATAAATGTGTATTGCATATAGACAAAAGCTCTTGCACTACTCTCTTTCTCTCTCCCCTCTTCAGAATCCACCTAAAAAGTGAGCAATTAGTTGAGAAAACTTTTGTGAATTACAGGTGGGCGTTTTTGCAACCCCAAATTTTCACTCTTTTGATCTAACAGATAGAAAGCACTTCATTATTCTTGGTTGTGATGGCATCTGGGGGTATGTGTTCAATATATAGTTCTTCCTCTTGATACCTCTGGATTTAGCATTTTCATTTCTATAGCTAGAATTATGTTTGGATTCTATTGTTATAGCAACAAATGATACGTTTTGTTGTTTTAGGTATTTAGAATGTTTAAACTGCATTTCTTATGCTTCATCAATATCGACATTAATTGGTGTCGTTAGTGGATTTTGAATACATATATACCTTGGAACTGATCCAATTCGAATGAAACATTGTGTGGTCAAAAACCACAATGCTTTGCAAAAACTACATTCTACTAAATAGAAAGCCCAAATCACTTCAAACTGATACAAGAAATAAAATTTGGAATTAACTAGATAATCACCAGATAAGAAAATTGTGATGGAGCATATGTTGGCTTGCATTTGAAAATGCTCAACTTATTGATCACCCAGGAGAGTAAACGAATCACATGAATCATCGTGACAGCCGCAATTAGCCCCCATAAGATATATGAAGTATGTATTTTCGGGAACCGGTGTTGAAGTCACCATATCCATTGCTATAATATAGGTCTAATGATAGACATGACTGCGATGGATATTGCTGCCGTTAAAAACCATACAACTAACTTGCTCTTTATGGGAAATCCACTAATGACCAATAGTACTACGAACATCGATGTCAAGAAAAAGATGGTACTGCATGATGAAAATACTATGTAGCCATACTTATCGGAGTAAGGTAAAACCACTGTGCCAGCCTTCCTATTTTCTTGCCAAATGCTGCTAAGTGGGTTGGTCCCTGCTTGGAAAGACGTAGTTTTTATTACAGTGGCTACTATCATCATTGTACCACACGTCTCTTCCATTGAATTATAATGGTATTTGAATGTTTTAAGGAAGTATTGCCACCATTTCCTACCCCTTGATCGATTTGACTGTTTAGACTACACCTCTTATGCTGCATCAGCACCAACATCAATCGGTATAGTCAGTGGGGAAGAATTTAGGTCTTTATACTATTCCCTGCCTCTTTTAGCATGTCTTGGATTTCATAAAATCTAAAATCCCTTGCATGGCTCTCTCAGACATCAAAGGTAGTGTTGCCAATTTTATTCACAGCATTAGCTCAATATGAGTCCTAGCAATTCTGTAGTGTTAAAAGAACTATATCTTAATTATGAAAGACAACTTGCTAAGCATTATCTAAATAGATATTTAATATTTAAACTTAGCGCAACTTTCTCCATGTACCTCCTACAATGCATATATGGATTTTGCTAAGCAAAAAGTACATGCTCATCCTTATGGTGGTACTCATGAATCACTTATTCAGTTCCTTTTTGGTCTTTAATAAGCATCCGATTTTGTTTTCTTGTGTGAGGAACTTGTGTATTATGTTGCATTATTCGCTTTTCTAGTTTTTCTCTCTATATATCTTTTATGTTACGATGATAGTAATAAAGTTTCTGCTTCTATGGATCTTGTTAAGAAGCCCAAAACAAAGGCTTGGCAAGCGTACATGATTAAAGACAAAACGTTACTCACAACCTTGCACAGTGGATCGTGTTCTCGCGCTATTGAGAACCCTTCCCAATCTCCTCTTCCATATCGTTGACCCAAGGTTTCCTGGGTGTTAGAATTATAAACAAAAATGGAACTTTCAAAAATCTCACCACAATTACAAACAAAAACAAAACTAGAAAGAACCATTTCTAAATCAAAAACCGAAAATCAAATTTTGAAAATCAATATGTTGCCAATATCTAAAGAAGAAGTGACAATTATTAAAGATAAAGCAAGCGTGTGTCCCACACGTGCCATTCTACCAAGGCAACTCACGGACAACATAAAGACACGCGCATGTAACTCACGTGTGTCATCTTCTTCCTCATGCCCACAAGAGAACAAAGCTTCGTCTCCTTCTTTTGATAATTATACAAAATGGTTGAAGGTGAAATAAGAGGCGTTTTAATCAGAAGAAAATGGTCTCTTTATTTCAATAAAAAAAAAATCAACTCTATTGATAAATTTTCCACTCAAAATCTAAAAAGTCTTATGGTTCTTCACATCTTCGGTTTTTCATAATCAATTGTATTGATCATCATCATTAAAAGATGATTTACGTTTGTTTTTCCAACCACTATAAAAAGGTAGTTAGAGTGTACTCAACAATCATTCAAGTAATACAAATTACTACTTTCTTATTGTTCTTCATATTTTTATTTTTATAATAATTTCTACAATATATTGTAGAAATTATTATTTTAACTTGGTAGTTGGAGTGTACTCAAAAATCATTCAAGTAATGCAAATTAATACTTTCTTATTGTTCTTCATATTTTTATTTTTATAATAATTTCTACAATATATTGTAGAAAATTCTCCTTGGTCTTGTAATACTTCTTTGATCCTTTCTCTTTTTAAAAGACAAAATTGTACAACATGTGAGACCTATGTTACTAAACCCATTACTCAAAAGAATAAAGCATGCAACATGTGCTACCTAACTTTTTTGCTTTTTCTCTAAGCTTAAAGCAATTTTACTTGAGATTCCAATTGTTTAATTAACCTCCACATTGGAAGAAATTTCTTATTTACTTATAATTGAAATCTAGTGGGAACTACAATAACTTTTTATCTCACCTTTCTTTTCTAAAGAAAAATTAAAGAAAGCGGCACATGTTTGTCAATGCTCTTCCTCAATTTTTAACTGACCTTAATGTTCCATGAACTTTCTCCTTCTCTTTATCTATAACCATGTGAAAGGACCGTAAGAACTTTTGTTTTACTACTTTTCATTTTCACTACTTGAAGAATGAGTTAAAAAATGTGGCGTGTTCCTAACCAAATTATTTCAATTTTTTTTAATTAACCTCCATATTCCAAGAAATTTCTTCTTCACTTAATTGACCTTCAAAGATCTTTTTTATGCCAAACAAAAGTGAAAGTATGTTATCAAGGAACGAATGAGAGGTCTTGCTTGTAAGGTATAACGACCAACCAAGAAAGGGGGGGTTGAATTGGTTTTCTAAGAAACAATGTAATAATGTCCTAATTTTATTCCAACAAATAGATATCAATGATAACCGAAAGATAGACAACCACACAATTGTAAAACAAGTATAGACAGCAAGAAAGACAAACAAATTTTCCACGGTAGTTCAGTCATTTTCATCTACTTCCATCCTCTTCTTCTTCCAACTCAACCAATTGGATTCCTCTTTACTAATAAAGGTGAAAAAAGTCCTTTTCACACTTTCAACTCCTCTTTAAAGAGTTATACAAGTTACCAAATACAAAGATAAGGTTAACTCAACCTTATTACAATTTCATTTCCTCAAGGATATATGATTTTAAAGGAATAATGCTTATCAAAGAGCTAATCAAAGATATATAATGTCAATCCAAGCTCTAATCATGAAACCCTTAAATATTGTCAAATTAGGGTTTTAGATTTTCAACTTTATTTATGTGCGAATAATGTGTATAGATCAATTAGCACATAAATGAGCAAATACAAATATAATATTTCACAATAAAAAGATCTTTAATGAATACCAACAAACGTTACCCTAGATTGGGTAATAATATCGAATCCGATCAAGATGGCAGTAAGTGAGTAACTTCTCAAAGCTTCTTTTGATTTTCCAGATATATGATCATCAACGCTCCTCTTAAGACCATCAAAGTACACTTTTATATGAGAATCGAATACACATAGCCATTTAGGGTTTGCTATCAAACTTGACACATTTGTAAGGATCTTTCCATTAGAGAGTGAGAGGATTCCCATCAATCAACAGTGTCAGCTTCAAACTTCACTCTAAATTGACTATTCTGACAATCAGTCTACTCCAAAATCTTCTTGTTAAAGAGTTGATAGCCTCAGATAAAGAGAAATAGAGTCGAGAGAAGCTTCTCAAGTGTTTGAGAATTAGGGCTTCGTTCTGAATTGTCATGACCTTATATCGGTGCACTTAAGTGAAATAGCACCATTTGCTTTTAGACCATCTTAAATTAGCGCCTCATCAAACCTTGTGGGCTGGGCCTTCAAATGCTTTACGAGTTAAACTCTCAAGTAGCTTATGGGCTAAGCTATTAAGTAACTTGTGAGCTAAGCTCTCAAGTAACTCATGGACAGAGTTGTTAAGTGACTTGTGGGCTAAACTCTCAAGTGGCTTACAGGCTAAGCTCTTAAGTGGCATGCACAAAAGAATAAATCCAGCATCATTTTCTCATAAAAAATATTTCCATTAACAATAATCTTCAGCATATATGAAATTATTTCATAAGAAAATGTAGGAGCCTAGCTACTTTATAATATCATTTATTGATATTATAATTTACACATGTTTTACTTTCTTGATGTTCATTATTGCATATGAATATCTGAAGAAAAAAATTTATACAGATATTATATGCAACTAAGAGTTTGTCACAACAAAACATACATTTTTCCAACATTGCTTTTATCGGACAAGATAATGGTCATAGTGATGGCATCATCCTAAACTCTTAGCCATTTGCTTTCTTATATATCGTTCTAGGTTAGACTGTGGCTTTAGGTGGTCAAGGTCTCACTTCTCTAATAGTTCACCTAGCACTCAGCTCATGTTAATCCTCAATATCTTGTTGAAGTTTCTTTCCTTTACATGTAACTGGTAAAGAATGGATAGAAGGCTTGATAAAAAATAGAATATGGTTGCACACTATGAAGCCTCTTTTACTGGACATGTAAATACCTTCAACACATTGATCTAAAAGGATCCACCCATCCTTCACAAAGTTTTGTTGACTTCTTTTATCAAGACTCCTTTACATATAGTAGCTTTACTTGGCCATTTTGAATTTACTAGAGCCCTTGTCATTAAGAAATCAAAACTTGAAAAAGATGTGGATTCATTGGATAAATGCCTCTTCACCTAGCTTTTGTTCGAGTCACACTGAAATCATAAAAGTATTATTGTAGATGAATATGGATGATTGTTTAGTCTTTGATCAACATGGGTAGATTCCTTTCCACTTAGTTGCAATTAGAGGATAAGTAGATATTTTAAAAGAGTTAATTATTGTGAGACAAGATTCCATCTTTATTAATCTCAATGGAGATAGCATGTTGCACTTGTGCATTCGACATAATCATCTAGATGTTCTAAAGTTCTTGGTGGAATTTATTAACTGTGATGAATTGTTCTTTAATTCCAAAGGCTAGGATGGCAACACCATATTGTATTTAGTTGTGATGCTTAAACAAATTAAGTTATGCTTACAATATTAGATAAACTGTTAGAGAAGTGGAAGCTTTTCATTCTTGGTTATGTTGTAGCCAAATCCTCTGAAACCATAAGAATGCTTAGTTAGAATGGGATTCTAACCTAGTACCCTTTGAGATTTTGATAAGACTTGCTCTTTGTAGATCACAGTTCGATGAAAGTTGTAAGCGTGTTCTAGAGGGACTTATTGTTTATCATTGGCCTCTATAGTAGAATCTGTAAAATAAAGAAACTTCAACAAGAAGTTTTAGATTTACTAGAGCTTAATGTTATATGAACTACTAGAGAAGTGTAACCTTTACTAGCCAAAGTTGTGGTCTTACTAGTGGAATGGTATGTAAGAAAGCAAATGGGTAAGTGTCTAGACTAGCGCCATGAAAACCTCTCCTTCATTCCTTGATTCCGCAATTTCATTGTTTTTTGGCATAAAGGAAAGATCTTCTAGGCTAACCAAGTAAAGAAGAAATTTCTTGGAATAGTCGAGGTTAATTAAAAATTTTCAAAATAATCCGGTTAGGAACATGTGATATTTTTTAACTGATTTGGAAAAGTGCAAATGAAAGGAAGTGAAACAAAAGTTCTTGTTTTGCTTTGTGTCTTGTAATTATACATTGTCTTATATTTTGTATAACAACATGGAAAAGTGGATATAAATTGGTGAGTTATTCTACTGAAATCTTAGTGCTTTAAGTTATATATGAGCTTTTTTATTAGAAATTCTAATATAGCATTTCTTCATTTGTAGAAAAGATTTATATAAGAAGTATTTCTTCACACCTGGGGTGAGGGGAGGGTTAAGAATTATATTATAAGATTTTATATTGCCTAAATATTACTTGAAAAGTGTCGTTATAAAAAAGAAAAACCTAGTTGACTTTTAGATAAAACAAACTTTTTGTGATACAATATTAGAGCTTAAATTATTGGGATATCCATTCATTTGTGAACATAAATTTTCATGAAAGGTGTCTTCTTACGTTCGATGCAACCATGGAAGGTTGTGAAAGGAGGTGAACTTTCCAATGAAACGTGGGTTTATGATATGGAAGAGGGGATGAGGAATGGCTCTTTGCTACCTAAGAATGCGATCCATTGTGCAAGGTTGTGAGCGATGTTTTGTCTTTAACCAATGTAAGGATGTAGGCCTTTGTCTTGGCATTCTTATCATGACCCATAGAAGCAGAAACTCAATAAAATGAACAAGTGAGGTTACGTTGAATCTCAACTTAAATTGCCATATACGTTCACTTTTGGTTCTAAAAGCCCACTACAATATGACTTCTGACAAAGAACTTGCCATCTGATCCACAACAACTTTCCAAATGCATTGTTTTTATGCTTTCTAGGACTGGGCTTCAAAGTAGTGCTGAACGTCTTCTTTTCACCAACAAAGTCCAATTTCGTTGGTTAACCTGAGACCAAAACTCTAGGAGGTTTTTTGACATGCACTCTATACTTGCGTGGAGAACCATAGTTAATTACTGTTCTAGCAATAGTCGTCGAGCCTGCAGTTAGGTGAAGAACTGAGATTGAAAGGCAAATTAAGTCTTCCAGTCGAAGACTTGGGACATGCGTGTGGATTGCTAAAAAATAGTTGGGCAAGTTCTCATTCAACCTTAGGTGCAGGGTAGAGCATTTTTAGAGAAAAACTATTCACACTTTGTTTTAATGCCAGTTACAACTTACCTTTCAAAAAATTATAGACAAAAAAGTTTTAGAAAGAAAGCATTATTGTCATGTATTGCATATAGACAAAAGCTCTTGCATTGCGTTGTCTCCCCTTCTCTCTTTGTCTCTCCCTTCTTCAGAATCCACTAAAAAATTGAGTTATTAGTTGAGGAAACTTTTGCGAATTGTAGGTAGGGTTATTGCCAGCCAAAAGTTTTACTCTTCTGATCTAAGAGATAGAGAGAACTTCATTATTCTTGGTTGTGATGACCTTTGGGTATGTGTTTAATATATAGTTCTTCCTTTTAATATTTTTCGATTTAGTGTTGAGAAAATAATGTCACTTCACTATATATTGTTATAATCCTTTAGGATAAGGCCTTGTACATGTATGGCCTTGGCTCAATACCTTAGCCCTCTTGTATTATATTTCACTCTCTTACTCTATTTATTCTTAGGTATGTTGAATTCTTGGTAGACAACTTTAAATCTTTGTTCTCGAGTAAAATAATTTTATTTTGAGATTCATGATGACTCTTGTTCTTTAAGATGATATTAAAGCCTTTATAGCATTAATGAATTAGCAATATAGGGTTGGCGATAGAGATGTGAAAAGCCAAGACAAGATAAGGGCATTGCACTACTCCCAATGAGGCCGCGAGGGAGAATTTAGAGCAATTATGGTACAGTTTCGTTAACAATAGCAATTTTATTCTTCCCAAGCAGTGTGATTTGCATGTCACGAGACTAACAAGTGAAATTTCCAGCTTCATTTAGATTTTTGGGAACGATCAAATACCACGAGGCTTATTTGCACTTATATAAAGTGGGTCATGGTTGATCACCAAGGCCATGATAGTCATAAGAGCACTCTCGGGTAGTGAAGGGGAATGGTTCCTGTTGTTATGGTTTCCATTGGCCATGGAGAGAAGCTGAAAAGTTCAACACATTAACAAAAAAGGCCAAAGTGGAAAGTATAGGAAAAAAATAGCAAAGTTTGGGATATTTTTTGCTTCTTTGTGCCTGCATAGAACCAAATGCTAGAGACTTTTGGAAGAAGATTACATATGAATTTGAAAAGATTGGGAACAAGAAGATTAGCTTCATGAAAAGGGAAGTGCAAAAAACAAGGTATTGTTTCTAAATTCTTTACTAAAGTAGAGTATTGAGCCATGACTTTTACTTCGTGTAAGATTATTTGGCTATTAAGATTATTGGATGACTTATAAGTCAAGTCCTTGAGATCAGTTGCTCTTTTTTTGTGATAATGAATCAATTATGAAGGTCGCTACTAATCATATTGTGAATGGAAAAGTAAACATATTAAAGTTGACTATCAATTCATATGAAAGAAGATTGCATGAGGTGTCACTAGAATGACTCATGTTTTTACTAAGTAGCAATATGTAGACTTCTTGACTAAAAGGCTTTGAGCGTTTAACAACATCATTTTTTCTTTGACAAGTTGATAATATTTGACTTGTATAGAGTACTAGCTTGAGAGGGATGTTAAGAAAATGATATTACTTCGTTGTATATTGTCAATGCCCATTGGACCAAGACCTTGTACATGTATGGCCTCGGCCCAATACCTTAGTCCTTTTGTATGAAATTTTACTCTTTTACTCAATTTATTCTTAAGCATTTTGAATCCTCAGTAAACAACTTTGTATTTATGTTCTTGAGTAAGAAGGTTTTATTCCAGGATTCATAACGAGTCTTGTTCTTTAAGATTTGGTGTTTTTACTTTTATAGCGATGATCATTTTTTAATTTTGTCGTTATAGTAGAAAATGATACATTTTGTTTGTTTTAGGTATTTGGACCAAGTGATGTTGTTGATTTTGTTCAAAAATTATTGAAATTAAGATCACACCTTGCATATTCTTTTGAAAAAGTCATTATTATAGGGGTATCTGGTCAGCTATACTTGTATTTTTTAATAGTTACTTTATATATGGTGTATTATGTTGTATATTTGTCTCTTTATGTTCTATTTCTATCCTCTTCATGCCTTTTTCACAAGTTTAAAAGAAAGGAAAAGAAGTGTCTTTTCCATTGTTACTTTATCACATAATTTACCTTCAACTGCTATTTTTAGGATTGGCTAATGTAATTTGCACTAGAGATAGAAGTATTTACAAGTTTAACAAGCTAAACTTAAATGATAGGCTTATCTTTGTCTGTGGAAGCCATTTTAATGTTGAGAACTACTTTTAAGTGGTTTGGCTTGTTTCAATTAGTGTAATATTCATATTTAACATAATTTTCCACCATTTTGGTGGACCACATTTCAAATGGGTGTTGTTTATTATATTTTGTCGGGCAAAAAGAATATTTGGCTGACCATGTTATTTTGTTTGGTACTAGTACAAGGAAAAACTGTCTAAATTACTAATAATACTAGGTGACCATTTTGGTGGACCACATTTCAAGTGGGTATTGTTTATTATATTATGTTTTGGTAATAGAGTATTTGGTTGATCTGTTATTTTGTTTGCTACTGGTACAAGGAAAAACTATCTAAATTACTGATAATACTAGGTGACACATAATTTACAGTGAGTGTTTAAGAGGTTTTTAGAACTAGTTACAATATTGTTTCTGTTAAAGGCCACGTCAATGCAACGTGTCCTAGCCACGTCAGCAATTGACACCACCTCAGGCTGTGGGCCACACAAGCCCTAACCCTAGAGAGAGCCAAGCAACCCAACAGGACTGCGTGACCCATATTGTGCCTGAACTCGACCCGAAATACCTTCGTCGAGTTTGTCCAAAACTCTCTCTAGCGCTGCCCGGTGATTTCCTTCTTAAACTATTTTGATTTGATTTGTATAGATTTGATTGAGTAGATCTTTTAAAGTTATATATTGTAATTGATTTTGTAAAGCAATCTATTGAGAGAACTTCACCAATTTGATTCACATAGAATTAGTGTTCTTACCTTCTTTTCTCTCCACCGGAATCAAAATTCCAGTGACCTAAATCCACCAGTTTTTTTTTTTAATTCTTTCATGGTATCAACCGCCTCAGGCTCACACCCTAATCCTCTCATCTCCTCTGCCATGTCGTCTTCTTCTGCTTCTACCATTTCCGACCGCCAAAACAATCTCTCGAACCCAACTATGCCGGCGGTGCCGCCTTCATCCTCTACGCTGGATGCTCCCTCTCCATCCTTCCAAAAGCATTTCGACGACTCTAACTTTGTGGTTTAGTGCACCCACCTCCTTCGTTCATGCTTTCCAACTATTTACTCTCCATTCTTGATGGCATCGAACATGCTCCTCCTTCCACCATCCTCGATGCCACCAGTGCCTTTATCTTGAACCCAAATTACTCAGCTTGGCTAATCCGTGACTGGACTATGTTAAGCTGGTGGCCATTTCCACCTACTCGGTGGTCACTTAGCTTTCCAACCACTGCTCCCCTGCAGTGTGGGATTTCCTCAAGAAATCCTATGCTACGCAATCCTTCACCCACGCCTTTTCCCTCTAGCTCTAGCTTCATACAATCACCAAAGGGTCTAGGTCTATGACCGAGTTACTTCATGAGGTGAAGGGGCTGCTCAATCATCTCGTCACCATCGGTGTCAAGATCGACAATGATGAGTATGTTGGGCAACTCTTTCGTGGCCTCAGGGAGGAATACAACACCCTCGCCACCTCGGTGTCAGTCCAAAACCAAACTGCTCCACTCAGCCGTGAGGCTTTGCATAGGTAGATTTTGGCTCAGAAGGGTCACCTAAGCAATCAGGCTGTCTCTGCTGTCACCTCAGCCACGTTTACGTCGTACCCCAATGCCTTCCAGGGCCACCCAAGACCCGACCCACTTCTCTCCCAGCCCAACCCACACAGGCAGGCCACCATCCCTTTTCCCAGACTGCCCGTGATGGGCTCCTCCCAACACCCGTAGCCCAGACCTGGCCCAACCGCTCTAACCCTCGTGGCCAACGTCAAAATGGGCCCTTTTGCGGGCTTTATCGCCGAGTCGGGCACCACATGTCGAATTGCCATGAGCGGTTAAACTCAAGCTTTAACCCGCCTACCCACAGCCTAACCCAGGCCCCCTCTCACCTGCAAGCACATCTCACTTATCCTGCACCCTACCCCATTGGATCCCATGCTCCTCTACCAACTTACTATAACTATCCTGCACCGTATCACACTGAATCCTTTCCCCTCCCCCCGGCTGCTGCATGCCCACTATAGCTACCATGCACCCCTTCACACCCAATCTTTTCCCTTAGCTCGCTATTCTACACTTCCTCCCCCATTTTCCTAGTATGGCCCTCTCCACACCTCATTGTCTGCCCTTGACACTGCCTCCTGGCTTCCTGATTCTAGTGCTTCTCATCATGTTACTGACATTACCACGAGTTTTTCCCATGTAGCCCCATAATCCGACTCTTAACAACTCACCGTGGGTGACAATGTGTCTCTCCCCATCACCCACAAAGGTACTCTTCAAACCTCATCTTTCACCTTGTCCAACATTCTTGTTGTTCCCTTTATTAACAAAAATCTTATTTTTGTCTCTAAATTTTCCTCTAACAATCATTGCAACTTTTTATTTTCATTGACTCACTTTTGGGCTATCTCTTCACATTTCGGACAGGTCCTCCTCCACGGAGCACTTGATTGTGGTCTTTATCATGTGGTCCCCGTTAAAGCTACTTCATCACCCTATGCCTTTACTGTCTCTAGCACCAGTTCTATGAGTTTATGGCACCATCGTCCTGGTCATCCGTCCTCAGCAGTCCTTTTTTCCCTTTTTGAAATCGTCATCAATAAAATACATCTCACCTTTATCCACCCCTTGTACTGCATGTGCTCTTAGCAAGAGCCATCACCTTCCCCACCCTCCCTTCCCTTCTAGGTCATCTTTTCCATTACAATTACTTCATTTTGATGTATAAGGCCCTGCCCCCGTTGACTCATTTAATGGCAATAAATATTATGTGTGTTTCATTGATGATTTTTCCTGCTTCACCTGCCTATACACTTTCTCTTCTCACTCTCACTTTCTCCTTACCTTCATCACCTTTCACAAATTTGTTGAGAATTAACTTCACTATAGACTTCAAGCAATTCAGTGTGATGGTGCTCCCGAGTTTTTGTCCACGACATTCTAGACTTATTTACAATAACATGGCATTCATCATCGTCTCTTATGCCCCTATTCTCCATTTCAGAATGGCACTGCTGAGCGCAAGCACCGCCATATTGTTGAGACTAGCCTCACCCTACTTACTCAAGCCTTTGTTCCGCCTCACTTTTGAGATTCTGCATTTGAGACAGTGGTGTACCTCATCAACCGCCTCCTCACTTCGCTCCTTAGCAATCATTCTCCCTGGTAAGTCCTTTTTAACCACTCACCTAATCTCTCCCATCTTCAGATATTCTGTTATGGTGTCTTTCCCTATCTTGACCCTATACTCCCCACAAACTTACCCCACGGTCTCAAGCGTGCATATTTCTTGGCTATCCCCTTGGTTACCGTGGTTACCGCTGCTACAATCCTCAAACTCAGCGCAT